>JAANYP010001378.1:0-232596 GCA_020465985.1 Centrapalus pauciflorus
TATTACTTTCCCTTTTCCATCTCCTCTACTTTTTTTTAAATCTAAATTACAAGTTCGCCAAATTTTTTTTTTTTTTTTTCCTAAAACGCCTTACCCTAATGCATTTTTGGTTCCCATTTGGTTCCCGATGCATATGGTGCCCCATAGAACTCTATATATATATATATATATATATCTTATATAATCTATATATATATATATATAATACTATATATACAATAATATCATATACTATACATATATATATATATACATATCTATATAATATATAGACATATACATATATATATATATATATCTATATATATATATTATATTATATATATCTATATATATTATATAATGTTCTGGGTGGATGGTGGATTCAATGGTGAACCCTTTGCATCGAACAATCTTGGAAACCACACTGCAATCACTAGAAATCGTAATGCACATCACGTGAAAGTCGATGTCTCCCGCGGAAATTTGATGTATCACGTAGAATAATGATGGCATCCACGCGTGAATTGTGATGCATTTGTGGTGGTCCATGGTTCCATCGATGCATGAAGATTCTCCATTTAACTACACCTCTATATATAGATACATCATACATAATACATACATACTACATCTAACACCTGTACATACATACATACAGACATACATACATACATACATACACACACACACCACACACCACACACACACACAACCATATATGATATATATATATTAATATATATGATATATTATATATATATAATATATATATATATATAAAATCAGGTTCATCCAGCGTACCATAAGCAATTATAGCGTACCCTAATGTGAATGATCATTCACAGATGATTTTTTTTGAATATGACATGTATAAAAACAACATTTATAAGACTTTTTTTCAAAAGAATCAACATCATAAACTTGTGAATGTAAAAAATATCATGTGAGATGTGTGTCATTCACCAGACCATTCACATGGTGTGAATGACCATTCACATAATACGCATTGAGCACTTTCACATAATTTGTAAGGACACAGAATGTGAATGTATGTAAAATTCATATATCATGCGTATAACATTAAATTAAACATAGTATGAGAAAAATTAAAACAAAAAAAGTTTTTTTATGGTTGGTACCTTCGGGTGCACTTGATTTCGAGAGGAACACTTTTTGAACCTGAATATATATATATATTATATATATATATATATATATATATATATCGTATATATATATATAATATTATATTATATATATATTATAATATATGATCAGTTCACCATGAGAACCCCTCTATTTCGTGGGAACCACTCTAAAATTCGTGCATCCACTGTATAAAATTGTGAATTTGAAACCAAAATTAATGTTTTCGATAAATTTATGCATTTAATGTAAAACTTTACGCATCTCATGCTAAAATTTCTCCATTTTATGTACAAATTGTGCATTCAAGAAAATTTATGCATTTGATGTTCAAATTTGTGCATTTAGTTTATAATTTAATGAATATAAACTTTATATGTAATTTTAGTGTTAGATTATGATATTTATTTATTAATATTTAACACTAAAAATGGTTAAGTTAAAATTTAATTTTTAAATTTGTGCATTTAATGTACAAATTTGTGAGGAGTGGTTCTCACGTTCTCACGGAACTGAGGGTTCTTACCGGAACCCAACTCTCTCTCTCTCTCTCTCTCTATATATATATATATATATATATATATATATATATATATATATATATATATATATATATTCAAGGGAGTATCCATTATTACGCAGCGCACCAGAAGTTACCACCTAAGTTGCACGGAAACGGATACGGCAACAGGAAACGGGTACGGAACGGATACGGGAAACGGCAAAAATAAAAAAATTCTTGATACGGATACGGGAGAGATACGACAATAATATATATATATCGGTATATCTATCGATATACTATATTAATATATATATATATATATATATCTCTATATATTATATAATATCTAAATGAGATATTCCAAACTTGATTATATTGCTGTAAAGTGTAAAGGTAACCCTCCACCAAAATCAAAAATACTGCAAATTCTTCAGCAGTATAATTATTATCAAATCAAATCATTTTCAAATTCCGTTTTTCATCTAGCGAGAGGGATCGCGCAAACTCCAAAACCCTAACATCTTCCACGATCAACAAGCATCCCCACCCACCATCCCACAGCTTATCACCAACCCGGGATCCTGAAAAAGTCCGCAGATTATTGTGGATGTAAACCAAGTCTTGAGCACGACTCCGTAGTCAACTTGTCCTCTTAAGCGAGTGATAAATGCCTACATTACTCCACATTACGCTCGGCACAGAAGAGAAGAACGAGGTTGTCCAAGTAATCTAACAAGCCAAGTTCTGCAGTGATGGAGTTGAGCACCAAAAGTTAACCCACCAATCTTCGGTTCCATAGTACCCATCTGTTGAAATGCTTGTTACATCCTCAAAAGGACCACTCTTCATGAAACAAAGCATATTCATCAAGGACTTTTCCATAGTCATCATCATTAGGAACAACCTTCGAAAACATTTCATCCTTTCTGTTGTGAAATTTCTGCATCCCCTAATGTGGAGCACATCTTGTAGCAATCCTCAAGTAGCCATGCACACTAAATAGCTACAACATTCAAAGTTAAAACATAAGTATGTAATAGAAATCAAGTCTATAATTTAAAATCACATACCTTGGATGTAAAGAGTGAGCTAGACAATGTAGGGGGGGGGGGGTGTTATTCTTCGACCATCGATCAACTAAAATACGATGCACAACATCATAAAAGCAACTTATTTGAGATGTCGGACGCTTTTCTTTCTTGTAGATCTCAATCTTCACTTTCTCTATCATCGCATCCCACATCTCATACACCAAGTGTAAACATGGTTTGTCGGTGTCACAAACTCTGATCATCTCATATATAGGTCCAGTGAAACTAAGAATATATGCTACTTTGTCCCACCAATCATCATTCAAAATATATTCTTTCACAGAGTTAGCTTGCTCGATCGGTATCATCTAATCTACAAGAAGACCATTCATCGCTTATTACCATAGCTTGAAGACCCCTCTTGATAAGTTTCAATCTCCTGAGCATCACAATGATGGAGGCAAAGCGAGTGTCGGCAACCGATAGCAATCTAAGAGGAGTAAACTTGGTGAAAATAGAGAGTCTCATGTTATGGTTCATGATGAAATTCTTTATTGCAAGCGCATCTTCGTGAACTTCTTTTATCCACTTGCACTGGTCATATGTTAGTTGATTTTTTGCCACATTCCTTGGTGAACAAATGTTCTTCAAAGCAAGATTAAGCGTATGAACAACACATGGTGTCCAATACATGTGAGGAAACTGACTCTCTATAATCTCTCCGGCCGCCTTACAATTAGCTGCATTGTCAGTTATGATTTGCACAACATTTTGATGACCAATTTCATTTATGGATTCTTTCATCAAATCAGCAATAAAAAACCTATCTTTTACTTCCCCAAAACAATTCACAGCCTTTAGAAACAAAGGACCAGTACCTGAGGTAGCCATGAAATTGATTAGAGGCTTTCTTGTAGGATCACTCCAGCCATCACTCACAATAGTCACACCTCTTTCTTTCCATGTAGACGTAAGTGGTTCGAATAGCTTGTGAACATGATCTTTTTCGTTTTGTAGTAATGTTGTTCTTAGCTTATTATAACCAGGAGGTACATACCCATCAATTTTGTTGTTAGCAGCAAACTGAAAAGCCCTGAGATAGTGTGGATTTCTTGCAAGATTAAAAGGTAAACCCCCGGTATAAAACATCCTTGCTATTTCTTGATCCAACTGGTCCCTAATTTCAACACCAAAAGCTCTTTGAATAGGTGTTGAAATAGCTTTTCTTTTCTTAAATCCAACACCAGATTCACATGGCAACTGGACTTCTTTTGCTTGTAACTCGAGTTTCTTTTCTTCATACATTTCTTCTAATCGTTTCATGTTAAGTTTGTCCGCTGCTGTTGTTTTCTTGCAAATAGAAATCCCTAAACCTATATTGCGAATACAAAAAGCAATTCATACTATGGCAATATGCATAAATTCTAAACTTTAGTAGATTAGTAATTTAGTATATTACCTTTGATACTAAGCAAATGTCCTCTAACTCTAGAATATGATCCTTGGCGGATTTCACTGCAAAAGTTACACTTAAACTTCCAACAGCCTCCTGCTCCAGGAAGTTTCTCCAGTTTAGTCACATTGTCCCACAATGGAGGTTGGTCAGATGATGATCCTTGTGTTTCTTGATCATCAGAAGCTTGAGAAGCCATATTCGATAGACGATATCTTTAGGAATCAAGAGAATTTCAGGAATCAAGATAACTACAGAGATGAACTGATGCTGTCAATGGTGACCGACAAACAACTATGGCAGGCTGCAGACCTGCAGTTGATCGATCGCACAGAACTACAGAAGAAGAAGAAGAAGTCCAGAAGGCAGAAGACGTTCTGAAGTCTGAACGTTCATATGGCCATATGGGTTTAATTTTATATTTGTACAAATGTACAACCCATCTCTGTAATTGTTCAAATGTACAGCCCATCTCTTTGAAGTTAAAAAGCCCATTACTTAAAAAACCCTAAAAAAAAATGGAAACTCCGTGGAAACTTCGTGGAAACTCCAACCGAAACGTTTATGGCCTCACCGAAACGTTTCTGGCCGTATCGGAGGCGTATCCGTTTTCCAGCAGTATCGGAAACGGGAGCGGCTACTTGACAGACGTTTCCGTGCATTATAGGTTACCACTGTTAAATTTATTTTTTTTGAAAATTATACTCATAAACATGTTTTAATTAAATTACAAAGATAATATATAAACTTCACGCACATTCACACATTATAAGCGTACGAAATCATGTATTACATAAATGTATATTAACATATATGCAAATTTATGTAAGTGTCCGTTCATATTATTTTTAATGAGTTACGAGATGTGAATGTATGTGAAATTTGCATATCAACTTTATAAAGTTAATTAAAAACATGTTTATGAAAAAAACTTAAAAACTTTTTTTTAAAGATGGTACTTTCTGGTATGCTGCATAATGGAGTGATACTCACTCAAACCATATGTATGTATGTAGTTGGGCTCAATGGAGAACTTTTATACATCTAGGAACTTAGGAATCATCTTACAGCTGTTGAATCAAGTCGATCTCGTGATGTATCATATCATATGCATATAGCGAAAGATAGTTTACAAAAAAAATATCTAGCTTAATATATTTTAATTTTATATTAATTGAATATTAAATCAAATATTTAAATAATAAATGTTAAACATTTAGGGAATGCTTGGTTTAAATTAGGGAATGAAAATGGAGATGAGAATAAAAATAATGAGAGAATGGGAATGGAGAGGAAACAAGAAGAAAAATTCATTCCCCCAATTTACAAGGTAATGGTTTATTCACCATAATATAGGTATCATTGATTATATTATATTACACTAGTCCTCAATAATGAGTAGCATTGTCATTCGTTACCTTATAATTCAACCAAGCATATCCTTAATTAATACACCTCCAAAAGTAACAAAAATTATACAAATTCAAATAAAGTGATGAAGATCCTGAATCGTAGTTGTTCATCCTTCGTGTTCATCATCATCTATTCATGATCTTCGTAAGGCATCAACGTTTTCATCCAAAAACCTTAATCTAACATGATGCAACAACATGTTAATCCAAAAACCTTCCAACATCTAAACCTTCAATTCAATGTGCATGTATCACGATGCATCGCTTATTCAAACATGAATCGTTTATCGCTCATACAAACATTCATACTCAAAATGCATCTCTTTATCGTGTTCATCTTTCAAACCTTCACTGTTCGTTAAAAAATGTGGTGGTTGTTAGCGGTGTTGCGACGACCGAGAGAGAGCGAAAGAGAGATGACCAGTGAGGAGGACGATGGTGTAACTGAGAGAGAGAGAGAGAGAGAGAGAGAGAGAGAGAGAGAGAGAGAGAGAGGGTTATGGCGGTTGTACAATAGTGGTGCGTCGACTGAGAGATGGAGATGGCGGTGATGCGACGATGGTGTAGCGGCCGAGAAAGGGTGACAGTGGTGGTGCATCGGTGGTTGTACAACAGTTGAGAGAGGGACATGGCAGTGGTGCGATGGTGGTGCACTTGCCGAGTGAGAAGATGATGGGCAAAGGAGAAAGAGAGAGAGAGAGAGAGAGATGGTCGGATGGGGAGAGGGAGAGAGAAAGAGGTGACCAGATGGGAGATAGAGAGAAATTAGTGAGGGAGAGAACGGAAAGAGATAATAGGTAGGTTGTTTAATAGATATATTGATTTGTTTTCTAATCAAACCTAATCTAATTTTAATAAATAATTAATTTCCATACAATTATTATTGTGCAAAATACTCTTAATGCACGTTTGGTAGCTAGTCTGATGCATAAAAATTACTCGAGAATCCTAAACGCATAAAAATTCTTAATTGTACCTCAATAATTTAGAAATTAGATCATGCTTAAATTCATGCACATACATACATACATCATGCATACATGCCATGCATTTGCCACCTTTCGTTTAATAACAAAAGAACGGTGCAAATGCATGGTTATCGCGGAGCATTTCAACTTTTAATATTTTGAACATACTGAGTACGATTATATGCGTGCAAGGCATTTGAAATCCTAGAACAAAGGTGAAAGAAACGTAACGAGATCAGAAGAATTTAGAACATTGTAGAAAATTCCATCATATAGCATTTATTTAGTGGATTGTATGCTTTAATTTCAAAGCGCAAAGGGAATGTGTTTTTTGTCCTAAAAGATTATTAATAATATAATTTGGGAATGGTATTTATTCAAATGCTCATAAAATGCCATATGATGATGCAATACTCGGCATTAAATTGGAGGCATATGCGACATATATATTATGAGCCAGGATTAATATACAACTTAAATTTATTATAGAACTCCAAAATCAACTTTTAAAATTAAGTAATAATAGAATTAATAAATTTTTAAAAAAATTATATCATAAATTCATGAATTTTATCCTATTTAAAACGTGACCGCATTACTAGAAAAAACTTAATAGAGTCAGGTTAAAAAGAAAATATAGTCCGGTTATTTAACCTGACTTGAATGAGGGTGGCTTCATTATAAATTGGAATAATGCCCGGTTATTTAACCTGGCAGGTTACATTTTTTTAAAGTACTTTGAATATTTAAAATGGAATTCAACGTTACAAATTTTGAATATATATTGAATATTGATTTTATAGTTTTATAGCAAATTTAGGTTTTGTAATGATACCAACCCTATATATTATTACATTGCATAGAATGTGTATAGTAAAGGTCATTTAAATAGAAATATTTGTGTTTTTAAATTGTATATTACGATATGATTAATCTTTGAGTGTTTCTTAAATCTGATTATGTTAACTTTTAAAATTTTAGAAAATTTAGAATAGACTTATTAAAAAAATAAGAAATGATCATCATATCACAGATCATTCAATTAATAACTGAAATGTATACTTTAGAGAATTAAAAATGAACTTGATATGCTATTCAAAGTTGCTGGATTAATGCACGTCTAGGGCCGGTTTTGAACATTTTATGCTTGAATAAGATATAAGAATAATATCCATTTTAAAAACTTTTAAAAATACAACATATTATTTTTAAATGTTTTTGGTCACTTTTGTTGTTGTATGATTAAAAAATAGACAAGAATTATTCGATTGAGAAGTAAAACGAACTTCTCGTTGTTTCTTCTAGCAAATGGATTACATAACATTTTGTTTTTCGTCACTCCTTTTGTTTTGACATTGATAATATTTCTTGTCATTTGCTACATTTATTGATTTCATTTTTCCCATCGTCTAACATTATAATTTTTGTCATTAATAATGATATGAACAGAGTTGTAGTTCGGGAGTGTTTATTAACTGAATGAACACGAACACAAATTTGGGTTCGTTAAACTAAATGAACAAAAATGTAAATATGCTTAGTTCGTTCAGTTTATGTTCGTTGTGTTCATTTAAATGTTCATTGTTGTTATTTTGTTTGTATTTGTTTAATTGTTTATATATGTTCATTTTTTGTGTACGTTTAATTGTTCATTTATTTTCGTTCGTTTATGTTCGTTTAACAATTGTTTACCATGCGTTTATGTTTGATTATGAGTTAAACGAATAAACATAAACAAACATGAAGAAGACCAATTCCTCAATGAATGAACATAAACAAAAAATCTGGTGTTCATTTATGTTCATATTTGTTTATTTGTTCGGTTAAAGTTAAACGAACGAACATAAACATATCATGGTTCGTGTTCGTTTGATTCATTTACATGATCATTAAACATTAAAACAAAGGTTAATATATTACTTATTTGACTAAAAAATTTATGCCTCTCAATGGCTTGATGCCCTGGGTCGTAGCCTGTGACCCCTCCCTCTAGGGCTGCCCTCGTGCATGTCCCTGGCTTTTTGTTGCGACATACTATATATAACATGATGCATCCGGTCACTATTGTATTGGTGGTCTGATAAGACGCTATCAACAACTCTAATTAATTAGTACCATTACTATTTATGTTCGATGATTCACTTTTATATGTAGAATAAGTTCTTACTTCTGTTGTTTAGTACGTGTTATCGTAATAATTAAGATATTTCGACCAAAAAACAGAAAAGGATGTTTCCCACTCCTGATCGGACCGACTCAAACTCATGTAAATTGTCATTGTTCTTGATAATATTGAAAGATAATATGTTGCTTAAATCAAATCCATTTAAATCTAATATGGATTAATTTAATAACTAACTAACTAAAATTAAGCAAACTTTATTATTCATATAATTATTATATTACACATATATATTATAAATATCAATTTCTAAAATTAACCCATGTAATACATGGGTAATATCCTAGTTATACTATTAAAAGAGTAACTATACTCATTTATGGTGAAGCCACGTGTCGTCACCATGAATCGACACGTGGCATTTATAGATTTTAAAAATAATAAAGAAATTTTAAATCATATCTATCCAAATCTGATATAATCCACTGTTAAATTCAAATCAAATCAAATCAAACAAAAATCTAATACTCTACTAACTTATTAATTAAATCTATCGAAATATAATATAATCCAATTTTAAATTCAAATCAAATCAAGTCAAACAAAATATAATAATCTATTAACTTATTAATTATTAGATAATATAATAAAAGTTTAAAAAAATATATATAAGAAAATAATTACTCTTCATATATATTTAGAGATATAAAAAATTAATAGATCATAATAAATAATAATATCATCTTATATACTTTTGTTTAAAAAATAATATTTATAACTTTATCTTTTTATTTATTATATTTTATATTATATTAAAAATATCCGCGTAATACGCGGGTAATAAACTAGTTTATCTTATATACACCTAACTTGACTCTAATCACTAGCTTTAAACATAACTTCATCATCATATCAATCTTATAATTAAAGGTAAATTACAATTTTCGTCCTGGGGTTATACAGAAATTAGGGTTATCGTCATTTTCGCATCAAAATTATAATTTTAGTACATATGGTTGTCATTTTGTTAAGTTTTTGGTCTTTTGACCTATCAATTTTTAAAAAATGACTATTTTGCCCTTTTAATGTAGTTTCAGTTTTAGTCCCTAACCAATTATTTTATTTTTATATTATTTTTAGTTACTTTTAATATCTAACATTATTTATTTAATATGTTCTTTTTTATTATTACTACAATTTGACAAAAGTAATAAATTTTATTTTATTATCGTTTTATTATTATTATTATTATCATTATTATTAATTTAAGTGTTTAAATGAAGAAATATATAACAATAATTTAGTTAATTTGTTCGTTTTTATTAATTATATTTATAATTTATATTATTATTTTTTATATAATTTCAAACATATAGTTAACTATTTATACATTTATTTTTAAAATTATTTTTGCTTTTTATTTTTTTTTCATTTTTAAAAAATCGTATTAATTTATATACTTTGTTTTTTTAACTATTCACTTTACTATATATTACTTCATATAAATACTTATATAGTTAACCATTTTTTTTTTGTCAAATTTATACATATCTGTAGTAACTTGTACCTTTTAATTTAATTATTTTGTTAAGTCAATACATATTGATTTGTTTTCACGAAATATAACATCAAAAACTGATTTGGTCACGAAAAATTAACATAAATACAACATATTAAATTAACTCATATACAAGTTATTTTCTTATATTACTACTTAGTCATGTAAATACTTAAAATCATAATAAAATAATAATAATAATACTAGTAATAATAATATCAAATAAATAAATAAATACAACATATTGAATAACCTATTACTTCAATTAAATTTTGATAGTATTAATTAAACAATATAATAAATATAAGTAAATATATTAAATAAATAGTAAAAGAATAAAAAGTTATTAATAAAATAAAACAAGTTGATCAAAGACCAAAACTGAAATAAAAATGAAAGGGCAAAATCGACATTTTAAGAAAAATATTGGACAAAGGGACCAAAGAAATAATAAATTGCTAACTATAAGTACCGTAATTGTAATTTAATTATGGAAAGGACGATAACCATAATTTGTGGATAAACACAAGGACGAAAATTGTAATTTACCCTATAATTAAAGTACTTTTGGTTTTTTAACCAATATTTCATTTAACCAATACCTCAAGAATATTGTTGGGCATATATATAGAGAACATCTTTAACATGAAATATCGTAAAATGACAACTAACATGTATTCTGTTTTTTAAAATATTTTCAGAATGAATGGAATCTGACAAAATAATGGAAAACTGAAAGGAATGGAATATAATTAAATTTTATTCATTGTTAATTGGTTGACAGGAATGGGAAAAAATGAAATTAAACTTTATTCCTGATTATTTTTCTATTTAATTAGTTTGTAAAGTTGGATGAAATAGGTGGGTGTCCGGTAGGTGGGGTAAGATTGGGTGGAGTAAGTTAGGGTTAGTAGGGTGTGATGTGAAGGGTGTGTATGGTTATTTAGGGTGGGTGGGATGGGGTAAAGTAGGATAGATTAGTAGGGTGGGATATGATAGGTGAGGATAAGATTGCGGTGGGTGGGGTAGGTAGGATAGAGTGGAGTAGGATGGGATGGGGTATGGTTAGGTGAGGTGGGGTATCTAATGGGTGGGTAGGGTAGGGTGGGTGGGGATAGAGTGGGGTGGAGTAGGATTGGCCGGTGAAGTATGGTAGGTGAGGATATGATTAAGGTAGGGTATGGTTAGGTTTGGTAGGGTAGTATAGGATAAGGTGGTATAAGATAAGGTGAGTATGGTTAGGTAGGGTCGTGGGTAGTGTAAGGTTGTTATGGTAGGTAACGTCGACAGAAAAAACGTATTATGAAAATGGAATGTCAATTCTTTGTCTATTAGGTAAGAAAATAAATTCCAATAGAAAAATGAAAATTTTATGTCAAAAGGAATTCTCTTTCTTTTTTTCTTTAGCCGACCAAACATACAAATGAATGTAATTTTCATTTCAATTCCACAGATTCCTTCAGGATTCTGTGAAACAAAAAGACCCTTAGGTGGTGTTTGATTCACTGGAATCCGAATGAATTGGAGAGGAAATGAATATAATTCAAGTCAATTCATGTGTTTAGTTCAACTATAAAAATGAATTGGATTCCATCAAACTTGAAATTTTCCAATAAATGTAGGAAAATAGCATTCCTTCACACTATGTGTGGAATTCAATTTCTTTTAAAAACAGAAAGTGGTTGATTACAAAAATACATCTTACTTGTAATACACTACACTACACCATGCCCTGCCTTACCCCACCCACCCTACCTACCTACTACACATCATACCTACCCCAATCCACCTACCCATCCTTCATCCATCATACATTACCACCCCACCCCACCTACCCCTACCCTACCTTTCCTACGCTATCCAACCTACTCTTACATACTACCTACCATACCTAAACCCACCCACCCAGCCATCCCTTATCCACCCTATCCATCTCATCCTATTCTACCTTAGAGACTTATCCACCTCTACCCACCCTATCCTACCCCATCCCCATCCCACCCACCCCTACCCTCCTACCCTTACCTATGCTATCCAATTTACTCTTACCCACTACCACCAATCCTACACGAACCTACCTACCCATACTTCTTCCATCATACATTATCGACCCCAACCCACCCCATCCAACCCAACCCACCTACCCATACGCTATCCAACCTACTATTACCTACTATCCACCATACCTACCCCTACCCACCCACCCACACTACCCTATACATCTCATCTTATTCCTATCTTAGAGACTTATCCACCTCTACCCACCTATCTTATCATACCCTTACCAATGAATTATTAATTTGGATTCCAATTCCATTTTTATCCAACCAAACATGATTTGGATTCCAATTCCAATTCCTTGCAGATTTCAATTCCTTAATAGATTCCAGTTCCTTTTAAAACATTCTGCGAACCAAACGCCACCTTAGTTTTCAAATTCGATGGAATGCCAATTCACTTCCTAACAAAACATTCATTCCATTCAAAAACTATGTTTTCCAATAGAGGTGTCCTAGGATTGAAGATTATGTTCCCATGACATGTCTTCCATATCCATCTCTACTTATCATGTCGACACTACACCACCCACCCTCCCTATACCTTACCCACCCACATTGACCCTACCTCACCTTGCACCACCCCTTGCACCACCCACCCTATCCCACCCTACCCTATCCTAACACCAATTTACCAACCAACCAAACTTACACGTCCTTTCCCACCCTTACATGTTACGTTTCACACATCCACCCTATCCTACATACCCACCCCAGCTCACATCGCCACCTCATCCTATCAGACCCTTATATTATACTTATCCACTTTAATCTATCCCTACCTTATCATTACCTTTACCTTGCCAAACCCAACCCCACCCACCGTAACTCTCCTTACCCATACCCACCCTACGCAATCATATCTCACTCATCTCGCCCCACTCCACCCCAGCTCTACATGATATTGATCCCACTTTAGCCCCACCATATCTCATATTATACATATGCTAAATCTATCTACTCCATCTTATCCTACCCCACCCCTTACACCACTCCACCCTACCAAATCCTACCCCAACCCAATTCCCTCTCATCAACCCTATCACATCTCATCCTATCCTTACACTACACCCACCTATCCTATTTCATCTCATTGTATCATACTTTATCCTAATCCCACTTTTAACACACAGTAACTCCACCTTACCCACACCCATCCTACCCTGTCTTAACCCACCCACAAACAGTGGCGGACCCAAAAAATTTTTTGTGGGGGTCGGAATTTAATAGCTACGATAGTGTAAGTGTTAAAATTATAAATTTTTCAAAGAAAAAAATTTGTATTTTCCATGTTTTTGGACCAAATATAATTATATATAATTGTGAAATATATCATTAATATTGTGTGAGTGTGTATTCTCCTTGAAGAGAGGATTCCAATGATATAAAGAACGTTCAAAACGGAGCTAAGATAAATGAGATATCGATGCTCAAAGATTGATGTTTAGAATGAATGAAACTCCTAGTGGGAGAATTTTGAGTCACAGATAGGAAGGAACATGGAAACCAAAGTGGGTTTATAAGGAGGAGTGGCCGTGACAGGATTGTTTGTGGTTTTACTTCAATGCCTACCCGCGCAGGGGGCGGTGCAAATCTTGGACCCCGAAGGCTAAAATCCACTGAACTTGTGTACGTCAGCACCTGCGGACACGAATGCAGCTCCAAAAATCAGGGCTCGTGCGAGATGCTCTTTTTACTCCGAGTGAGAACTGAGGGGTCGAACTTTAAAAATCATGGGGGTCAAATTTTTTTAGCTATATACATAACCCATAAATTCAAAAATTTATCGGGGTCGGTTGACCCCTATAGCATAGGTGTGGGTCTGCCCCTGCCCACAAACCCGTACATGATACTTACCCCACCTTAATCCCACCACGTCATATCCCATCTTTATGCTACAACCACTCCATCCAAACTCTACCTTAAGAGTATATTGGTGATTTCTCATAATCATATTCAAATTTCTTTGACAAATTTACAAAACAAACAGAAAACAACAATGAACTAAATCTGAATTTTATTTCGTTCCTTTTCGTCGAGGGCCAACCTACACTGCTACACAATGAAATTTGAACCCTCGGCCACTTGGTTGGGAAAACACCTAGGATACCATCAATGTCTCAATGGAGGCTTGAATTTCATTCCATTCTTGTCAACCAAACAAGTGATAATATTTGAATTTAGACATATTTCAATTCATTACTTTCAAATTTCTATTCCTTTGAAAGGTTTCATTCTTTCAGTATAAATTCATTCAGCAAACCAAACGTCGTCTTATTGTTTACTTGTATTTTGGGAAGCAATTTGAAATATGATCGCTACACGTATATGGTGGGACGAATTTGCTTTAAGGATAGAAATTTCTCGCCTTTAAACAATAGGAATTATATATAGTATCTATTTCTACTATTCTGAACCAAGTTTCGAACATGCTACTCAAATACTTAGCAATCATGTGGCCAAGAATTATGAGATATGGTGGTTCAAAATAAACCAGAAGAAAAAAGACTTCCAATTGTCCTTCTTTTATTGGAAATGGAGTGCAGAATAAATAGATGGATCTCATTCCTTATGCTATTATATGGCTGATCGACCATGAGAAAAGATACATGCAATTGTGCAATTTCGATATATTAATGATTCTTTTACAAATGGATTATGCAAGAATCCAATTAAATGAGGTTACAAATGCTTAAATGGCTTAAAAGAAAGGAAAACTGTTGTCCGATAAACTGTAATGATCGAACTATATGAACACAATCACACAAATTGACACGAAGACGCTTTAAGAATTTAATGCGGTTGTGATCAACACACTTGAATCCCTTTAATTAACGGATCTTGATCGAGGGTATGTAAAATTTGACTATTAGTTTCAGATTCATTTAGATCAGAGATTTAATTTCTCGGGTGATTATTGTTATTAAACAACGTTGGTGTTAGGAGAAAGATCGATGCGATTAAGTACTTAACCAACAAGTTAATAGATTTCGTAAGCTTTAGTCTAATTAACAATGTCCAAACTATTATTCTTCAAATGAATTTAGTATTTTCTGCAAATACCAGCCATTACTACATACTTACATGCATTAGGAAAAAAGAAGTTTGCCCAACTTTTTAACTGAAATCAATACTGACCTTAAATCTTAATTACGTCACTTCTCAAGCATCAATATCAAAAAGAATCGTATACAGTATACACCCTCATAATGTTACTTTTTCAATTCTATAAATTTTGTTATATATATGCATATAAATACTTCAAAAACCTTTAGAAATATAAACTACAAATTACCAAAAGATCGAAAACATATATTAGGACACATATATATAGGCCTCCTTTGATAATTAACTTGTTAAAGATGATAGGGTTAGAGGATGTTTACAAGGTGGTGGCAGCCACGGTGCCGCTCTATGTGGCTTTACTTTTAGGCTACGGTTCGGTGAGGTGGTGGCATATTTTTACACAAGAACAATGCAACGCTATCAACCGATTCGTATGTTTCTTCACCCTCCCTCTCTTCACGTTCGAGTTCACAGCCCATATCGATCCTTTCAAGATGAATTATCGCTTCATTGGTGCGGACGCTATCTCCAAAGTTATGATTGTGATTGTGCTTGCATTTTGGGCAAGGTTTAGTAGCAAAGGGAGCTATTGTTGGTCAATAACTAGTTTCTCTTTGTCTACTTTGACCAACTCTCTTGTTGTAGGTGTGCCATTGGTTAAGGCTATGTATGGTCAAGAATTTGTTGACCTTGTTGTACAAGGATCAGTGATTCAAGCCATTGTTTGGCTCACTCTTCTCTTGTTTGTGTTGGAATGTAGAAGATCAGCAACCACTGGTTTTTCGGTGAATGCTACGATTGAATCCAATAAGGATTTGGAAGGAAATCTGAAATCGGCCGATAATCTTGAAGCCGAGGATAGTACTAGATCATCAATCGTATCGTTGATGAAAGTTGTGTCTAAGAAACTTGCCATGAACCCTAACTCATATTCTTGCGTAATCGGCATCATTTGGGCAACTTTATCAAACAGGTATTGAAAATAATGCATCAGAAATCCATAAAATTTAATTGTCTTCCATTGATTTTAATAATTTTTTTTTAAATGCATGTATGATGTATCCCTAGAATTAAAACTTGTAGGAGTTAAATTCGTATCTTTATTTAAAAAATCACAAAGGCGTGAGGTTAAAAATTTAACGTTAATAATTACCATTTTAATAATTAGGTCTCTCAGTTCTTCAAAATTTAATAAATTAAAAATCTCATGAAATAATATGAGCCATAGTTTTTTTGAAGTGATTGGGACAAAAGGGGCTATGGGCATACCAATGTGTCAGCATAAAGTTGTAAACAATTTTGAGCTTCAATAAAAAGGATTATGAAATTCTACATGACATATCAATATATCATAGTAGTACGTTTCAATCTTTTGCAATTAGGAGTAAAAAATTCTGTCCGTTCAAGTAAATAGGTCAAATGAGTTGACAACCAAATGTCATAAATTTTACATAGTTTCAAAGAACAATTTGTTTAATACACCATTTTATAAATTTCCATTTAAAAAAAGTATATTCTAGATTAGTTTTTAGTACGAGTCAATTTTATCGTACTGCCAGTTATGGAAAACATTGCTCTAACCTTTTTGTGTTGGAATTTACATTTTCTGCGAAATTCATGGTCACTGATGACTTGTCGATGACACCCTACAACTTTCAATCGGTTACAATCGGTAATATCCCAATTCCGTGAGATTTTGCCGATTGGTAGTTTTTGTGCAATAAAAAATTATTAGGGGTTTTAAACATAATAATGGTCCAAGTTGAGGGTTTTTTGCACCAATATCTCATAAAAAATTGTTTAAATTCAATCAAGGTCTATGATTTAAGAGATTTGTCACTTCTTGCTCTTTAAAGATGAATTCAGAATAAACGGGCCTAAGGGCATTTAACCCAAATCATAAGCTAACCAAATTATATTCTCAAGACTTCGCAACTCAAACCATTAGCTAATCTTAAATATCATTCTATGTACCTCAACCAATGAACAATCAATCTATTATGTATTATACATTAAATTCTAATAATTAACTTTAAATTCCATTTCACAAAGCAAACAGACCTACGATTCATTTCTATACGAATTGAAAGTTTTTGATCGATATGTAAATGTAATAATTTCCTTATGTTGTTGCGTAGGTTTAAGTGGCCAATGCCGATGATAATTGAAGGATCAATATTGATCATGTCTAGAGCTGGGACAGGCACTGCCATGTTTAGCATGGGTAAATAAGCAATTAAATTATTTACTTTCTCAAAAGCTATGCTTAATTACAAGTTAATAATGCATGATTGGTTTGAACTTTGATGCAGGATTGTTCATGGCGCAACAGGAGAAACTGATTGCCTGTGGAACAACTATGACTGTGATTGCCATTGTCCTCAAGTTTTTTGCTGGACCGGCAACAATGGCTATCAGTTGCATTGCCGTCGGTCTTCATGGCGATGTTTTACGTGTTGCTATAATTCAGGTGAATATATACTTGTTGTCGTTGAGAGAGTTGTTTGCGATAACGATCAGTTTAAGCTGATGTCATCTTATTTTAATTACATGTCGTTTAATTAACAGGCTGCCTTACCACAATCTATCACTTCTTTTATATATGCCAAAGAATATGGATTACATGCAGAAATACTTAGTACCGCGTAAGTTTTCTTTCTGTTTTTTTTTCCTAATATATAATGGTTTATTGACAGAGGTACTACATGAATATTGTTAAAACAAAATTATTTATATAAAATGTGTATAAACTAATAATAATTAAACATAAGTATTAATTAATTAAAAAATATAAGAATACTATTATTATTTTATTTATGTACAATTAGAATTTCAAATTTTATCGATTATATATAGAAATAAATTTAGAAATAAAAAATTTAAAAGGATGTATAAAGAAGCAACTACTATTTTTGTATATTTAAAATGATAGATAAAAAATAGTTATGATAGATAACAATAGTTTTTTATATATTTTTCTTAATACTTAATATTATATGTTTTAGTTTTAAGTTTACATATATGTTATGTAAACAATTATTTATTCAAAAGTATTCAGGTTTGTAAACTAGTAAATTAATTAGTAGTTAATCAATAATATAAGTTTAAATTGACACGTGATTTGTTTAAATTCAAAACATCGTTCTAATATAATCACTTAAAAATGTTTAAATCATCACGGAAAATGTAAACACATATAAATAAAAGAACTTTTATTTATCAATACTAACTATTAATTTTTAAAATATGTAATTATAAATATATAAGTGCAAAGAAAATCTTCATGGATTTAAAGTATAGAAACACATATATATTATTTAAAAATTTCAAAATAGTCAACGCTTAAAAAGCAAAAAAAAAACGTTTAATTCAGTTAAATTTTTTTCAAGGTTAAAAGTATAAATTATTTATGCATATTGCATTCTTTCACATGTAAAATTAATCATTTGTGTATATTTTTAAATGTGAACATATGAAAATAATTAAGCATATAATATTTATTGGTGCATGCTTAGATATGATGATTATAAAAGGGGTTATTATTATTCCTCATAAAATATTTATGTATCACTGACTGGTTTTTAAATCTATTTTTATTTTCAGGGTTATCTTTGGCATGATTGTCACTCTCCCAATCTTGATTGGATACTATGCTGTCTTGGAATTTCTTCACTGATTCAGTTATTCCTTCTTGTCCAATTAATTAAATTAATTAACATATATTTCACAAAACATTGTAATTAATTATTTTATAATTGTTATTATCTATTACAAAATCATAGAAAAGTTGACACTCAAGAAACACGAAATACACTTCAAGAGTGTTTTTTTTTTTCATTATTTTGTCCATTCAGTTATTGTTCTTTCTAACAATATATCCAACATTAAATTTAATGTTTTTTTTTAATTGTTGTAGTATCCATCCTTAAATGACAACATACACATCAAAATTATGAGTTCAAAATTTATCTTTTTGACATTTTAAGAGAAATAACAATCTCGATCTTTTCACTACATTAATTGTCCCGAAAGCAGCTAAATACGGTCAATAGAATGGAATGCAATGAAATTTATAAATTGGTTGATATTAGTTACAATAAATAGATGTTGATATAAAAAAATAAAAGAAAATTTTCACAAGTGTGTTAAAAAATATTTCACAACTGGTCGGTTGGAAAAATTTTCAAACCGAGTTTACCCAACCTTAAGATTGTTTGCAATGTTAAATCGGCATTTTTGGTTGAACCGGCATAATATAGAGGGTTAATTAAGTCAAAAGGTAATATATTGTTACAGTTTTTTCAATTTAAGTAACATACTAAAATTCTTTCTATTTGAGGTAACATATTTTCAAATCAAGTCAATAACGGTAACCGTATTGGATTGAAAGGTAAAAATTACTGACATGACAGTTTCTGTATCCGGTCATCGGTTTTCTTAATTTCTAATATTGTTTAATTATTTTTAAATTTGTTCAAAATAGCAAGGTATTATCAAAAATTAGTTTTAAAATGCACAAAATAGTGCACATTATATAACAATTAAACTGCCATTTCTATAAAAAAAATGTTGGCTGGACAAAGAAACCGTCACGTAATTAAATTTTATCTTTCAATCCAATATGATTATCTTGATTGCCTTGATTGAAAAGTATGCTACCTTAATTAGAAGAAAAATTAGTATATTACCCAAATTGAAAAAACTGTGAAAGTATGCTACCTTTTGACGCAATTAAATTTTTTTTTTTTTTTTGACAATATCATATAATGTACTTTGATCAAGCAACGTAACCCTCATATACTGATATACATGGCTCCAACTGAGAACTTGACTGAAAACCAAACTGGCTATTTACGGTTTGAATGGTTCGGCCACTTAGATCAAGTGGCCACCACCAAAAGTGGGAGGGTTTCCACTTGGTTGAGGTCTTGGGTTCGAGCCTCACCAAGGGCATTTATCCTTAGGTGGAGGTGTGAGGTTTTGTCCTCACCTGCAAAGTGTCTAACAATGGTGCTAACAACTAACCACTAACATCTGATGTTCAAAAAAAAAATACCTTTTAAGTTTTTCTAATAAAATTTAAGTAATAATCAAAACTTCCATTAAAAATTCCATATATGCACCAATAATCACAAACCGAAACAGAACCGGAAACCTCTTCAGACCTTGTTTGTTTACCTCTGGGATAATTAAGAGGTCATTTTACCTTTTAATGACTTTTAATGATTCCATTAAAAATAAACAAACAACCCCTCAATCTTTCTATCTCACTTGATCTATATACCAATTTAATAATACAATTATGATACAACAAACAAACCTTCTTCAAAATCCCAATTCTATGCTACTTCCATGGCCTAATTGAAAGCACAATAATGGCGATGATAATCAACAATAAAAGAATCCCAAAACATGTCCATTTCCTGGTGTTCTTCTGAGTCTTTCTTGCCACCTGCAACTGCTGTGTACCGCCTCTCACGAACGAGCTTGCCCTCTTCACATGGCTCTCGATGTCGTCCAGCTGCTCTCCTTGACTCTCCACCAAAACCGCCATATCCATGAAAACTTGATGCAGTTCCTTCAGGTTCCTTTCGATTACTGTTACCGCATCATGTCGTTCTTGAATTTCTAGTATTGTATCCATCACCTGTCCTCTCCCTTGTTCCTGGATCGCTTTCTGTAAAAACGTCTCGCTTTGTCCGGTTGATATCAAGTTATCCACTGTAGCCTCGTCGGCTTTTTCTCCGGTCACAGTGAAGTACCTGTTAGATAGAATAGAATACAATACAATAGTTAAAATTTAGTATAATTAACAAAGCAAAGAGTCGGGTGTTATTTGTTATTGGTGTGGAAAGTCAGAAACTCGGTAATATTTAACAACAAAACAGTCTCTGTTTTGATGATAAAGGATGAGATTCTTGCAAATGTCTTCTCTTGGTTAAAATTTGGGGCGTAGCATAAATCGTTAATTTGGTCGTTGTGGGTAGTATGTCCCTCCTCGTTCTTTTGATTGTTTTTTCTTGTGTATGTGCTTGTTCCTGGCTAGCTGTAACTGTTGCTTTATCATATTTTTATATATTTGGGTGTCCTAAGCGGAGATGATGACATTATCGAAACTCCCAATTGGTTTTACCTTTTATTGTTAAAAAGAATGTTTTTAAAAGATTAAACGACTGAAATTAAAATGTGGCCTCCATATGGCTCTTACTTCTAAGTCGAGAGTTATCTCTCCTTAAAATTAAGAGTAAATTTCAGATGTATCAACGTCTTGACTCTTGATGTTGAATCCAAACACACAGTTTATAACAAGTTTAGATGTGAAATTCATATTTCAGACATAATTATTAAACCCTAACTATTTTAATCTTTTTTATATAATAGTACTATACCTTCGTTGGACGGTTTCTCGATGCTCTGCGGCCATCTTCTGGCGAAGTTCAGTGAATGATTTCATTGAAGATTGGAGTTGCTTCCGTAGTCCATTTACAACCGAGATTCTTGTACGGTCGGTGGAGCTCCCTGGACCGCAGCCAGGGATGTTACGATTGGTTTCGCTGGAACGATCTATGGCTTCTAGACGGGCCTTGATGATCTTCGCCTTTTTAAGAGACAAAGCAACATCGTTATCCATCTTTGTTCGGAGATGTTTAATTGAGTTGGCATTGAATAAGGTTTTGCTCTGTTCATTTGATTCTTGAAGTTGATTTTGAAGCTTTTCAAGACCTTTAAGCTCTTCCTTGATCTCTGCCACATCTTTGAAGAATTTATCGAGATTTGCACAGTCGGTTGCAGCAGTGTTCCCCATCTCGATGTCTCCAACGCGGCTGCCGGAAAACGATCGGGAGAGTAGGTCGTTCATTTTTTTGGATATGGATTAATAGTTTAAAACCGAAAATTGATGTGAAGAACAAGAGAAGTGAGTGCAAATTGGGGGTTACAAATGAGATTTTATAAGATCAAAAATGGAAAATACGCGGAGGAATTTCAGACATTTCGTAGATGGCTGGCCATAACTGGGGAAGAAGGAGACCAAGTCGTAAGCTGAAGGCGGGACTTATGTGGCCAAATGTCAATCTTCAAAACCACTGTGTTAATAATCAGAAAGAAAAAAATAAAATAAAACACCCTCAAGAAATATGAAATAAAAGTATTGTCCCCGTTTTTTTTATTTTTATTTTTTTATTTTTAACTCCCAGAATGTGTGTTGAGTTTATTGAAAGACGTTTGATTCAGGAAATAAAATATAAAAGATATAAAATTTAAATTTAGCTTGTTTTAAATGTAATGTAATAAGGATGAAAAGTTAAATTTTATTTATTTGCTATAGAACTCTTTGTTTATAAAAATTTAAAACTCATACATAAATTACATTTCACCTGATACATGAATTAGATTCAAACTCACATCTTATACTATCATCGATATCTCAACTAAGACTTGGATCCACAACGTTTTGGTTGGGGCGACATCTAGGATAATTGGTCCATTATGATAATTGGTCCATTATGGAGCTCTCAATATGAATTTTTAATAACTAAAAGTTTTTTTTTATTTTAGTTAAAAATTCAAAAAATGACCTGCTTATTACACAAACATCTGACTACATACCATAAAATAGATAAAATCATGTCGAAACTCCAAATATTACGCGGACGAAGATCATTCATTTCATGCCTTTCAGGTACGGCTTTGAGTTTTTCTGATTATTTATGGGTTTGAATGTTGAGTTTGTAGTTGATGGGGGGTACTTTGAACATTATGAAGTGAAATGAAACTATTTCTAGAACAATAAACCTCAGGGGTCATTGGTGAAACTTTTGGGAAGTTGCCCTTCAAGGCTTAAGTAAGAAGATACTTAGAAAGTGTTAAATGTGTCATTGGCGCAAAGGACATATATTGGAAGGTAGTCTTGTGTACTTTATCAAAGAATCTTATAAGATCCGTTAAGCTTAATTAGTATCTAATTAATCAATCTTAAAAACATTTCATATGTTTCAACGTCACTACTACAAAAAAAAAACGTTATTACCGAGTGACAAATCCCTCGGTAATCCCTTGGTAAATGAATTTACCGACGGTTGGCCGAGGACAAGAATCGGTTACAAATATTCTGTCGGTAATGAATATTACCGACGGAAATATTTTACCGATGGTTTACCGATGATATATTTACCGACGGATTAGCAAGAGACACCATTACCGATAGATTAACGAGAAAAATCAATACCGGCGAGTTAAGGACGGACACTATTACTGACAGATTAACGAGAAAAACTAATACCAAGGACTTACCGAGCTTAGTCTTTGCCAACGGTTTACCGAGATTATTTACCGACGACATACTGAGGGCAATCCGAGGGCTTAGCGATGAATTTTCGATGGAATACCGAGGGATAACTGCATTTTGGAAAGAAAATATATTGACTGTTCTTTTAATTATTTCCTTTTTTTAATCAATAATTGTAATAATCCACACTACTAGAAAAATGCAATTAACAACGATCAAATTTCATTGCTAAACAAGCAAATCGTTGCTAAATACGATTTGCAACGATATTATTGCTAAACTATTTGTGATGATAGTACTTATACACATAACATTATATGTCATATAAATTGGTTTACAAATAGTCAAATATAATATTTCCAAGGGAAATGACATTAAATAGCTCTGAACTTTCGACTTTATACACATTTATGTATTGAACTTTTTTTTGTGCACATTTGGTAGTCAAAGTTTCAAAATTGTTCCAATTTGGTAGTTGGCGTACATGTTAACCGGTTGCTTCTGGTTTCGATGCCAACGTGGATAATGTTTTAATGACGTGGCTAGCCGTTTTTATATTATACCCGAGTGGCAACCCGTTTTTTCAAAAGCATCCGGTTTTATTACCCGGTTCTTACAAGTTGGATCGATCGTATGAAAAATGAACCGGATTTATAACCAGGTGATTTTAAAAAATGATAGATAAACTCGGGTATAATATAAAAACGGGTAGCCACGTCATTAAAAAATTGTCCACATAGGCATTTAAACTGGAAGCAATCGGTTAACAGGTACGCCAACTACCAAATTGGAACAATTTTGAAACTTTGACTACCAAATGTGCAAAAAACAAAGTTCACTACATAAATGTGTACAAAGTCGAAAGTTCAGAGCTATTGGATGTCATTTTTCCTATTCTCAAATACAAATACCAAAAGGAACTAGACTATTTCTTATTTACTTCAACCAATCAATTAAATAACAAACCACTATACGTGATTCATTTCATAAGCAAATAGTTAAGATCTAACTATTGGAAGTTTGTTAGGCACATGTCATTACAAGCTAAGTAATCATATACCAATTGTTGACATCTTTAAACGTAATCATCGTGAGGACCCAAGTAAAATGAAAGAAGACATGGTAATTCGTATCTACCATTTGTTTAAATTGTTCTTCCTCTTTTTGCGTTTGACACGTCCCAAAATGTGAAAGTTGAAACACAACATACGTTCTCAAGTAAGAAGCAATTTGTGTTTGTCAAAAGTAAATTTAACATGATCACATAAGAAAGCTGAAAGACAACATATGCTTCTCAATTTTAGTTTTATACTAACATAAGAAAGAAGACTAGCAACGCTAACACATCTTCAAAAATCAACGTAATTCGGTTGACATCTTCATGTACCCTACCTAATATAAAAGCATTAGTTACTATTATAAATTTCATTTCATATTTATCTATATGTATTGTGTAACATCCTGAATTCTGATTAACATTAGTTAGCTATATGTGTTGTCTTTAATCAAAATTAGGCAACAAATTTCATATGTAGTTATTTGATTAACTAATAAATTTAGCTACTTAATTAGTTTAATAATACAGCTTTATTATAAAATTAAACAACGAACTTTGTAAAAAAAATTAATAGAAGTTATATTAAGGTTTTGGGGTCAAAAGTGTTAATTGCTGAAAATAAAAAAGGCGTGCAAATCATATATTATTTAATCTCACCTAATTAAAACATTTCAAAGGGATTGATGATTCATTCATCAAACTTCCGTGCTTTCTCCCAAAACACCTACAAGACACATAGTTAAGCAAAAACTTAGATTACCCTTGAATTAAGGGTTGATTCTTCATCAAATGAAGAGGAAATGTTACCGAGGGATTACCGAGGGACGTGTTTACCGACAGATTACCGACAACAGATTTATCCCTTAGTAATCCCTCGGTAAACTCTCAGTATTAGCGAGGGAAGTCCCACCGTCGGAAAGCCCTCAGTATACCCTCGGTAATCCGTCGGTAATTGCATATCCAAATTCCGTCAGAAATTTGTCGGTAAGCCGTCGGTAATACCGAGGGATTTTTTCTATCGGAAATTCTGTCGGTGAAAGTCAATTTTCAAGAGTGCATGCATGTTTTGATATCTCTAATTAATTAATTTCATAATCTTTTACGATGTTGAGAAACCATGTATTTAAGTGGGTAAATTGAACGTATTTTAATTTGTTCTGTCATCCGACACTCACTAAAGGTGGGAGGGGTTCTCCTTGGTTGAGGTCTCGGGTTCGAGCCTCACCAAGAGCGTTTCTCCTTAGGTGGAGGTGTGGGGTTTAGTCCTTACCCTCAAGGTGTCTAACAATGGTGCTAACAACTAACCACTAACATCTGTTGTTTAAAAAAAAAGAAATATTTAAATATTAAAGAAAATCTTAAAAATATAAACGGTATCACGTTTAAACAACTAAAATATCAAGTGTTTAATCTTTATAAAAAGCCATGCAATGAAACGTAACAAGAAACGCACCAGAAAGTATTATTTTCAAATATATATTTTTTAAAAAATTTTCATAAATATTTTTAATTAACATTACAAAGATAATATATAAATTTCACGAACATTCACACATTATAAGTGCATAAATCATGTAACACATAAATGTATATATGTTCACATACATGCAAATTAATGTAAGTGTACATTCATATTATTTATAAGGAGTTAGGAGATGTGAATATATGTGAAACTTACATATCATCTTTATAATGTTAATTAAAACATATTTATGAAAAAAAAATTAAAATGTTTTTTCTAATGTGGTAACTTCTGGTGCGCTGCATAATAAGTGTTACTTATTCGAACCATTTTTTCCTCTCTCTATATATGTATGTATGTGTGTGTGTATGTATGTATGTATGTATGTATGTCAGGTTCTATGAAAAACATGTGCACCGGGAAACCGAAAAAAATCAATCATAGCCCTTAGATTAATTTTATCGTTGGTACGACATGCGATGCACATATTTGATATTAGGAGTATTTTGGTCAATTTTAATAAATCTAATCAACTAAATTAGAAATTTATATTTGATTGAATATTTCATCTAATAGTTATAATTTAAATGCTAATACTACATTTTCAAATGTAAACAAATTAAAATGAAAAAAAATTAAACATATATTATTTATCTAAAATTAAACAATTTCATATGAATCAATATGTTATAGGAGTGTACACTATCGAGTTTTATTTAAAGTCTTATTAAGTCAGTGCAGTCAACTCAGAGCCTATTTTTATATTAAAACAAACATTGTCGGCCTTTAACAGTATTGGGAGTAATAGATTATGATGTTTACATGTATTTTTATGTAACTGAGACATATTTGCTATCTACATGCATTCATTGACCGTCAATAGAGCTTATATGAGTGATTGCGAACACTGTGGTATAGGTGGTACCCGGGCAAGCAAGATTTTGTATAAGTTCAATTACAAACATATTTGTGCATATATTTATCTTGCTATTCAGTATCTTTGTTCAGCTTGCGTTTCTTGAGCATTACATTTAGGTGCCGTTTGTTTTTAAAGATGTTATAGCTAGAAGATTTTTTTCAATGTCTGCGAAGATTTTCAGAAAAAAAGATGATACAAAGGTCTTTAAGCTAAATAAAAAAGACCATTTGTTTTTTTTAAATTAGACTAATGTCTTTTCTAGTTATAATGCAATAGTTTAATAAATATAAAAACAAATTAAATACAAATCCAAATTATATAATACTATTTATATAACATAATCAAATATTTTACTCATTACAAAAAATAATTTCAATAATTAAAATATACGATTTCCAAAAATTAAATAATTAACCATCAGGGTTTGCCCTGGTGGCCACCAAGTTTCCATAAGGGGCTTGGGGAGGGTTGTTACTCGGGTTTGATCCTCACTAGAGACGGATTTTGGGGGTTTTTCCCTTTAGGTGAACTAATCTAACTATGGAGATTTTAATCTAACTAGAAGATTGTGGTGGGGGTTGATTGGGATCTGTCGGCACTTTGGCCTAGGCGATAACCACCACACCAGCCGTTCAAAAAAAAAAAAATTCAACGGATTTAAACTGCGTTGAATTTATTGACTGTTCCTTTCTTTCTTTTATATTTATTGTTTATATTTATTTATTTATTTTGCTAAAAATGGGAAAATTAAAAGCAAGAGTTGTGCCATTTTTTACTTCCATACCAAACCACTAAAGGCATACATGAGAGAGGGCCGGAGACGCTGGCGTAGAGGCGAAGGGCAATGATGCAGAGGCGAAGGCAGCGACCGCACAAAGGCGAAGGCGGGCGACGAAGACAGCGCGGAGGCGGAAGCGGCGACCGCGCAAAGGCGAAGGCGAAGGCGGGCGACGGCGCGAGGTAGGCGAGGGGAGGCTAGTGTTTCAGGGAGAAACATCTTTTTCTTTTGGAAGACAACTATTTTTTCTGCAAAATAAAAGCAACCAAAAGATTTGAAAACGTCTTTTGTCTTTTCAAAAACAAATGATCTTTAGTGACATTTGCTTTCCGGTTGCAGACGTATGACCCAAAAAGGTCTTCTACCAAAAAACAAATAGACCCTAGCATTTAAGCATTGTTATGTGCACTCTGATGATAACCAATATTTGTGGTGCATATATACGGGAAGCTAGCACCGTATAAAAGGCTGATCCCCTGTGGCGGTAAAAAAATTTAGTGGTAACATTTCTTTCCCTACTTGAGCCATGTCTCAATAGTGCATCCGAATTATTATTAGAGCAGCATCTTGCCAAAGACATTATAGTCCACTTTTCTATGTCACATAAATTACGTGCATAATGATTAATCTTGTTATCACTAAGCATTCACTTACGATTACTACATTACATCTTTTACAGGCAACAGTAATGAAAAGGTCGGACCTTCAACTTAGGTCTATTACTTGATCAGCATTGAGGACTTTAGCACACTGTTAGCTTGCGGAATTTATCTTGTAATAAGATTTGGTACCTAGGTAGCAACTTTAATTTATTATTGTGATGTGTTAGCAACTTAGACTTGTAACCCTTGTAGCACGTGTAATGCGAGACAACATTGTAATATTTAATTTTAGATCTATGTTAGTGCTTGTATTGTTATGGAGTTCATGTTAAATGTTTCTGATTTCATGCAATTACGATTGTATGATTAAGGCGGGATGTAACAGTGTCATTGGCTAAATCAATGTTTCTATATCTGGTCGGTAATGAATATACCGGCAGATTTACCGACGGAAATGTTCTACCGACGGTTTACCGATGATATATACCATTACCGACAGATTAACGAGAAAAATTAATATCGACGAGTTAATGACGGACACTATTACTGACGGATTAACGAGAAAAACTAATACCAAGGGCTTACCAAGCATAGTCTTTGCCAACGGTTTACCGAGGTTTTTAAAAATCTATCATGTCAATATAACACAATTTATCGTTAAACTCGCATGGTTTTAATCGTCTTTAATAGTAAATATACATAGCACTACAAAATATATAAACTTATATATATTAGATCTACTTTGTTCATCAAATACCTAAACAAAATCTATGAACACGTTAAAATCGATATAGATCATCAACATTGTGTAGGGTGTGAAATGAAATTATGGAATAGAGAAGTTAAGAAAGGAGGATGAGGGGATTGAGGGCCAACACAATTCGAGACATAAATTTGTTATTTAAAAAAAAAAAAAACGTGATCCAAGAAGCCCATGATCCAATGTACCTTTCTATTTTATTCCACACCCCAAGGCCCAATCATAACTCTCCAAGGGACATTCCTCGTCTTCGCCTTCGGGATCACCAAATCCAACTTTTACATCTCCCATTCTTTAATTCCTAATAATTAATAATAAATACTAACATATTTATTTCTTTAATTAATTTCCTTATTTTTATGATTTCTTATTTAACTTTTTGAATGTGGAGTTCAAGTAGCATAAAAGATAAAATGTGTAGATTTACGAAGAGAATTTAAAAAGTGTGTGTTATGTCGTTCAATAAGATAAATTTTCTTGATTTTATGGGTTTTGACAAATGTACGTTGTATTGTATGTATTTGGCCTCGATTAATAGAAGTAACAATCATGTTGATGGTCTATTTGTCTTTGGTTTTAAATAGCCCTAAAATAAACGTATTAAAAACCGTTCTAATTATTGCTTGTCCTTTGTGGTTTACATACTTTTTAACATGTTCCCTCCCAATAACCAAGAACCAATATCAAATTTTTAATCGTAATAGATAAATAATGTAAGGTCTTAAAGATTGTGTGTTGCCCGTTCAAGTCTTTCAGGAGTTGCGACATTCTAAAATATTGATAGTTGATCAAGTTACAAAAAGAATTTAAAAAGAATCAATTATATATATTAATAATCATATATCTATTTGTATATGTGCATATATGTATGTATCATTAAATATAATTTAAAAAGCTTAACAACTAAATCTTGTATTCCAAGAAGCAAGGACCCAATGGTAAACTCCTTTTCAAGAAACTAATCAAATCATAAAATTATGGATCACAGGTTAGGAGTTACGTTACTACCAAATGTAAATAAATAGGAATACTTCAACTATCATATCCAACTTAATTGATTACAAATTGTTAAAGAATTAACAAATTATTTACATACTTAATTAAAAAAACCTTCAGATTTTCATACGGTTATATTATGCCTTTTTTCAAATTTCCAGGCATACGAGAAAAGAGTCAAGCCGAGCATATTTGTTTGCTAATTTCTTGATCCCGGAAATCTTGTACTTAGTGTCACAGATAAAGTACACGGGCGGCATCGCCGTACGTATGCTCCACTTTTGTTGCCCTGGTTTATATCCCGGAGTAATCCTATGGCCGATCTGTCACCCAACCTACTTCAACAACCTAAAGGCTTGGTCCCCTCCCATTAGACCCCTTGAAAGCATGCAATACATGACCAATACGGCGCCATACCCTGTATAAAATGCATGGTTCCGGACAAAGTCAGATTGCTAAATATAGAACTTTAATACCAATTAAGAACAAAATCATAGTAAGTGAAACCATGATTAAAAAAAGAGTTTATTATGAAAAAAAAGCAACATGTTTTCATATTTTTTGTGTTTTCGTTCTCCATGTTATTTTTTTCTATAGAAGTTCTAAATTAGTTATTTTTTTTCTTTTTGGTTTAGTGAAATTTGGATATTAAATACGAGTTTTTCCTTTTTTTTTAAAACCTGGTTTACCAATCATAAATGAGTTCTAATAATCAAATTTCACAAATCTAAAAAAGAAAAATAATTGAACTTAAGGATTTTTTTTGAAAAAAATAATATCGAGAGACGAATTGAAAACACAATAATCGCAAAAACATGTTGGTTCTTTGCATAATAAACCTAAAAAAAAACTTTGTAAGCTAAACACTATTTCATCATCTGGATTTTAAAACGCACCCTTCGGGCAAGTTTTTAATTTCTTATTCTGTTATAATTCTTGTAATTTTTTTTATATGTCTGTGTATTAAAAAATTAAATGGATTTGTTAAATATATTAGAAAGATATGAAAGAATTGAAAGTGTAAAATGAGGAGGTAAAATCTAATTCTACATGGGGAAGCAAAAACATAATTTTAAGAAATCGACAATTTTGCGTCCTCAAACCCCTTCACAATCAACCAATCAGCTCATGACACACATTGCAAAACGCCGACCAACCACCGCGCCATTCGCCACCTCTGCTCCGGCGGATCCCGTACCCATTGCCTTCCCTAACTCATTCCCCCAGCACCCACACGTGCGCATGCATGCATGTGCATGGCCCCCGTTAATTACGTACACTCGATCTATCTTTTAACACAAAATAGCTTCTCACATATATCATTCCCCTTTTTAAATCTTAAATAAATTCCTTCTAACTCAATCCATCGATATCTTTTCGATTTAGCCTTTTCGTGATTCATATAACGCAACCGAAACCAAAGACGGCCAACATTTTCGACTTGCCATAACCACCAAAATCACCTCGATCACAAAAGATCGATCTTTTCAAGATTCATACACAAAAACCTATTCAGTACTGTGGTTTGGATGTTTAAAGAAAGAGGAATATTGCAGTTGAAGATTTATGATTCTATGAGATGGAAAGAGGATGGAAGCTGAATGTCGAGATTTGCCCGCCTTGTCCTCGTTGTGGTTCGTCGAATACAAAATTTTGTTACTACAATAATTACAGCTTGACTCAGCCTAGGTATTTCTGCAAAGGGTGTAGAAGGTATTGGACTAAAGGTGGTTCGCTCAGAAACATTCCGGTTGGTGGTGGTTGCCGGAAAACCCGACGAGCAAAGTCTATTCGTGTATCTGATACCGTTAATTCTCAAAACTTTCTTGCTCGTGGTGGAAGTGGAACCACCGGTTATAAAGGCCGTGGTGACGTGGAATCTCATAGTAGTGGTAGTGGTGGTGGTGGTGGATCGTCGGTCGTTCAACCGACAAATATCGATCTCCAACAAGTGTATGCCAATTTTCTAAATCAAAGGCCTCAAGTCATGACACGTCATGAACAAATGCATGATCAAGTGTTGAATAGTGAAGTTGATCCGATATCGGCGTTTGGGTTTTCAAGCATTTCGAATGTGGAGATGGAGTTTGGTGCGACGAATTACGGAACAAATTTGGAGAATATATTAAGCGAAGGAAATGGAATGCAATTTTGTGGGTATAATTCAATTTTTAATAATCATGAGGAAGAGCAAGAGAAACACTACTTTGGTACAAATGGTGTAAGCAATTATGGGTTGCCGCCGTTGCCCGGAGAGGAAATAGGGTGGTCGGAGTCAAATATTGGGTTCTCGGAACATGTTTTGAACCCAAGGATTGAACCGGAAGTCCATGTTTCCGGTGAATGTTCAGTGAAGATGTTTGATCTGCCGGTGAATTCTGATACAATTTTCAGGCCTTGAAATACTTTAAGGATTGTTTGTTTCATCTTAATTAAATTATTAAGAAGTCATTTAAAGATAAAATGACTATCTTAATGATTTAATTGAGAGGTAAACAAATAATTAATGCCTTGATTAATTGTATGATGTGTTTAAAATTTTTTATTTTTCTCGCGTACCTTTTTGCATTTTATATTGTAATTAACTATATATAAATTATACGTACGTATAGATTGAGAAAAAAGTTACAGAAAAAATGGTGAAGTGATTGAGAATAATATTTAGAGGGTTTTATGCCTCGGCAAGTAATGAAATAACTTGTAGCTTAATTATTTCGAACGTAATTTTCATGGAATGGAGTCGTGGTGAAAAGTTAGACATTTGTCATATATAATCAAGGTACTGATCGAATAACCAAACTTCGGTTGATCATTCATTCCAGAAAAAAGGTGATGTTTTTCTTTCATCCCTCTAAACTTTTTTGTAAAGATTTACAAAATACTGACTTGATCTTCGAAGTGGTTGCCGGGTCACTTATCGGACGGTCACTCATGATCGAGCCAAGTGCATTTTTAAGCCCATTATATATATGTATGCAAGTAAGAGAGAGACCCGAGATTGATGTCAACTTATGGCTTTACTAATTTGATGTTTAATTATGAACTAATTTGTCCATCCAAGATTGATCGAAATACTAACTGCAAAAGGTAGTCCAAAAATCCCATCTAACAACTAAAAAGCCAAGTTTTTTTAGACTAAAAATCAACAGCCCAAAATCTGCAAAAAGTTATTAAAGTAAAAAGGTCGCAACTATTTTTAAACTTTAAAAATCAATCAGTAAACAACAGTACCCTGAATCCTTTCAAAGCCAACACCATTATCTGCACTCATAAGTTTCTACGAACTTGTAATTTGTCACTCATAAACAATCAATTCTTTCGTGCTTGTGTGGCTATGAATCTCTCTACACTAAGCATCATGCTTGTTAAGATCCCGATCTTAATCATATGATTTTACAATCATGATCAACAAAAAACAAGTCTATCATTAGCAAGATCTCTCGTGTGTATGATCTTAATCAGGATTTTAAAATCTATCGTAGGATCATAAGATCTCGATCTAATCTGATTGTACGTTTACTCATATCAAAAATTAAAAAATATAAATGAGTTAACTTTGCTATATAAAAAAGTTAAACCTATGTGTTTATTATCTAAATTATGTATAACAATAATTTACATATAATTTAGAGTTCAATGCTTTAAAATATAAACAATGAGCCTTTGGTCGAGTGATACCAAGATATTGTCCAAACTAGTGGTAGTTAGGTTGTTTTTCAAAAAAAAAAAAAAAAACTATAAAATATATATAAATCTTTTACCGTGTAAGTAAACATAAAATTCTTTAAGAAAAATATTAAACTATCATTATAATGTTCGAACAAACATCATTATAACACATAAAAATACAAGTTTATTTTGGTTGGATCTTAAGATTCGATCTCAATTTTATTATTCGATCTTACCGAGACAAAAACAATTCTAGGTAAGATCTCCGTCTTGACAACATTCTATTAATTGTAGACAAAGTTCTTACAATAGAAGGGGGGAAGTCGACATTTGGCATTGGGAATTCAGAATTGCGTGATTCTCAAAGAGACGAAATAGAAGACGGATGTGACTGCTTTTCTAGTTCACCCATTTTCATTCCCTTCTTCGTTAAGTTCTTACCTCTCTGCGATAGTGCGATTATTCTGGTTCCTTCCTTAATTTTATCGACGATCGATCGATCACTCTCTCACTTCCAGTTCTAGGTTCAATCGATCATTCTTATTCACTTTCTCCATCATCGACGATCAATCGATCATCATTCTGGTAGTGGTTCACTCAAAGTCTCGAATCACTATCTCCATTGTAGATTTGCAGTTGCAGGCATTCGAAAGGAGAAGCGAGAAGCCAAATGTTACTATTGTAAATAATCGAAATCAATAGGATAATAGCTGAAGGTAATTTCTATCAAGAATCGAAATCAATAGACAGAGTTGGCCCAAGTTTAACAAAGGTGCCTATCCAAGGCCCATCAACCAAAGGGGGTTCAAAATTATATTTCATGTTAATATCAAGGCCCAAGATTTGAAAATTAATAGAAGTATAGATGATGCACATTCACTGGATTTTAACAGATCCGGGCAATTTTAACAAATTTTGGACCCAATAAAATGTAACCTATGTAACCGGTTTCGGATATTAAAAAAATGATTTTTTCAAAGAAAAATTTTCCATTTTTTATATTATAGGCTTTTAATTTGGGTTTGACATTTTTTTATCATCTATTTGATAAAGCTTTCATTTGGGTTTTTATGTTTAATAAAATTGGGCTTTTTAAATTATTTTAAAAATTATACATTATAATTTATACATTTATACTTATAAGTAATACTATAAATTTATATTATATTTGATTATAAATATTTAATAAGTTTATATTTATAAAATTAGTGTATTTTCAAAATCAGTTTTTTTATAATCGGTTAATTATCCGGTAAAAATCCGGCCTACCTAAAAAAACCGAATCCAGTTCAAAAACCGGTTCGGTTATAAAAATTCGGTTTTTTTATAACCGGTTTCGAATCAAAATCAGATAACCGGATTTTTTGTGGGCCTGTAAACAGAATTGAGAAGCCGCTGCCATGGAGAGCCGAGAACAACACTTGAAATTGGGGTTCAATAACCAAAGGCGTGGGCTGTGTGGGTTGTTTGCGACTGTCGATTGACAAGTGCGAAAAAGTAATGAAATTTAATAATATTTTAAAGTGCATAAAAGAATGCATGAATGTAACGTGTTTCTTCTAAGTCTATGTATTTGTTTGTGTGTGCGCCCACAATTTAAGAAGAAAAAAATATATGTAAATAATTACTCCAATAAAAGTCAATAATTCAAGAGCTCAATATTTGATCTTCTAGCAACTTTGATAAATACAATATTAGACATAAACTAGAAAAATATAATTAATTAACAAATTAGGGGGCTAGCAACTGGATTCTTACAGCGTGTTCCTCCCTCGAAACGTGAAAGGTCATCATCTACAATTAAATTTTAATACTATTATTATTCAATTAATTTATTAAGATAATTCATTCAATTATTATTAAATAAAAAAAATTCCTCTAATTTGGGGACGAAATATTCACTAGATTTCCAACTTTTTAGGTGCAAAAATCTAAAAACATCACTAAATTAAGTGATCGTTTGGTTAATATGTTTTCGTCGAAAACAATGGTTTCTGGAAAACACGTTTAGATCTATTGTTTTTTTATATTTACGGTTTTTAGTTCTTACTTTTTAGTTTTAAAATTTACAAGTAAACTTAAAAACACATTTTTTAGGTTTTCAACTTTTGTTTTCAATCTAGTCACCTAAATCTATGTTACATATGGGAGTGAAAAAAATGAAAACGCAAAAACTATGTATAACATATCTAAACACATTCTAATATTTGAAATGTGGTTTCCTAAAAATCATTATATTTTCAATTTTATTAAAAAAGCCAAACCGAAATTATCACTTGCTAAACACACCCTAAGCATCTACACATGAACAATGAACATAAATAGTGTTATCGGGACCGAATATAAACCCGAGGACCGGACCATTTTAATGTTTTCGGTCCCGATTCGGTTCCAGTATCGGTACCGGGTATTCGGGTAAAAACCCGGTAGGACCAATTTTTAATGTATAAAACTATAAATCACATAACAAGTTATTTTTCATCGGTTGTCTTTCTGAATTTAAAATTTATATATATGTTATCAAATGTAAATTGCTAAAGTAATTAATTATTAATTAACACAATCGACTTACAAGCATCATAATGTTGAAGCCAATGACGATGAAAACTTGGAAACTTGAATTCTTGGAAACGAATTCATTTTTCAAAAGCTGAAATCTTAGAAACTTGAAAATTTAATGTCTATATATACTTTATGTTTGCATGGTTAGTGGCCATATTATTAAAACCTTGTGGTAAGAATGGGTTTCGTTCGAGCGCTCGAAAATAATATTCCAAAGCTTTCATATGTTCTCCGTTACTTGTGTTGATAAGTCGTATGTTATAGAGTATATAACTTCGGTCATAGGGATGCATCTTGAAAATTTTATGTCCAGACTCTTGGAATCCCATAGGATCCATCTTGAAATTTTCAAAAAATTGAAACTACCAAATTTAAAATTTGCAATCTTTCAACTCCCGGTTTGGTTCCGGTTAATTCCCGAACCCGGTCGGACCAAACCCGGTAGGACCGAATACGCAATGAAGTAGATAAATGAAATTGAGGACCGGACCAATACTCTATAATCGGTGCTACTCGGTACCGGTTCGATTCGGGAAATTGGTCCAACAATAACACCCCTTATTCCTGATTGATATATGCAAAACCCGTTCTGTTTGCATAATTGTAAAAAAAAAAAAAAAAAAAAAAAGACTGCATATATTAAACGATTTTCTATGTTCAACAGTCTTGTTCTTGATTAAGTGATTATGCATATATATATACTAAGATGGGTAGGAAGAAATTAAATAAAAGGGTATGCATGCAGAATTCTTCCAAACCCTAGCGTGTAACTTAAGAATCTCCATAGCTTTCTCGCTAGTTTTGCTTCCACAATCTACTTGTAACACCAAACATAGTTTTCCCACCACACCCAGCTGCAACATCTCTTGTATCACACTCGAATTGCCGGAGAACTTTGCCACCAAATGCAGTATCCTCACTGCCCTCTCACTTGCCACCCGCGAAACACGAAAGATTTTCTTGGATACCACTGCTAAACCTGCACCATGTTTCAAGAGCTCAGCCCGACCATCGGCACATTGGCAAAGCTGATCTAACACCATTAACACCATCTCGGAGATCCTCTTTTCGGTACAATCAAGGAGGGTGTCGATTAAAATGTGGACTGTTCCGGCCTGCACTGCTTTTATTCTGTTTCTTCCCCATGGACAAACACTGATGAGTAGTTTCAGTGTTGCTTTTGTAGCTTTTTTGGAAATTTGATTTGCTAACAAATGTGTAAGCTCTTTGAAGAAGTGAGGCTTTAACGACATCACTTGAATAGGCTCCGCCACCTCAAACATCGACTTGAGTAATAAGACGGCATACGTGCGTGACTCGATATTGGTGGTCTGTTGCATTACGCGAATTAACGCTTCAACAAACTCTCCATTGTTTCCAAACAATGCCTTAAGTCCGGTTTGAGGCAATTTAAGGTGGTAAAGGATGCTTACTGCTTCATCGATGGCGGAAACTTCTCCTGCTGCTGATGATGATGGCTTCATATTACAACTAGGGTTACTTATGATGTAAGATAGATAATCAGCGGCTCCAACTGCTTCCATTGATCGTTTATTCATATCGCTCTCCAAAACAATCGTTTTTAGTCTTTTCAAAGACTTCATCTGTAAATTTGGAGACTTTGCATCTTGGAGAAGCTTAAGGATTTGTGATTTGGAGATTGGAAGCCGTGGAGTGGGGAATCTTTCGATCCCAAATGACGCATTCAACATGCACCAAGATTGGATCAATCGACGGAGGGTATGATTTGGAGTGAGCTCTATATCTGTAAGAACTTGTTTTGTTACGGGACAAGTGTTATTCCTCTGAGTATACAACCATTTCTCGATAGCTTCGCGATCATACGTGATCCCCGTAGAGACGGTTACTGGGTCTTTCATAATTTCTAAAGAAATCGGACATACAAAAAACGAAGGAACATCTATCTCCGTATGAGAATCATCCATTTGTAGAAAAACACCACTGAATCTGAAGAAAAAACCCTCAAATTAAACACTGTTTGATCAATAAAGATTGAAACTTTAGGGTTCTTTTGTGAATCTTGATTGAATGGAAGAGAGGAAGTTGAGAGCTTTTTGATGATATGATTTGTGAATAATGCTAAATTAAGAGTATTGAAGACTTTGAATTTATAGATGGGGTGGACAAGTGGACATTGGTAGATGGAGGGTGTCATAAAAACAAAAGTCAAAATAGTAAATAAAATTATTTTGGTCAAAGCAAAAGAGGATGTTTGACTTTTCAACCCTTTTGAGAGGCTCGAAAGAGACATTTCTTCCGAATCTCAAAAGTATGTGCTTTGAAGAATGTGTCTGGGCAATGTGTGTTGGAAATGTGTGGAAGGATAAACTTAATTAGAGCGTGGGGAGTACCCAAGTCGGGAGCGGGGCGGCTTCGCCACATCAGCCGAAGCCGGCGGCTACACCACCCCCACCCCCGCGGCCCCGCTGAAATCGAACCCCGGCCGGCTCCGCGTCCCCGCTGCACCCCGCTCCTTCTCCAACGGTCATGTGACCGTTTCAAATAAAAAAAAAAAATTTTTTTTTATTAAATATTTTTCCCTATAAATTTATCTTCACAACACATTTAACTTACATCTTTCCCATTTCTCTCAATCTATACACATTCAAAATTCTCTCTTTCATTTAACCTAAAATTATTTCCAATCAATCACAATTTTATTTTTATTGTGATGGAACCGTATACTACGTCTTCGTCGTCAAACTCATCATCCGAAGACGAAACTCAAGACGAATCTCAAGAGTATTATCAAGAACTTTTTGAAGCTTTTATAAATGCCAGCTCTCCGCAACCTAGACGAAGAATTCCAATTCATAGAGACCGAGCAGCTGCAAATGAACGTCTGATGCGCAATTATTTTACTCATAATCCTGTATATGGAGATGATATGTTCAGAAGGAGGTTCCGGATGCGCAAAGAACTATTCCTACGAATAGTTTACGATATGGAGCAACACTTTGAATATTTTACCTTGCGATGGGATGCTCGAGGTAGAAGGGGATTTACCGCGTTACAAAAATGCACATCTGCTATTCGGCAACTCGCATATGGCATGGTAGCTGATTCGATTGACGACTGTCTTTTTATGTCTGAAAGAACTTCACGTGAAACCTTGCAAGAATTCTGTAAGGGAATTATTCAGCTATACAAACGCAAATATTTGCGTAGACCGACTGAATCTGATGTTCATCAGTTGTACGCGTTCCATGAAGCAAAACATGGATTTCGTGGAATGCTTGGCAGCATTGACTGTACACATTGGGCATGGAGAAATTGCCCTACAGAATGGCGAGGACAATATATGCGAGGCGATCACCAATATCCGACAATTATGTTGGAAGCCGTTGCGTCACAAGATTTATGGATTTGGCATGCATTTTTTGGCGTCGCGGGTTCCAACAACGACATCAATGTGATTAATCAATCACCAGTATTCAACGACGTTTTAAACGGGATCGCACCGGTTGTTCCTTTTGTTATTAACGGAACAGAATACAAACATGGGTACTATCTAACCGACGGGATATATCCCGAGTGGGCGACTTTTGTGAAAGCTTTTTCGTGTCCAACAGATGACAAACGAAAAAGATTCAAGGCAGCACAAGAGTCGGCAAGAAAAGACATCGAACGAGCTTTTGGTGTACTCAAATCTCGTTTTGCTATATTAAACAACCCCGCACGACCATGGCACCAAAATAAAATTAGACAAATCATGTATGCTTGTGTCATATTACACAATATGATCTTAGAAGACGAAGGGTTCGCGATATGTTCATTTCAAGAAACCGAGCTTCCATCCAGTCAACATTCCGCTTCCAATGAAGTATATCAAAATACGTTACTGGAAATTTGTAATCGGGAAACACACAATAACCTTCGCTCAGATCTTGTGGAACATATTGCGCTTGCCCAAATACCAAATTTAGACGGCTAGTTATGTATTTTTTTTATTTTAATTCGGTATTTTTTAATTTTTAGTTTATGTAATAGTTTTTAAATATTTTATGAAATTAATTATTTTAATTCTAGTATTTGTTTTGTTAGTTAAAATTAATTAAAATGTTAAAAAAATTAAGAAAGATGGAAAAGTTAAGAAAGGTGCGTATTTCCTAGTTAGAAAGGTGGGGAAAGGTGGAGAGAGAAAAGCTGATGTGGCGCTGACGTGTACAGAAAGATGAATTTGGGAGAGATGGGTACTCCCCACACTCTTAGTCATGTCGATCATATAAATAAATATTTTGTTTTTTTATTGAAGAGATAGACCCACGTTTAGTTTGCATATACATATCAAATAAAGTTATATTACTTTATAGATTGATTTATTATTTATACTTTTTGTCCATTTAAGTTAAATAATGTTACAAATATCCATAAATTAACGTTTAAAACATGGTATTGGCACGTGAAGAGACCATGTGCAAACTGAGTTACGAATGTTATCTTATAATAATATTATTTTTTTTTTTAATTAATCATTAGTTAAATTGGTTTCTTTTTATAAAGTTTTGAAAATTAGTTTCAGGAATGAGTATTGGGTATTAATCTGTATTAACAAAGTAACATATATGTGGGGAGCTTCTTGCTAGCAGTAGAATTCAAGAAAAATCAACAAAGTAATTATTAAAGGCTGGAATTGAAGAGCTAATCATTATCATATCATCACCTAGTTCTTCAAGGTTAAAGTGAGGTAATCTTCACAGTTGTTAATTTGTTAAGTTATATAAACTTGTGAGGATTGATTGTAGGTATATTGTTACATGTTTCTGAGTGTATCTGATTGTTTTTGATAATTTATATATATTGAGTCGAAATTGAGGTATTATCCTTGATTGGACAAAAACAAAGTAGAGGAATGTATTTGATTGACAAATGCTCATAAGGCGATCAGGGATGGCCTCTGACCGAGATGAGGAACACGGGTCGTGATGGTGATCGTGCCCTGTAATTGAGGAACGTGACCACGATCAAGGTAGTGCAGTGCAGAATTGTGTTGGGCTATGGATGTGTTAAATTGATTAGTGTTAGTGATGTGTTATCCCCATATGTGTACAAGATCACGTACGGGTCGTATAGGGTTCGTGATGTGATTATCATAAATTATGAGATTCGTGTTTCTAGCTTCAGGTGAGAATATAAATATTTTCGGAGACACATTTTATTCACATACTTAATATATATTACCCGTTTTAGATTTTTATGTTTTGATATTACTTGAATCCTTTAATTAATATATTGATCTCTCTCGCAATATTTCATGCAAAATTTAAAAAACAAGATTTTCAAGGGCAAATTACCAATAAATGTGACATAAAGTACAAAAATTATCAATAAAGGTAATGCGAAATTTTTTAGGCCAAAAAAAATAACATAAAATTTAAATTTAATAAAAATGCTATTGATAACCGATTAAAAGGTAAATATTTAATTTTATGTTTCATTAAAAAAAATAATATCTGATTATATTTCTTGGCCTAAAATTTGAATTACATCTCATTTCTCGGCCAAAATAGAAATTTACATTACCTTTATCGGCAAAAAAAAATTTCAATACATTTATTGTCAAATTTTGTCTTTTATATTACTTTTCTTTGTAATTTTTTCTATTTACAGTTCTCATCAATTTTCTGTTTACCAAACTTCAAAAAAATAATTAAAAATTATTATATTTACCATATTATGTAACAACCACTAATTTTTTTAGTTATTAAAAAAACTATAAATGATCATGTATTCATGTATTCTAATTTCATTTTTAAATCATATAATTAAAACATTTAATTAATAAATTGATATATGTTTATAAATTATAATTCACGGGCCAATTAAAAGTATCATCGTTAATTTATTAAATTAAATTTTTATTTTTCTCACCCATTGCCATCGTTACACTAATCTATATTAATAATAATAAAATGTACTTACAATTTTAATTTGTCATTCGTTAAAAGATGTAACTTGACATCTTCTACATTTGAAATTTTATATATTGTAAGTATCTAGTTTGTAACAGTCTTCCAAATTAAACTTTTAAACTTCATAATTTAATTTATTAAATTAAACTTAAACTTATATGTTGTTATTATTGTTAGTATCATTTGTTATTATAAATTTAATACTTTAATTAAAAGCAATATTTATTATTAAGTTTTTAAAATCCAATCCATATAATAAATGAGTAATAGAATAGTTGTATGAAAAGGAAGTTGCTAATCAAGTACACATTTTTATAATAAAGTGTTTAAAGTGATATTATTATAAATCTAAGAGAGTTTAATGTTATGATACCATCTATGGGTCGTGAACTCATTAAGGGGCTGTTTGATTGCATCTACCATTAAGAATTGTCTAGATTTAGTGAGCTGTCTGGATTAAGTAATGCTGATTAGAGAAATACTGAATAAATAATTACTGTTTGATTGTTTCGTTGACTAAACAGTCTGAATGAAATAAAATGACAATTTTAACCTCTGAATTAAAAATCTATTTGTTTCTTCAATCAAAATTAGTGTGAATGAAGATTTTAGAATTAAAAAAAATAATTTAATAATATACATCAATGTATAACTCTCAACAATTTAAAAGCATATATAAATCAAAATTAAATATAAAAATAGATGAAGACATCATACAATTATGCCAAAAATAATTGATCATAAATACTACATTTTCTTATAAAATAGATGAAGACATCATACAATTATGCCTACATCAATACATCATGCATATTTATGCCTCTTTTGCTTTAATCTCACGAGGAACATCACTCCTTTCATCACAAAAAAAGAAAAAAAAAAAGAAAAAAAACTGCTCAAATGTAGTTGTTGGTGCAATTAAGGGAATCTGGATATGTTGCAAAAGCACAAATCTGGAATGGCAAACCCAAACAAAACCCTTCTTTCTCAAGGAAGGCTATATGAATATATTGTGTAGTCAAGAAACATAACCAACCACATTAAAAATAAAATGCAGAAAAGTAGAAGAAGGGAAAACATAACCTGAAGCAGCAGAGAAAGATGAACAAACCTGAAGCAGCTGATGGGTGAGCCGCGACAGAAGAATGTTGAGCCGGCGGCAGAAGAGACGCCGGGGAGAAGAGAGGACGACGGTGGCGGCAGAAAGAAGAGGGGACGGCGGCGGCAGCAGAGGCGCCGGATAGAAGAGAGGACGACGGCGGCAGCAGAGGTGCCGGAGAGAAGAGAGGACGGCGGCGGCAGCAGAGGTGCCGGAGAGAAGAGAGGACGCCGACGGCAGCAGAGGCGCCGGAAAGAAGAGAAGACGACGGCGGCAGCAGGAAGCAAGACCGATGGAAAGGAGCTTGCTTGATATGGAGGAGATGGAGGGTTAACAGAGATGGAGGTAAACGATGGAGGAGGAGAAACTTTTTTTTTATTTCTGTTGGGAAAGACAAAAAAGGGTAGTAATGGAAAATAAATGACTGAATGGGGAATACACAATTTTTAAGACTTATTAAATGGCTGACCGAATTTAGTTCTTATTTGGATAAGTCATCAGCAAACAAAGTTTATTTTAAATGGGCTGACCGGTTTTTTTTTATTAAGTCCAATAAGTTGAACTCAAACAGCCCCTAAGTCATTCCTAATGCTTAATTGTTGATAAAAACTATTTCCTTTGGTTCTGTTACCTATTTTGCAACATAAATGCGCGCTGGTTGCCCCTAGCCAGTGTTATAAGACCCAACTTTTGTTATTGTCTTATTTTCAATTAAGCAATATAATATCAATCATAAACTAAGACATAAAAATAGGAGTTTAAGGTACATAAAACCAAATGGAATTAAAATACAAGGTGTGTGTTTGGACTATTAGCTACTACAACAAGATAAACTTCAAATTGTTTGCTACCCGATCCTAAATACATGATAAGAAACGCTAAATACCACAGACATTTGAGTAGTGATCTAGATGACTTCAAGTTGGAAATGTCTGAGCCTAAACAGATGGTCTCACAATGGATTTGCGTTTGCTTATAAAAATGTATGTGTTGCAATTGTAAGCAAATTTTGCTTTAGTGAGAATATAAATTAAAAGTAAACATGCAATTTATAGGGAGTAGATAAAGCTAAGTCCTGAATAATTAGGGAAGAATCTTTAGCTTTGGCTTTAGGCAAACAGGCTTTAATTTTTACAAACTAGCTTCAATCTGTACTTTATGAACTTTAACTAAGCTTTAATTATGTTTTATTATCTGGACTTCGACTAGCTTTATCTAGAAGGCTGACAATTCTTTGGCATTGGTACTTTGCTTAAGCTTTGACTGACTTTAACTGACAAACAGCTAAACTATAACTCTAACAACTTATCTTTGACATTTTAGTTGACTTTAAGACTTTTGACTTTGTTTGAATCGCTTTATTATAAGTTAATACTTGTCTGTGTTTAATAAATACAGAGTAAATACGTATGAGGCTTTATATTTTCAAGCTTGTAAATATATTAATACATGGGTTATTCTCAATTAAATAAATCTCAAGTTTGCAAACTCAATGAAAACAAACCCGAACAAGCACCGAGTTAGCAAACTTGGGGCTAAGGTATCAAGTTTGGCTAACTCAGGACTATGGTACTTAGTCCGAGTTTGGCCAACTCGGGTATCCTTTCCTGAGTTTTGGCTTTACAATTCAGGTTTCTGTTTTGATTATGTTTGGTTTCAGTTTGTGAATTTAACCTTTAGTTTTTGGAGTTTAGCTAATAACAAAATTAACAGTTTGTGAATCTCAGGTTTTCGGAAAAACTAGGGATCTAAGGTCCAAGTTTCATCAACTCGGGACCAAGCCCGACTTTCACAAACTCAGGGTCAAAGTACCGAGTTCATGGCCCTGATGATGTTCTTGACTGATTTTTATAATTAAGCCGTTTTAGGCTTGATTTCAACATAAAAATACAATATATGACATGTCTCTAACATCAATTTGATGTTGACTAACTAATTTAGCCAAATTGAGCACAATTCGGCCACTTTTAATATAACAGTGACTACAAACACAAATACACAATTTTAGCAAATTAAACAAGATTACCTCAAATTGTTGCTCGATTCTTGTTTAGGAACACTTGTATGAGAAATTCCAAGCAAAATCTTTGATTATAATGAGCAATTCATGTGTTGATTCTAGCTAGAGAGATTTGAGAGTGTGATCTTGTGGGTGTGTTTTGAGAGAATGTAGAAGTTGTCAAATGAGTAATCAAATTGAATGATACTTGTTACGCTAGTGACTTAACTCCTTCAATACATAATCTTTACAAAATTACAACATGAATCTAAATAAAAGTTATATTTAGGCTAAAATAAGCTAATCTAATTTAATGATGTCACTGTGAAGCGATATATTAATTTGTTAACTCTAATATTCAAGATTTTTCCGAAACCCATATCGATCATGATAAGTATATTGTTACCTTTGTCCATGGATCTTCTTATATGTTTCTTGTTCATCATCAATTATTGATTTTAAATCAATTTTGAATGTGTATTCATTTGTCTTGATTTTGATTTAATTTTGAATGTGTGTACAATGGTTTTCGTGGTGGTGGCTGGATGGTGAAAGTTAATGTCTTTATTAAGAACATTTAAGAAACTGAAACATAAATGTCAAACATGTTCTAAATTTATTATTTAATTAGGTATATTAATAATTTAACTTAATTCACCTATATATTACCCATGAAGGAGAGAGTGTGTAACCCTCTCATTCATTGTCAGCCGTTGGATTTGTCAAGATTTAATCCTAGCCGTCTTAATTGCTTTACTTCTGTGAATACATATGGTACAACTACCCGATGCAGGATAGTAGTTTAAACCCCAACTACCCTCAATCCGGAAATCTTGGGCCATGATCCATCCATGATTCCAACTTTTTATTTTTTCTGTTTTTACCATATTTACGTACATTTGCCATAACTATCATATACTATATTTATTTTCTACTCCAATTAATCCATAAATACTTTTTGTGACTTTACTTTCCTACAAATCAAATAAACTTAACACTTTCTGATCACTAAATCTTAGGAAACAAATCATAAGATCCATCCTTTGAATTTTTATGAATTTCAATTGACATAATTAATAATAAGAACAAAATATACAAAACAACACATATATTACTAGGCCTTCAAACTTTTCATACAACGCTTTTTATCTTTTTAGTTTATAAATAAATAATATATATATATATATATATATATATATATATATATATATATATATATATATATATATATATATATATATATATATATATATATATATATATATAGGTGGGTTCAATGGAAAACCTATATGCATCGGAAAACCCGGGAAACCACTTTATAGCCATTGGATCAGGTGATGCATCACGCGTGAATTTGGTGCATCACGTGGGAATTTGGTGCATCACGCGAGGAATTTGATGCATCACGCGGGAATTGTGGTGCATTTGTAGTGGTGCATGGAGGTTTTCCAAGGTTTTGCGATGCATGTTCGTTTTCCATTGAACCTCCCTCTATATATATATATATATATATATATATATATATATATATATATATATATATATATATATATATATATATATATATATATATATATATATATATATATATATATATATATATATATATATATATATATATGTATATATATATGTATGTATGTATATATATATATATCTTTTTAATAATATAATTACACTTTATTATTTTTTAATTTATAATCATATTAATTTGTAATAAAATATATAAGTATCACATTATACATAAAATAAAATCTCAATTTATATGAATTAAAATATATTAAGTTAATGATAGTGGTTTCAGTTTACAACCATTATATCCTCTTTTTGCGTACAGTTTTAAAATCCCTGACCATTGTTATTTAAGTTCATTTTTATGATAAAATATTACCATCCAAATAAACATCATACTGCTTCATAGAACACAACATTTTTTTTACAATTTTGGGTGTTACTTCACTCACGGCTAATGGACCACTATGTAAAACCATTGAACATTTTTGGTATGTTATTATTATATTTGCGTTTCAACATTACATTTACTTAGTGTTACTAATGTAACAACGACGTATTACATGTAAAATCCAGTGTAAAAATGAAAAGGACATCAAGATAAGCGTATGCAATTTTCATTTTATCATCACATTTGATAAATATTAATTAAAAAATGAAATAAAGTAACTTTTAATGTATTACATACATAAAACTAAATGTCTATTATAACGGTGGATACCAAAAACTAACATATTTGTAATTAAACAAACATATGTATTTTATAATTGAAAAACACATGAACTAATGTTTGCTGATAATTACTTCGTAAGTTTACTTATTCAGTTTGAAGGGATGTAGCATTAAAAATCATTATCCAAAATGCAGTTACCAACTTATTAGTTCAATAACCCACTAAGATATGAAACAATTATATTTATCAATTATAAATCTATTTCTAAAAAACCCATATATATGATACCTCATACCTTGCAGGAGTTGGAAAAGTGATTATACCTATTTATGAGTTAGCAACATTTTTTCGATATAACACTCTTTAATGGATATCTTCGTCAATTTCAAAGATTAATCAGAGAAGCTGTATGTCTTTGCTATCCTTTTAATTCTTTTTATTCTTATGTAAGGACATCAATTTACTTTCATCATGGTTTACGCATTTACAAATCATTTGCAATTGCAATGTTTATAATTATTGCACACAATACAGAAATCAAAGGTATATATGTATTTCTAAAAGCAATATTTGTACACCTTAATTTATTGGTAATGCATATATTAGTTCTTATATTATATTATAAACATTCTTCTAACCATTGTTTTGGCTTCCAACAACTTTCAATAAAAAATTTTAATTTATAGGTATGTCTTCATTAAAGTTTTATTGCAATGTCCAAGATGTTGAATTCCGTTGATTAATTTTTTTGACGTTTACTTGTGTTTGTTTAGTAACCGTATTGGTCATAAGGTAGAATTCTATATTATTCATATCTTTTTTGAGTTTTATATAAACATTGGTTTTGTATTTATTTGAACACCATCTTGAGACTCTGTGAGTATGAACTTACACTTTTTTGGCTTTAGTAACTGTGAAAACAATATAATTATTAATGCAAAAGCCCTTCTATCTTACATTTATGCATCATATTCATCGATCATATATGAAAAAAACGTTTTATGTTTGACATTTTATTAGATATTTAATGATTATCGGCTACTTTAAGATCAACAGAATAATCGTTTTAAGGAACCTAATATAAATGTACCATGCCACATACAAGCATGTCAAGATTCCAGTACTATTAATTATATCAATGTTTCAGGTAAACATACATCTAAAATGAAATTTAAAGGAGTTAGAGTAGAAACATACATACCACATAGGCTCCTCCTGGTGTGTTATCTATATGCTGATGACCATGCCGTTTTTTGACAACTATTACACTTATAATAATAAAAAGATCGTATTACATGTCATATTTGAATTAAAATATATAACCTAATCTAAATACATAAAACAATTATTCTAACAAGATGATTAAAATAAATATGTAACCAGCTGCATTAAAAAAGTGTTTATGTTAGTAACCAGAGGTGTTATTCGGGCGGGTTATTCGGGTACGATGGTATATGTTAATTACCCGAACCCGAACCAAATAAGAGAACTGGTTAATCGGTTTTGGGTTAAATGGGTATCGGGTTATTCGGTTTGGGTTAAATGAGTTAATCCGTTTTAGTATAAAAATAGAATCATCTATAAAATGGTTTCAATGAGTTAAATGGGTTGGGTAAAATGGGTAGAACGGGTTAAGCGGGTTAAAAAATTTAAAATTAAATATTTAAATATTTATATTCAATATATGGGGAACCGTGGAAGAGTCGAAAAGAAACGTATGTTTTGTTTGTAAAAAATAAAAACCTACATTTTTACTAAAGTAGATGCAAGATGCCAAGATGGGATGATATATTAATATTATTAAATTTTTAATTATTGATATATGAGTTATTTGGGTAACCTGAATTTTTTGCTTCCCACCCGATACCCGAACCGAAAACCTTATTCTGTTACCATTTAACCCGATTAACAAACTCGAAACCCGAATAACCCGACCCATTTAACCCGAATAAGGTTCGGTTCGGATGGGTTATTCGGTTCGGTTATTTGCACGACCCTATTAGTAACAATGTGATAGTATTGTTGTTATATGTAAATTGTCTGCAGCAAACTTGATTATCATTTTATTAGCTGAACTAGGTTTTCACAAAATCTGATTTATCAAAAACCAATAATGTTAACTAATGTATTTTTACTGCCTATATACATGAAAAGACGATAATGGTTATTAATTTAGTGTCTAATAAGAAATTAAAATTGCAATAATAACGCTGTTAAGCACATCCCTAGATGTGAAAATAAGTACACAAATTTATTTCTATGCTAAAAAACAATGGTTTGTAAAACAAAAAATTACTAATAAAGAAAAAGTATCAATTAATTGTATGCCACTTTTGTATCTTTATATAAATAAAACCAACACACATACAACAGAAAGAATAGATTTAGGATAAGTATGGATCTAAAATGTGATGACTAAAACAGAACCCTCACTTTTGGATTTGTGGTAGAACTCACACTTCTATTAATACACATCAAATGTAAGGTAGTAATATATATAATACAAATGTCTCAACCACTTTAGTCAATCCAAGTATACTAGACATCTGTAAGTTCATTATAAAATACCAACGATTGTGGATTTACACTTAACACTTCTTTTATTCATTCACACCTGCCATTATTTCAACATACATGTACTGATAATGTTTAAAATACGCATTACGCCGACTACAATTTATTAGATAGGCATCTGTGATGACTTCCTCTGTAAGGAGTATGTATTGATCATTGCCGAGTATAACGTATAAAATAATGGCCGATGGGTAGCCAATACTTGTAAATCGAATAATACACAAATGGCTGCTTAAAATGACTATAGTTGTTTTCCATCCTTGGCTGTAGTATTGCCTCCGGCAAACAACGAAATTAAGATATACTTTAACTATTAAACTATAAAAAATATCAGATCCATGAATACCGTCACCGGAGTTACTGTAATAACATATTGAGCGGTAGCAAGACAAATACATGTAAGATGACAAACATTTATGCACATCAGATAATTTTAACATATAACTAATAAATGTTCATAATTTAGAAAAATATTTTAACATATAACACTGTCCCGTGCACCGCACGGGTATTACACTAGTTATTTATAGTCAAACTCTTATAACTACTACATAAATTCCTAAATTCATAAAAACTAAAAATAATTAAATATTTAATAATAATATAAGGTAAAACAAATAATAATAAAATTATAGATAAATTATAAATATAATTAGTTCTCTTAGGGATAAAAAAAACATGTATTCTTAAAAGGATAAAATTCTTTTGAAAAAAAATACAAATAACACTAGGGACTAAAGACTTCCAAGTTAAATAAAACCATCCATTTAAATAGTGTGTGGTTTTGCGTTTAGAAAGGTGTTGTAACGTTTTAAAAACTATCCCTTTGGCATGATCGTTTCGAAGTTCTTTCTTTCATAAGATAGTCTTTTTTCGGAAATCAGAATTAATAAGATTATAGCTGTAACAAAACGTTTGCTGAAAGTTTGGTGTTTGAATTATCTTATGTTGTTGGCTATCGTAATTATTAAATAATCAGTTTGTAAGCGTTTGCCTTTTGTTTTAAACTTGTAAAATTATTAAAATTTTTACTTTTATATGTATTTTAGATTTTAATATAATTTATTGAAAAGTAAATAAATTTTTTTATTGAAATGCAGATAAATATTAACTGGGTATAATTATATATTCAAATTACTGGAAAATACTATATATATAAAAAATACTAATGAGAAAAAACATATAAATTAAAACAAATATATTTAATTACACACCTCACAACAAAGTAGGGATGATTAGTGGAGCCGTTTTCCCAAGTTGTACCCGGTATCGAACCAAGACCAATACCAAACTAGTGTATTTGGTCCGGTACTTGATTTATCATTTGGTTAATTTTCGTTTTTGGTATGCGCAGTACTGATACAAATAAAATCCTGGATAAACCGAAACCAAACCGGGATATTGAAGGGTTCCTAAGCAAAAAATCAGTCTCACTCCTATCGTGAAACCCTACCATGGGAGCACCAAATTAAACTCCGGCGAAAATCCGGCAATCCTTCGCTAAACTCCGCTGATTCTTGGCAAAAATCTAGCCTCTCTTTCTCGATATTATTGACAAAAACAAACCATGGACGAATTCAAGTAAGGGTGTGTTTGTTTGAACTTAATTGCCTCTTAAAAACCTCTGAAGTCTTAATTTCAGATATAAACTGAAAATAGACGGTTTGTTATATTTTAGAGTTAAGTGGATTTCAGATTTTAATTCAAAACAGACTATTTGTTTCATTTCAGACTTAAGAGGTTAAAACATCTGAAAATCATGTCTGAAATTAAGCTGTGGACTTCCGTCTGAAGTCTTAATTTAAGAGGTTGATGTAAGTTGATATTTTATTTAACTAAAATATTAAAAACCAATTTAATTAAATTAAACATTTAAGGTCAGCTCTTAATTTCAGACTTGTCATATTTTAATTTCAGATTTGGTATCGGAACCAGATGCAAAACCTAACTGATACCATATATAATAAATTGGTTCGGCATTCATTTCTTCCACATATTAAGATTCGGTTTCGAAAGTTTCTGTCGGATCCAAGTCTTAAGCTCATCCCTACAACAAAGTGCAATTTTGAATAGGGAGACCTTTAGGAAAACTCAAAAGACGTCACGAAATGGAATACAAAATATGTGGCACCAAAAAGAATATACATGGCTAGGTAAAAGAGGATGTCGGGGTAATTTGGTAATATGACAGTTGAAAATAATTGTTGTGACTCGATCTATAGCAAGTCAAAACAACGTTTAGGTTTTCACAGTAAAATTTAATTCTAACACAAATAATGAGATATCTTCATAAGTAATCCAAACACCTAATAAAAGGTAAGTGAGATTTAAAACCTTAAGGAGAGGTTGGACTTTTAAATAACAAAGAGTGAAAGAAATTAAAAAATCTTAAGATTTTATATCCTTCCTGAAATCTACGAACAAAACACATGATTTTAAATGCAAATCTCAGTGAAAACGCCCCCTTAGTGTTCGTTCTTCTTTATTAATAATAGATTATGGATTTGACGTTCTGTCTTTGAAAAATAGATTTGACATTCTAACTTCCTACGATGACTTAGAGGGTGTTTGGTATTGCGTTATGAATGTGATTATTAGCTTATTACGTTACAATAACGCAAATAATTGGTTTAAAGTGTTTGGATTGCATACGTTAATAAGTGATTATTTGCGTTTGGCGTTTGGCCTACCACACTTTTTCATAAGTTAAAAATTGTAGCTTATTTGCTTAATAAGTGATTTGGTCATTTTACAAGTAAAAATGCAAATCCAAACACTTTAAAAACTGATTATTTGAAAATTATGATATCAAACAGCAGAAGCTAAACCAAACACTACATTTCCTGTAGCACTTTTTGTTACAGCAATTATCTGATTATTAGTTTCCAAAACGCTACAGCACTTTATCTTGAGATTTCAGATATGGTTTTATTTTAATTTTATAAACTTTAAATCCTTGAGTTCATTTGTATTTTAAAAATTTATACAAATACTAATAAATGAGTAACCATGGTGTCATTTAGGGGTGAGCGACGGGTACCATTTTCCGAACCCGAACCGGTACCGACCGGTACCGAATTAATATATTCGGTTCGGTATTCGGTTTTTAAATTAGCTAAAATTCGGTATTCGGTACTTTCGGTTCGGTATTCGGTATTTAAATTAGCTAAGATTCGGTATTCGGGACCGAACCGGCACCATATAAAATTTTACGGTTTGGTATTCGGTTCTTTCAAATCTAATAATTCAGTTTCGGTATTTTCGGGATCGGTACCGGTTCGGTTCGGTCCGGTACCGAGCTCACCCCTAGTGTCATTTGTTGGCCTCTCGTCTAATTCAAAACATGTCAAAACTTACTTTTATCGTATGTTGTTATATACCAAAATTTAATTTGAATTGAAATGAAATGAAATCAAATACAATACATTATATTATAATGTAGTTTAACTAATCTAATAAATTATTAACTTAATTTTAATAAACTTTATATCTTTTTAAAAAAATTTTGAATATTTATTTCTGGAAATATTTTTTTCTATTTAAATTCATGTAATACATTATATATGATCTATTAGTAATAACAAAATAGGTTTTGAGTTAAGTAATTAAAGTATTGAAAAGTAAATAATATATAAATAAACTAGTTATTAACCCACGTATTACGTGGATGTTTATAAATAAATGTTTGTTAAAAATTTATACAAACATAAATGATATACAAAAATGTATATTTTGCTACAAAAAATTCAAACATATTATTATTTTTATTATTAACGATAATTAATTTTTTTATATGATTGGTACTTACCATGTCTCATCTTCTTAAAACTTTTTACTTTTATGTTTCTATAACTTAAAACACAATTTAGATGATTTATAAAACATTTTTCTTACAAATATTGCATTATTTTTTAATTTTAAATGTATAACATAGTGCCCAGTTAGCTAAACTCAGAGTTAAATATGAAAGTGATTATAATCATTTAAAAAGATTATTATTTTTATTTATAAAAGTTAAAATAGGTAGTACTTATTTATATTTTTGATTAATATTTTAATATAAATAGATGATTAATTAATGTGAATTATATATGGAAATCTTTTAATGTAAATAGATAACTAAGTAAGGATAATTATATATAGAAATTGGGCGGGATTTTTTTTATTAATAAGAAAGCGACACATGTCGTTAGACATGTTCTTTTATTAATATACTAGATTATTGCCCATGTAATACATGGGGCATGTGTAACAAATATTTATATTTTTAAATATAATAACTTAAAATATTACTATAAAAATAATAAAGTAATAGTATTTTGATATTAACTGACATAGATAATTAACTAAAATTATATCTGAAAAAAATTGTTATTCTTATTATAATAAATATATATTGAATATATTTGAAATAATGGTTATATTACAATAAAAACTAAATCAATTTTGTAATGTTTTTGTTTTTAAATTTGAAAACAATATTTACAATATATTAGAAAGTATTACTTTTATGAAAATTATTATAGTGTTACATTTTTCATATTTAGAAGCGTTTTTAATGATAAATAACTTAAAATCTTGCTTTTATATATAAGAAATTTTTTTCATTCAATGAATTATGATTGAAAATTTAAATCGATTACGATTGTTAACATAATTTTAAAATAAATATTAATGTACAAAATTTAAGAATGAGAATGGATTTTAAATTGATATATACATTTAATATACGATTAAACATTTAACTTTTGGTTAAAATTTAAAAAATAGATAATTATAAATTCTAGATAAAACATTTTAGGTAAAATTAAAGTTTAAATTAGGAAGTATTTAAAATCAATTAATTATATAAGTTTTCCTTTAACATTTTAAGTTTTCTAAAATAAATTAGATTAGTTAATTGAGAAAGTTATATCAAGAAAAATGAGTGGGCAAATGAAATGTTGGAGTGTCGTGGAAGCGACACGTGGCAATAGTTATTTTGCTTTATTAATATATATAGATATAGATTTGACTACTAAATTCTAATTTAGTAAAAGTCAATGTTTGTTCTTTAACCCAATTGATACTTCTGTTCAAAAATGTCAAAGAAAATTTAGCTACCACACATGTTGGAGTTCTCAACGATTCACAATACATCTTGACGTTTGATTGTCATCTTCAATGAAATTTATAAATGTATCAAAAGTGTTTGTATGTATGTGTGTGTCTATATATATATATATATATATATATATATATATATATAGGGGTGGGTTCAATGGAGAACCTTATGCATCGAAGAACCTTGGAGAACCACAATGCATCGCTAGAAAAACTAAAATGCATTACGCGGGAATTTGATACATCAAGTGGAAATAATGTAAAAATCGATGCATCACTAGAGAATTTGATGCATCACGTGGAAATAATGATGCATTACGTGAGAATTGTGATGCATTTGTGGTGGTGCATGGAGGTTCTTCGATGCATGGAGGTTCTCCATTGAACCCACCTCTCTCTCTCTCTCTCTCTCTCTCTCTCTATATATATATATATATATACAGCCAAAATCAATGGGGTACCATCTTAGTCTGGGGTACCGGGGAACCATTTATAGTCAATCATTTGTCATTAAAATCCTTAAATATAATATAAATTTTGCTAAAAATTATTTCCCACATTAATTAATGTTGGGGGTAAAAATGGTATTGAAAATTTTAAATTATAATCGAAGATTCTGTGTATCCCATGAAAATCTCCATTTCAGTAAATATCATTCCTTACATCCATACTGAACATGTGCAATGAAAACACACCATAAACCATGATTGAACATGTTCAATACCGTCAATATTAGTTTATCACCAAAACGGTTAGAATGATTAAAAACACAATAAACCCCGATTGCACATGTTTGATAACGTGCATATGAAATTGAACCTTCACGAATCCGGTTGAACATGTTCATTAAAACCCATTGTCAAATCCGATTGAACATGTTCATTAAAACATATTGTCGAATTCGATTGAACATGTCCACTAAAACCCATTGTCGAATCCGATTGAACATGTTCACTAAAATCCATTGTCCAATCTGATCGAACAGGTTCACTAAAACACATTTTGAAATTTATTAAATATATTGTTATAGAAGTAAATCCCTATAATTAAGGAATTTATTAATTCATTAGTTGTCATCTATTAATTACGATAAACCTAATTGATTACCATTTTTTACTTATAACCAAACATGGGTGGACACCGGTTCCCCAGTCTAATATGGTACTCCATTGATCCCGACCCTATATATATATATATATATATATATATATATATATATATATATATATATATATATATATATATATATATATATATATATATATAATATGGTTCGTGTGAGTGCCTAAAAATGCAGAGTACCGACAATACCTGTGAACACACGGGTTTCGGATGTGAACATGCTCCGAAAAAAATTTTGAATTTTTTCATATTCATCTAGATACAAATAAAATAAGGCTTTTCGTAAAAAATTATATACATTCACACTTTCTATCATCTTAAAAGTCATGTGAACGTGATAAATTCATGTGAACATGCTTAGTTGTGAACACACGTTCACAACAGTACAGTTCATGTGAACACACACGTTTCACATAGTTCTAGTTTGTGTTTACGTGTGATTTTTTGCAAGTAGTCTTGTATTATTAATTTAAACATGATTATGAAAAAAAATTTAAAAAAAATGGTTTTAAACGAGGTACCTCCGGTACTCTGCAAAACTAGTGGTACTATATATATATATATATATATATATATATATATATATATATATATATATATATATATATATATATATATATATATATATATATATATATATATATATATATATATATATATATATATAGGGTCGAGAACAAAGCCAGAGCCAGTTCTTTCCAACTATCTTGGAGTTGCAGTGGATGTTAGAAGCTCTGAAAACAATCTCGCCTTCGTGGGTCTCCGCTGCGGAAAGCTTCACTCCTTTCACTGAATGAAGACCCGCTGATGGACCGGTGCTACCTCTGGATCCCCCGGCTTACGGCCTTTACGCTACTACTACTGTGATCCATGGAAAACTATATTAGACTGTAGTACTGGAAAACCATATCAAATGTACATGTTCATTATGATAAAATGCTAAATTTCATGTAAAATTATAATATACATATATTCAAAATTGCATTATGATTAACTAATTCATATCATTTACATGTTCATAAAGACAAAATGTTTAATTTCATGCAAAAATGCGTAATATACATATGTCCATGCATATTGCACATTTGAACATGTGCATATTGTTATTTTGCATGAAAGGGAACATTTTATCCTAATGATTATATAAATGATGTGAACTAGTCAATAATAATGCACATTTGAACATACATATATTGTAGTTGTGCATTAAATTTAACATTTTACCGTAACGAACATGTACATTTAATATGGTTTTCCAGTACTCCAGTCAAAGATGGTTTTCCATAGATCTTGAACCTATATATATACATACATATATATATATATATATATATATATATATATATATATATATGTGTGTGTGTGTGTGTGTGTGTGTGTGTGTGTGTGTATGTATGTATGTATGTATGCATGTATGTATGTATGTAGAATCAGTTCATTCACATTTTTTTTAATAGACATATGTATAAGACAACATCATAAGACTTTTTTTTTCAAAGGGAGCAACATCATAAATCTTGTGAATGATAAAAAAAATCATGTAATTTGTGTGAATGATCATTCACTTGGATGATTATTATTTGTTTATATATATGAAATTTATTTTCTAGTTCTTGTATACGATATTTAAATTATTCATGTTTCGTGTAATGACTTTTTTTTCAACCCATAAGTAGTTTAATTTTCATCTCTTCTTGTAACAATGTCAATATATTCTTAAATTATTTCTTTTTAGTGTAATTTAAAAGGACAAATACTTGTTATTCACTTTTTCATAGTTCATATAGTACAATCATTTAATTTTACCTCTTGGAATGTGTTTGTGAAAATCTTATAAAAGTTAGGTTTATTATATGATCCTAAGAGATTTTCTAATTGTTTATGGATGAACAAAACAACCAAAGAACATGTTGCTTAGCGGTATCAATGTATTAACATGGATTCTAAATTAGATGTTGAAGTCTCATAGTAAACTAAATGTTTAGATTTAAAAAGAATGTGTACTTTTTATATCCATTATTGTATTAACGATTAGTTGGGTTTTAGCAACTTAATGACAAGACAATAAACAATACATAACAAGTTATTTGCCACTTCAAGATATTACAGTGGTAGACTCAGCCACGAAGGGACCCGTTGTATAAATTTTCTTCGCGTTCACGGGTTGAAAATTAAAATGATTATTTTAGTCTAGTCGGGTCAACACACTGATATTGTAATTTAAAAATAAACATATGATCCTAAAATAACAAATAGAATAATAGATAATGCATAAAAATACAATTATTAAGAAAAATATAAGTTATTAAGTTAAAAAGTTACCTCTTAGAGAGTTACAATTGTTTTCTTTAACTTTTCTTCTTTTGGAATCGATCAATAAAAACTTCATTTGTCACCATGGAAAATACTTTATGTTCAACCGCACAAATCACAGCATCATTCAACAGTGGCGGTTGTAACGGACAACACTAAACTTAACTTCAATAATTGATACACCAAAGGATATGACAAAATGTTTTCTTGTTTCCACCATCATTCTAGATAGATCAACGATACCTTTTAATTTGAAAACCTTTCATCTTTACGTGTTACTTCAATGTAGATGTCAATCTTGTTGTAAAAACGTGACCTAAGGGTTGACAAGGACCCCTAGTCCAATACAATCGTCTTACTTCTCTTTGATTAGGGTGATAATCTAAAACTCATGGCCTTTTCGAAGGATCCCAAGGAATATTATTCAAATCAATACTATTTGGGGCTGAAGGAATGGAAAACTTAGATGGTTGTGGCTGTGTTGAGATTGTGTTTGTGGTTGTGTGATGTTCAGATTCATTAGTTTCGTTTCTACTAACTTTTGAAGATGAACTGTCGTTACTACCACTTTTCGATAACTTTCTTTTAAAAAATTTATCCATTAGTCATACAATTAACAAATTAACATTTAAAGAAACTAAAAACACAAGTGACAAATCACAACTAAACTTTAAACCATAGATTACAAAAACTTTGAACTTTAAACTCTATAATACAAATAAACAATTAAAGAAACTAAAAACCCAAAACAAATCACAAATCAATATCAACTTTTAATTTGGCATCACAAAATTCACTATAAGAAAAGTGTCATTTAGTGACACGCAAAAAAGAGTCACTATATCACACTTTTAATATCACATTAGAAAAAGAGTAGATATAGATCAATTTACCCACACTTTTTGATGTGTGGGTAAAAATATTTGACATCTATAGTGACACTTTTTTGACTTTTAGTGTCACTGTATGATTTTGTTTGTAGTGATTGCTTAATTACACACACTCTAAACATTCAATCAAAAAAATTAAAAACTAAAAAACATAAACTTTGCTCAACACAAATCACAAATTCAGAATTAAACCCTAATTCAAGTAATGAGAATTAAAGATTCAAAATATAGTAGAATGAATAAAGACAATATATATTAGGAAAAGAATTAAAGATTACCAATTGCTTTGCTCAACGACTTCTTCTGCAGTTCTGCGCTTCTGTGACGACAATCACTAATCTGCTCGGACTACTCTTGCCTCTACTGCTCTTCTGCTCGGAGTCACGGATTGCTCATTTGGCTTCTGCCACAGTTCAATTGACGATCGCTCATGCCTCAAAGGCTTCTTCTGCGTCGATTGCGCTTGCTTCAGGCCTTCAGCGCTTCCTAATCTTCTGCTTTTTTTTTTCAGGCCAGTTAAGGCTAAATGGATTAAAAAGAATTGAGCTTTTTTTCAGGCCAGTGCTTAGGTGTGTTCAGTTTACAATGTTTTAAAGAATCTGTTGATATTTTACATTTGAAAGTTCTTCAATTATCATCGTTGGCAGCAGCAAGAAGAAGAAGAAGAAATATTTCATTTTTATTTAGGTAGCGTTAGGTTCATAGAATTTTTTCCTAAGATTTGCGTCAAAAGATTTGCATTATGTAGCATTTCATTTATCAGAAAGTTCGTCAAAAAATTTGCATTATCTTCTAGAAAAAATTTGATGACCTGAAAAATGCATGATAATTGGGATTTAAAATCCTAGGATAAGCCTGGATTTTTAAATAACAAAGAAGGATGCGGTTTAAGAAATCCCATGATTATAAATCCTTATTAAATTCTACAAACTAAACAATGTATTTTAAATGCAAATCCTAGTAAATTCTAGAAAATTCGCAAACCAAATGCCCCTAAGAATTACACAATCTCTCTTTTAAGCTATTTAAAATTCTATCCTCCCTTTATTATTTCGTAGTCTCGTATATGTGCATTTCAAATTTACAAGTAAAAAACAAATTACCCCCCATTCTCAACCCAACCCCTATTGATCCTTTCTTATCAAGACCTACCGTCACCCACCTACCCTACCTACCATTAACCACCCCAACTATATGTACCCAATAATGATAACAATCTGATCATACCTACCTACAGCCACCCATTGTATGATACTCCACCCTATATACCCTCCCTACTACCATACCTACTCACTATGTACTACTACCCTATCCCTACCCATCCCACCCTAATTACATCTTGTTTTTTCCCAAACTCATTCTACCTCACCTTATCTACCTATACTCACCTGCACTACCTTATTCTTCCTAACATCTTCGCCTCACCTTACCCATCATACCTACGTACCCACCCGACCGATTGGGGTGATCATGGATCGGTTTCTGACAAAAAACCAAAATCCAAACCGAAACTTCGGTTTCTATATTCAAGAAACCGTTCGGTTTGGATTTTAAACGGTTTGGTTTATCGGTTTCGGTTTTTTCGGTTTTTCTTTGTTCATGATTTTCAATTTCAAATCTTTCTTTTCAAAATCAAAAACAACACACACATATTGGAATAAACATACATACATACATACATACATACATACATACATACATACATACATACATACATACATACATACATACATATATATATATATATATATATATATATATATATATATATATATATATGTATGTATGTATATATAGACACACCCACACACACACACATAAAATCAAAATATATAATACTTTATGTATTATTTCACAAACAGGATTTAGACATTAAATAATTGTATCATTCAAAACAATAACAACAATAATTATTATCATCATAATATTCAAAGTAAGTTTTAATCTCGTACCAAATTTAGACATTGAAAAGTTGAAACTTTCAATAAAAACTTAAAGTAAGAAGTGTAATGAAGGAAGAATATTTACAAATTTTAAAGTTATAATACCTCGGTTCGCTTTGGTTTTTTTGACATCTAAACCGAAACCAAACCGAAATTTTTGGTTTTTGAAAATTCAAAGTCCAAACCAATCCAAAATCCAAACGGTTTGGTTTTTTTGTTCCGGTTTTTTGGTTTTTTTCGGTTTCGTTTGGTTTTTGGTTTTTCTGCACACCCCTACCGACCGATCCTATCTCACCCATACTATCCAATCTAGCCTGACGACATATACCCAACAATAATATATCAGACCTAACCCTACCCACTTCACACCGACCAACCTGCCTACACCTATCTATATCTATCATACCCATCTGTCCACCCAACCCATCTCATCCCAATCACATATACCCTGCCTAACCCGATCCATTTCATCCAAACTACCTACCTATACCAATTCATCGTACCCAACTCTACCATACCTACCCACCTACCCTACCTACCATTCCTATCCAACCCACTATTACCTACCATCCCTATCCCCACCTATCTACATCTACCCCATCTTTCTACGTATCCTATCTTACCTCTCATATTTTACCTAAATTATTTGAGACATATACAAACAAACAAGATTTTACAAAATAATTGAATTTGAAATCCTGAAAACCAAACACATGACATGATTCAAATCATATCATATTTTAATCATGTCATTTTCAAATTCAGTTATACTTAAATTCCGTCCTTGTGGTTTATTAGAAATTATTGATTGTATCCTTTAACTTTAAAAATTACACTGACAGTTCTTGTGGTTTAAGTTTTGTTACGGATATGGTCTTTTGACCATTTAAAATAACCAATTTGCCCTTACTTATTTCATATTTATTATTAATATTGATTTTATTGATATTTCTATTACTATTAAATAATAGACTAATCTAAAAAATTAAAAATACCAGCAAAATTAATTTAATGTAAAAGACATAAATTTGAATAATAAAATATTAATAAAAACAAATGCATAATAATTATTACTAATTAAAAACTAAAAAATAACGTTTCGAGTTTATATTTTTTACTTTAAAAAAGTAAACCTTTTTTAAATCAAAAAATAAATATAAACATTGTCAAAAAGTATTAAAAACTATTCTGACGTTTTTAAATTTTTTACATAAATAAGTTTTTAACACTTTCAATAAACGTTTTAAAACATTTTTATAGTTCAAACATTTTAAAACTTAAAACATTTTGAAAAACTCTAATTGTCTTGAAAAGTTTAGAATTTTTAAACATTTTTTAAAAGGTTATTTTTTAAATATTTTTAGAAAAGTTATAGAAAACTATCAAAAAACTTCGAAAACATCAAATTATTGTTCATCAAAATGTTTAATTTTTTTTATTTTATTATTCATGAAAACGTTTAATTTTTTCAACAAAAAAATCAAAAAGAAAACCTAAAATTAAAAGACTATTTTATTTTTAGTTTTTAATTATCAAAATGATGAAATAAAATTTTTTATGTTTTTATAGATATTTTAATCATTATTAAAAATCATATAACGTAAAAAGGATAGTAAATGAATGCTTAATAAAAATAATTTATTTTATGATTTTCAAAAGGTTTACATTTTATTTTAAAAAATCTAAACTTAAACCGTTAATTTTTAGTTCTTAATTGATAATAATAATTATTCGTATGTCTTTAAAAATAATTTATTATTTATTTTCATGTGTTCTACACTAAATTAATTTTACTGGTTTTTAAAAATATTTTGAATTATTTTATTATTTTATAATAATAAAAATAATAATAATAACAACATTAATATAATTACTAAACTAGTATGGGTAAAATGGCCATTTTAAATGGCCAAAAGACCATATCAGTAACAAAACTTCAACCACAAGGATTGTCAGTGTAATTTTTAAAGTTAAAGGACTCAATCCATAATTTCTAATAAATCACATGGACGAAATTTGTAATTTGCCCTTTTTCTAATGAGCAATAACTAGTTTATTACCCGCGTATTACGCGGATATTTTTAATATATATATAATATAATAAATTAAAAGGTAAAGATATAAATATTATTTTTTTAAACAAAACTACATAAATATATATATGAATAGTAATTATTTGCTTATATTTTTTAAACTTTTATTATATTATATTATAATTAATAAGTTAGTAGAGTATTAGATTTTGTTTGATTTGATTTGAATTTAAAAGTAGATTATGTTAGATTTTAATAGAATTCAATTAAATTTCTTTATTATTTTTAAAACTCATAAATTCCACGTATCGATTCATAGTGATGACACGTGATTTCACAAAAAAAAAGAGTAAAGTTAATCTTTTATCAGTATTTATTATAGATATATAGATTAGCTAGATTATTAAGTGTACTATTTATATCAATTCATATTTTCATTTAGATTTTTTAGAATTGATAAAAAGAATTGATAATTTCTTATAATTGCTACTAATAAGTAATAATAATAGAAAATTCTAAGAATAAAAGTAGATTTTAAATTCTATAAATTAGTTTAAATTTTAAAAGCAATACTTTTGTAGAATATTTAAGAATGAAAACATATGAAATATATGAAGGAATAATTGTATCTAATTTGTCAACATTTTATACTTAATATGATTTAACTAAAAAAGTTATGTTATATTAATAAATAAATATTTGTTTTAAGATATAAATTATACAAAATTATTACAATTATTATATGCATGTTTCGAATTTTAAAGACAATATATATGTTTTAGTTATTAGCAAACCTATTGGTTAATTGCTTTTAATTTAATACATTGAAGTGATTAATGTAAGGGAATAAATTAGGAAAGAAAGATAAAAGGTTATTTATATATTTTTTAATTATTGATTTTAATTAGGAAAGAAAGATAAAATGACATAGGTATAATTATTGATTTTAATTAAGGGTATAAGAGACATTTCATAAATAATTATGAGTTGTCACTAATCTGGACCATTGAAGTCTTTCCATCCAATGATCCAGAAACTACAAGTGATTTTCTTATTTTATATAGTATAGAATTATAGATAGATATAATATAATAAACTAAAAGGTAAAGATATACACATTACTTTTTAAACAAAACTATATAAGTGTATATATGAGTAGTAATTATTTGCTTATATTTTTAAACTTTTATTATATTATATTATAATTAATAAGTTAGTAGAGTATTAGCTTTTGTTTGACTTGATTTGAATTTAAAATAAATTATATTAGATTTGGATAGAATTCGATTAAATTTCTTTATTATTTTTAAAACTCATAAATGTCACGTATCGATTCATCGTGATGATACGTGACTTCACAAGAAAAGAGTAAAGTTACTCTTTTATTAGTATTTATTATAGAGATATAGAATAGCTAGATTATTAAATGTACTATTTTTATCAATTCATATTTTCATTCGGATTTTTTAGAATTAATAATTTCTTATAAGTGCTACTAATAAGTAATAATAATAGAAAATTATAAGAATAAAAGTACATTTTGTAACATCCTCGGATTTAATTTATTGTAATTGGGATAATTAGATGAATCTTTGTATTAAGTTAAATTATTAAAAATGTTTATGTATCTGGATATTTAGAAGTTGGTTGCTATTTTATGAAATTATGAAATTTGAGAATTTAAATTATTAGTTAATAAGTACGATAATTGTTAAAAGTTAGTGATGATGAAAATTGTGATGAAAATCAGTATTTAAGGGAACCGGAAAAGTTGAGGGGCTAAAAGTGTCAATAGCCGAAACTTTAGAATAAAAGACTTTTGGTGTCTTTCATTTTCATTTCACCATTTGAACTCACAAGAAACTCTCTCAAACTCTCTCTAAATCTGCTAAAAATCGACAAATTGAAAGGAAAATTCGTGGATTAAACCAGGAAATTAACAAGATTTAAGTAGAAATCAAGGTAAGAATATTATATCTCAATTTGGGGTTCATTTGGAGATTTTAAAATTCAAAAATTCGGATTTTAATCTGAGGTAAATGTTGATGCATGTATGTTATATTAGTTGGAAATCAACTATTGAAGGTTTCTGAAGCATTTGAAACAAGAATCAACGGTTAATTCGTCCAAAAAGGTTAGAAATCTGACTTTTTATTAAGTTATGTGTTCTTTAGGTTTTTGCTCATTTTTTGTTCAATCTGGACGAATTTGGATGATTATGTTGTGGAAAATGATGTAGAAACACTCAAATTATGTTAATAAAACATTCCACTGGATTGCATGTTGTTAGAAATTGATTTTGGAAATTTTTATTAAAAATCCGTAAGTTTCGAAAGGCAAAAGCTGCATGTGAACTCGGCGAGTACTCAAGAACAGTTGAATAAATCTTCAAAAATTCATAAGTGTTGGATCCGAATTCGGCTGTGACCCGAAATTTGGATAGGACCGAAATCAAATTAAGAACCGAACTCGGATGGGTCAACCCAATTCGGATGGGTCCGAAATTCAGTGAAAGGTCCGAAATTCGGATAGGAACTCGGCGAGTTCCTGTCCTACTCGGCGAGTTCTTTATATTTTTGGGTAATTCGGATGGGTTTGAAAGGATCCGAATTTATGGTCAAATAAACATACTTTTGGGATATTTTTGGTACCATATTAAGGTATATAATGAAGGGTTATTTGAGAATGATAACACACTAAATGATGAGATTTAAATATGAGTTTCGGATGACGGTTCCGAATGTTGTAACACTTTTATTTATACAAGTTGATGGTAATTCGTTAAAGAACATATAATGATGATATGTTTTCCTTATGGAAATGAAACAGGTCCCTTGTGGTGTTGTTTAACCCACAGTGGGGTACTTTGTGGATCCGGTTGAAATCCCGTGGAGAAATAATATTGCTTAAAGATTAATAACGCACCCACTGTGAGTACCTTTGATTTTAACATTGCTGCATCTGCATTATGTTTGCATTGCCTGCTGAGGCATGTTGTTTCATATTCGTTTGGCATTCTACTAACATGCGTATATGTTGATGCACATTCATACTTGTTGCATGTCCGTTCATTTGTTGTGCATCCTTTCGATGGACCTGCGTGGTCGCATCTGTACTATGATGTTACTGTGCTATATGACCAAGAGTTTGACACCTCTGTGGTCAGGATAGACAGTAAGTCATCCCCGATGTAATGTCTGCCTCAGATGGTTGATTTTTCTTATGCCGAGTGTCAGCTCGAAGGAGCTGCGGCTCGGGTTTGCGTACCTTGGGTACGTGTGGAGTATACGGTATGTGTTACCGCGGTTACTCTGGGTGACATCATAATGATTTGTAGAATGTGTAAAATCATATGGTATTCACTAAGCAATTCGCTTACCCCTTCAGTTGTTACATTTTTACAGGAAAAGGGAAATCCGCTACGGGACCATCTAGCTAGGACGTTTGTTGAAGTATTTGAAGATTTCTTCTGTTTAACTTGGTATTTGGTTTATGGAATCAATGTTGTAATAAATTTGGGGATGATGTAATACAGTTTGAGTTTGTAGACATAGACGTGTAACCTATGTAGCACCGTAGGGTGTTGGACACAAATTTGTATTATTTTATTTTGTATTTTATGCTTCCGCACTATAATTTAAGCTATCAGATCATTATGTTATCTGTTTGATGGTGATTAATCCTGGGTGAATGGTAAATGGTGGTTAATGTGGCAAGGGTGTCACAACTTATGGTATCAGAGCAGTAGTTTGAGATTCAAGTGTCCGTGAGGTCTTGGTCTCAAACATTAAGTGTTGACATGTAGTGATTCTAAGTAATGATCTGAACTAAGATAGGTTACGATCTAAAAATCATAGGAAATTGACTATCGTAAGGGACAAATGGGTGGTGTCTTTAAATAAATGACATGTTACTAAATAAGTTATATGTTTCATATTTCAGAACAAGTCTGGAGGAGGAATGACACCAGAAGAGACGAGAGAAATGATGCTAGCCATGATGGCTGAGCAAAATCGGATGATTCAAGATCAGTTTCGGGCTCGAGATGAGGCCGAAGCTAAGCGAAGAGAAGACAAAAAGGAAGAATAAGGAAAAGGAGGGAGGAAACAATGACGAGCAAGATGACAACACTGGGTCATCTAATAAGCCCAGAGGTTGTCGGTTTAAGGACTTCAAGGGGAATGGAGCAGTCGAGTTTAATGGACTGGGTGATGCTGTTGCCGCTCTGGAATGGATAACAGCCACTGAACGGACATTCCGAATCAGCGATTGTGCTGAGAAGGATATGGTCCGGTTCGCTACTTCAATGTTCACCAAGGATGCAGTAATGTGGTGGAACTCGATGGTGAATGCGTTAACTTTGGAGAAAGTATCTGTTATGTCGTGGGCTGAGTTCACTGAAGTTTTCACTCAGCAATATTGTCCGGCTGATGAGCGTCGAAGACTTGAGGCAAAATTCATGACATTGATTCAGGGGACTAAGTCTGTGTCCCAGTATGCGGTAGAGTTCACGAGGCTAAGTTTGTTCGCGCCTCATCAAGTGGATACTGAGGAAAGGAAAGTGACCAGGTTTGAGGCTGGTCTTGATTTGGAAATCCGAAGGGTGATGAGCAATGTACGCTACCCCACATTTGCTGGTCTATTGGAAGCCGCCAGAAATGTGGAACAGATTCTAAGTATGTCTGGATATGTGATGGGGTCCGCTGCTGCTTCAGCTAACCCAACTCAACCTTCACCACCTAAACGTCAACGCGAAGGAGGCTACTCTGGTTCTTCACGATCATCGCAGTACTCGCCGCAACAGTCTTATCGCCGACAGTCTAGTTCTTATTTTATATAGTATAGATTACTGGTGGTGTATGGTTTTGGAAGGGGAGACAAAATGTTACTCACGGTGGTTCAAAGGATTTTTGAATTCTCGAAGGGGAAATAAAAACAGAAGTGATTTGGACTATATTTACCATAGATGGATAGGTAATTGGTAATTTCACCCTTAATAAATTTAAAAAGTTTAATGAGTTTACGAGATTAAAATGGAAAAAGAAAAATGAAGATGAAACCCAATAATAAGGGAATTGATCAAAATTTAACAATTTTTATATTTCATATTAAAAATACTCATTATTATTCTAGTGGAAAATAAAATATATTATCAATAAAAGTATGGTTTATTAGGAAAGAAACCAACATTTTTTCACGTTTTTTACGTTTTCGTCCCTTCATGTTTTTTTTTTCCATAAAAAACCTCAATATTTTTTTTCTTTTGGTTTAGTGAAATTTGGATATTAGACTCCGGTTATTATTTGTGAAGTGGGTTTTTAAAACCTGAAAAACCGGGTTCTAATGTCCAAATTTCATTAAACCAAAAAGAAAAAATTAACTTAGGGACTTTTATGGAAAAAAATAACATGAATGGACGAAAACACAAACAACATGAAAACATGTTGTTTTTTTTATTATAATAAACCCATAAAAGTAACATAAATATAGATTTTTTTATTAAAATTGTGTTAATAGCAGATTTGTTAGAATTTAACTCAAATTCTTAATCGAAAAGGTTTTGATGTCTATCCAAATGGGAAGATAGTGACATGCTTTATATATTTATCATCATATATAAATAAGGTTTTCTTTTTGAGAGGTATGAGAATTGAGAAGAGAGAGACGGCGAAGGAAGAGCAAAAACAAACCATCTGATGATATTAGAGGCGTTAAGAGTAATTATTATCCGTTGTATAATATTTTTAGATTTAAGTCCTGTTTAACATTCAACGTATAATAATTATAATAGCTTAAACTTATTTAAAAAATTCTAAAACATAAACTATTTCAAATAACTTTTAGAAGCAGAATACATGAAAAATAAAAATTATCAAAATAATCTTAGTTAGTTATAATTTCAATTTGGTTATTTATTTGTATGTGTTTGTAAAGTCATTTTTTTCTAGCTTCAACTCCAACTGCAACAAACGAACTATTATCATCTAGTTATTCATATTGTAGAGTAGCGGAACCATTCAGTTTGAGTATATTATATGTCTTTTCTGTATACTTTGTGCTTGAATATTATAATGTCGGTTTTCATGTTGGGGTATTAGTCAATTATAATTTCAATTTTGTTGTTTATTTGTATGTGTTTTTAAAGTCATTTTATATTTTCTAGCTTCAACTCCAACTGCAACAAACGAACTATTATTATCTAGTTATTCATTTTGTAGAGTAGGAGAACCATTCAATTTGAGTATATTATTTGTCTTTTTGTATACTTGGTGCTTGAATATTATAACGTCGGTTTTCAATTTGGAGTATTAATTGATCCCAACATTATATTTAAAAAAAATGTGTGACAAATGAATGTTTTGACTTTTATTACGTGGTCCCCTAAAAATAAATGTGGCATACCAAAATTATGTTAACTACATCTATATATGTTCACACTATGGTTGTTTTTATCAACACTTTGTGGTGGAATTTCAAGCTCAATTACATAATTCAAATTATGATCATTTTAATTAACATTTCTCATCTAAAATGATTGATTACTTATGCTTGGTAATTTGATTAAAGCTAATAATTTAACGTGATATAACTTATTGGTTTATAGATTGATTGTTAGAAATCTAGGTACCGAAACTAACTAAGATTCGAGAATCATTTGGATGTTGTTGAGATCATGTGATGAACACTCTCTCACAATAATAGTTTGCCCAACGGAATTTCAAATTTTATTGTGTGATAATTCAAAAAAATATATGTATAAAATACAATAGGTAGCGAATGCAAAATCGTTTGCACATATCAGAACGAACTCACTATTTTTTTTTACGAACAGAGCATTTTATACTTTTGTGAACACTGTAAAACATGATATATATATATATATATATATATATATATATATATATATATATATATATATATATATATATATATATATATATATATCTGTGTGTGTGTGTATACTCACATATTTTAACACTTTACAAATGATGTGAACGTACACTTATATAAATTTGCATATATGTGACGTACAATTATATGATGTATGATTTCGGACACTTAAAATGTGTGAATGTGCATGAAATTTATATATCATCATTGTAATGTTAATCAAAACGTGTTTATGAATTTTTTTCAAAAAATTATTTTTATGAATGATATATTCTGGTGCGCATGCGATGCATAATAGGTGGTACTCATTTGAACCTAAATCTGTATATATAAAACTTCCTAAAATTACCATAAGAAAACTACCAATAACTACAATATCAAGTGGGTTTAGTGTTAGCCGTGAAGATTCAACATTAGCGACAACTGATAATCATCATTGGCAACATTTATTAATCAACATTAACGCTCTGTCTGCGATACCAACGTAAGGGGCCCTGTTCCTAGGCAGTCGTAAGGGGGCACACACTTGTCAACTCCCACATCAAGCACGAGTCAAGAATAATGCGTAACTTATATGAATATACATTCTGTAATTTTAAAAACTTGTTTAAGCAAACAATGGTTAATGTAATTAACCTAAAGCACACAATGACGGTTTGAAACGAATTGAGAGGAAAAATTAGCGCCACACAGTAAATGAAAATCGAAAAAACCCCATAAACTTTTCTTAGTTTTGTGATTAAGTCCTTAAACTTTTTTTCTGATTGTTTATGTCCCTTAACTATTTTTTGTCTTATTCAAAAAACTCACTATATTTACATGTTTTAGCGATTAAGTCCCTAAAATTTTTGTTTTATTGGTTCTGTTTTACCTACTCGTCCGGTAGCCGGTCAAAAATCTATACTTTTGAATAATACAAAAAAAGAGACTTAAACAATTGAAAAAAAAGTTTAGGGACTTAATCATTAAAGTGAGAAAAGTTTGTAGGATTTTTTCAATATTAACCCTTAAAAAAAAGATATACTTGAAGTGCAATGACGTATTTATTATTGGTACATGGTCTGCATTTATAAAGCAAAGTATTCCAAATAAACCTAAACCACTGACATTGTACTATTGTGGTAAGTAACTAAATAATAAATAAATTATTAAATTTTCGAACTTAATAAATATTATACAAAACAGTTGTTAGCATACTGATATACAGGGATGAGTTCAATGGAAATATGTATCGAAAAACCCGGGAACCACTTTATAGTCATTGGATCAAGTGATACATCATGCAGAAAGTCGAAGCATCACGTGGAAATTTGATGCGTAACGCGGGAATTTGATGCATCACGCGGGGAATTTGATGCATCACGCGGGAATTATGATGCATTTGTTGTGGTGCATGAAGGTTTTTCAAGGTTTTCCGATGCATGTTGGTTTTCCATTGAACGCCCCTCCCGATACATATAACATGTTATTCATTATATATATATAAAAAAAAAGGTCTTGCATAACTAAAGGAAAACAATGTTTACACAAACTTATATCAACAGGGACGAATTTAAGACCAAATAATAGGAGTTAAGCGACCCCGATAAATTTTTTCTGTTCTATATATTTATAACCTTTAAACCTTGATTTTTTTTGTAACAAAACCGGTCTCTATTCCTAAAAAAAAAAAAAAAAAAAAAAAAATCAAAGAAGCCTCTTTTTTAGCAAGTTTAACTTATGGAATCAATATGTAGAGTTATTTTTTACTTTTATAGTGGTATGATACTTTTTTAAATTGACCTCTATAAAAATTATGAAAACCCGACCTTGTTAAAAAAAATTTTAAGATCCGTCACTGTGTGTCATCTGTATTGTATTATATGTTTATTTTCACGAAACATGTTAGAAAATAAAAGAATATATTATATGTGTTCATTATTCATTTATTTGGGTAATTAGAAAATTACGGATCGTGATTAGGGATGACAATTGTCACCCGATCCAATGATCATCCACCCGATCCAATCCATCATTGGTGGATATGGACGAAGTAAAATGGATAAATATCGGATATGGATGAATATTGGATAGGATATGGACGAATATTTCTCATCCATGGATAATATCCATTTACCCGATATTAATAGTTTTTTACATTTTTATGTTATGATATTATATAAATCTATGTACATATTTGTAATCTTTTATTGCATAATTAATTAATTAGATTTAAAAATATAATAACTCATATTAATTTGTCATAACATTATTTATTTATGGTAAGAAAATGAGCTAAAGACCGAAGCACATTCCATTAGCTTAATCTAATCTTCTATTTAACTATTATTTTTCTTGATAAACTCCATTAAACATCCTCCAAGATTCCAAGTTCTAATGATGCTAATAATTAACCACTAACATTTGTTGTTAAAAAAAAAATTAGTTTGAACAATTTAGCATTGGATTTCTAAAGTGGTCTCTATTCAAAAACCTAATGATTGGTGTTATAATATTTACAAAATTTTTATGTTTTGTTTGTATTTGTTTTAATTACTCTTTTATTTAAATCAAACTATGTATTGCGAGTGACGAAAATTGTTAAAACAATGCACTATGGTAATTTAAAAAGAATTTTTTCTAATATCCAACGGACGTCCACTTACCCGTTTCATCCAGTGGATATGGATATGGATGGATGAAATTAATTTGAATGGATATGGATATGGATGTGGATGATGAAAAACTTAATGGATATGGATATGGATATGACTTCATCCAATCCATATCCGATCCATTGCCATCCCTAATCGTGATCACAAGGTGGATGGCCGGGAACCACAAAATTTGTTTACGGGCATTAAATGCCGATTAGCAGTGATTTGGATTCCAATTTTCATCATGTATAAAAATAATACAAACTAAAAAACTTTACCTATATTGAAATGAATTAGGATAATATTTAGCGTGCATTTGGTATGACAAAACCGTAAAAAAACGATTATAAGATCTAGGTGATGTTTAATTGCATAAAATGTAAACTGTCTAATGTCTGATTTCAATTCTGATTGATGAAATGTTGAGGTCTGATAAAAGAATTCAATAGCTCTATTTGTTTTATAAATTATCTAATTTTGTTATCGAAATATATACCAACAATTTTTAGGCTAAAATAGAATATATAAACAAAAAAGTTGAAAGAAAACATGTGTCATTAGAGTGTTGCATTGCCGGAGTAAAGGTGGTTGACATCGCACGTATCGAAGGTGGCGGCCGTCGTCAGGGTGAGAGTGGTTGACTGTGTTTAAGGTTTTTGGAGAAGGGAAAATGAGCGTGTTTTTTATTTGATAAGATGTGATGAGATTGTATTTTAGCCCTTATTTATATAATACATTATAAAATATTTTTATCTCTCATCACCTATGACTATCAAACACACATATCATTAAGATCTTTCACCGAATAAGAGGTTCAAATCTGATCAGACCCTGATAAACTCTATCAAATATATCCTTACATTGTTTTTTTAATTATGAGAAATCAAATATATTAACTAAGATATTTTTTCTCATTTTTTTGGTGTTATTCAGTTATTCACAGTTTAATTTTATTAACTTTAAATGTTTATATGTTTTCAATATTATCTACTTAACAAATCAAGGAATAAATATTAAAATATATAACTCAAGGTGGTCAAGATCAAGATCTTACCTAGAATCGTTTTTGTCATTGCAAGATCGGGATCATAGGATCGGATCGGGATCGTAAGATCCTACCGAAATTAAATATTATATATCACAGTATTGTATCATAAACAAAAGAGAGTCATTTCCTACCCATTCTTTCAAGGCACGTATATAGTGCCACTTTGATGAAAAAAGAATCACAGTCATGAGCAGGACTATATTGGTACCTTGGATTCAAAAAATATGTGGCTAGATGGAGGGGCCTAACGATCCTACGATCTTACTAACGATCCTACGAAAACAAACTGTATGTAGGATCGGATCGTCGTACGATCTTACGATCTTACTTACGATCCTACGATCTTGCTTACGATCCTACCCAAAATCGATCCTACTAGCGATCCTGATCGAAATCCATTTGTAGGATCGTAGGATCGTACGATCCTACGATTTAAATCGCGATTTTGATAATCTTGATATAACTAATTCCATTTTTTTTAATTCATTAATTGTTTCTTATTTCATTCTACACTCTTATTTTCAAGGTCTATTTGGCATATAAGTTATAAGAGTTTATGAGAATTTAAACTTAAACTCTAGCTCTTTTTTATCTATAAACTGAGTATGAATGAAAGTTTTTTCTAGAAACTTATTAAATCATAAACCCTTAAAATAAAAACTACTTTAAGTACTTTATAGAAGTAGTTTGAGCTTTAAAAAAATCAAATTATAAACAAAACTTTAATTAATTATAATTATAATTTGATTTATTTATTTATTTATATGGACTCATATGTCATTTTATGTTTTTGCTTCAGTATTTAGCAAACACATCTATTAACAAAACATTCAACTATCATAAGTTTCAGCTCCAAGAATAAGCTCTATTCACCAGCTCCAGTTAGTTTTTGTCAAATGTTAACGTTAATTTACACTGGTCTATAAGATGTGCACCTGCAAAGGTCCCACTTTGTATCGGGCCTCAAAATTTTGATTGTTATAATTTGTTTAATATCTAAACCTTAAAATTTAAACATCAATTCAGCAACCGCACGAGAACATATTCTTAGTAATAAAACTAAACCTAAGAATTTTATAATATATCACCTCCGACAAACTAACTTTCAAATTGATTGTTTACTTCCATAAAAATTTCTATATTTCTCAAATTTCCATAATATAACAAAGACTTGAATCGTGATAATTGTTTGGCTAGTTAAATATCAAATTTCCATAAGAAAGAAGCAAATAGTTCCACCCAATTGGCCAAAAGATGGATTGTAAAGTGGAATTAAAAATTCAAAAAAACAATTATAATAAAAAAAAATAATTTTTATTAGTGTATTTTGTTTGAAAAAGAAACTTATTTTAGTGGGTTAACTATTAACTATCAACATGTGAAGTAGCGAAGTAACGACTCGAGTGATAACGACTCTATTAACTTACGTACGTAAGCGCTGATGATAATTGATCAAGTTCTTGTTGGACTTAGTTTTGTCGGTTATCCTACAGCCGCCACACCTCGCAGGCCACATGTTTCCTTTTCAAAATTGATCCAAAAGACACTTTATTATCTGATTTCTGAGCTAGGTCAATCTTTTTATTTTCTCAAATCCCTTTTTTCATAGACAATGTACTCCTTAATCTACGTCTTGGAAGGGTCTAGAGTTTAATTTTCATAATATGATCAAATTTGTCAACTGAACAATTCTTTAATTGGAGTATCTGATATCTAGGATTGTAACGGGAATCAGGGTTGTTTTTTTAGTTAATAGCACTGTTCATCTGATAAATCTTTGCAAATCAAGAATTTCCCTTTGATGATTATATGGGTTTTTGTTAGAGGTTGTGTTTGTTGATGTTGATGATTGAAGAAAGAATTGAACTTTTGTGGGTGCATGATCTCTCACGGCGTGAACTTTAATGCACACAAAGTGTTTGTTAAAAATTCTGAAAGAGACTCCAAGACCTAACATAGGGTTGTAGTTATTGTACACATCATTGTTGAGGTGTGTGGTGAAGTTATGTCAAAGTTAGGGAGGGTCCATTTGCTTGTTTTGCTGCTCTTAAATTTCGTTTGTAGTTAATTTTACGATTGACGGAGGTGCTGTTGCTGGACCAAATTATTAATGATCTATCCAACTTGGTTGAATGCTTTCAGATTTATTGATACCATGTGCCTTTACTGATCATTTTGCTGCAAATTATTGTTTTTTTTTTTTTTTTTTTTTTTTTTTGGCAAATTAAAGATCAACATTTTGGGCTAAAATTTCTTTCTCTACCTGTTGCCTAAATCTTTGTTAGAACAGGTTTTGTTCTTATTAACGATAAGGTATCGAGCCATATGAGATAACAAAGAGGTATAACTAAAATTGGAGTCCAGAGACACCGGGCCTTGTTATTTCTTGATTCTAGTATGAAAACTCAATGGCCATTGAAGATCAACTTTTTTAAGAGATTTGGTCTTGTTCTTTTCCAAAAAATCTTGACTTTATATATGAATCATTGCTATAGACTGCATATTGCTGCACACTAATGACTAATACATGCACCCTAGTCTACTGTACTAAAACTATATGTTGCTTTGTGGATATAGCCAATTAGCCAGACATTTTTATTTATAGCTGCTTTTGGAATTTCTGTTTGGATTCAGTAATAACATATCTTCTGATTGACATTTCTAGTAAATTTTGGTCAGGAGATAGAATATTAGGCCATACCCTTTTGTCAGTATTTATAATAATTGGCTGATGGTCCTGCTTGTTGGCACCTTCCCCAAAAATTGGCATGTATACACTATACAGAATATGCAGCACCCAACTGTTATAAATTCGTTTATGAAGAACATTCAAGTGTAATTCCTAGTCACGCTTTTATTTACGTGTTATGTTTTGCTCTAATTCCTTTCGGTGTATCCCTAGCATACATGATTACATTCTTATATATGAAACTCCATTAAGTTATTAATGTTTTAATAGTACTTGAGCCAATCATCTTGCTTTGTATCTGTAGGTGGTGGAGAGTCATTTTTAATTAATAATGCACCAAACCCCTTTGTATTGAGGAGCCATGTCTAAAGAATGTCGTCTGAATCAGTCAGTGGTCCTAAATATTAAATGACCCATTTGATAGACTGAAATTAGGGTAAACTTTGCAGGGTGTTCCTCATCATTACTGCTCCAGTTATTTTGAAATTTGGTTTTTGAAACATCTATCTACTGTGCCATACCATGTTACCATTCAACACTAGTGATCTAGTTTGAACTTTGGAGACTCATCTAATAACTTAAAGAAGATGCTGAGTTTAATTAGAAATATTGCTTTTGTATACCCCCCAATCAAAGATATAACTAGTTTTTACATACATATCGTGATACATACCATATACCAATCCATTCTATGCATCTGCTGGTACAAAATTAATATACATTCATATAATCTAGTGAGGCTAATCAATATCTATAACGAATTCCAATGGTGGTGTGCTTCAAGTATAGACCTAAGCAACAAAGTCTGGCAAAGGTTGCACTGCAAACCTTTTCTGGTTCTGAATGTTTATGGTCTCATACATGGCTGCAGAATGTGAAGATTGTTGATTCATAGCTTCGAATTCGTTGGGTTCACCTAGTTCTACTTCTCTACCGAGTTGAATGTTTTGATTAGGGAGGAAACTTTGATGAGTGCCCGACATTGATAGATGATCATCGTGTGGGAGACCTAAAGTCAAAGAGACGCCGTTTCCGGAATACGGTGCTTGGAATTGCTCGGTGCTAAATCGCCCTATTTCCCCTATCGGGTAGCCACCTAGACCACCCATGAAATTAGTTGGGTTGCCCATTAGTGTAAAGCCTACATCCTGCTGCCGCTCATGGTTTCTTGGTTTCTTGGGGCTGAATTGTGTGATTCCTTCCATCTGCGAGGAGCCAATGAGGCTGAAACCAGAGGGGTTTTGGAAGTTGATTGTGGTGGCGGTGGGAGGTGTTGAGATGCTGGTGGAAACAGACATTTGAGGTGGTGGGTGGCTAAACGAATTCTCGAGTTTGTTTGATTTGTATCCTCTTCTTGAGTTATCTGGTGACATACTCTCCTGTTTCGTCGATGAATTTTCCTCACTCTGTTCGCTCTTGCTCACTTTGTCTTCGGCTGATTTGTTATTCTCTTGTTCCTTGATTTCCTCCAAGTACATCTCCTCCACCATCGGTTTCCACAGTCTCACTCGAGCATTGATGAACCAATTTGAAACCTGCAATTATAATTCATTATGAAGTTGATCTTCAATCAAACTCAGAAAAGAGATCATGAAATAATTTGAAAAATACCTGACTCCTAGTAAGACCAGTTTGTTTTGCAAGCATATGTTTGTCTGAATCCTTAGGATAGCTGAAGAAATTTTCCAGAAATTCCATTAGAAACCAACAGAATAACACAAAGAAGTTAAATAAGCTTCTTTTTCAGGTTTTAATTCTTACGGATGGAGGAAATGCTCAAAGAGCCAAGCACGAAGAACGGATACAGAACGCTCTGGCAATCCTCTCTGGGGTCTCCAAGCATTGTGTTGGATCATTCCCAATTGCTGTAAAGCCCTCTGTTGCCGGAGCTGGTTGTCTACAAATTTCAGCCTTGACCCACCATCAGTCTTGCCGCCACCACCGAAATTGTCTTCTTCACCTAAGCTCCTGCTAGCTGTCTTTATTTGTCCCATGATTGCATCTTTTAGGCACCTGAACTGCTTGGAGATTGTCTGAAGTGCTAGTGCTGTGTAGGTTTTTGCAGACCCGATTCCGGCTGCTTGTTCGAACCAAGAGATTACAATTTGCATCTGGTCATGGTATTGTCGGTATCTCTGCTCCACCTTCAACACCCCACCAATTCAAATACAAATTTAAGAATGTGACGGAAACTGAGTTGACAGAGACAATTACTCGATCTTAAATTCGAATCGATCAGTTACCTCATCAAGCATGTTTACAAGTTTAGCTTTCTTCATTTGAACTTCTTGTCTCTCTGCTGTAGTAAGCTCAGCACCATCACCGTGTTTGCTGCTTGTTTCCTCACCGCTCATTCCTTCTCGCGTAGTTGTGGCTGCTGATCCATTGTCATCACCGTTGCCGACAGTCTTGAGATTCTTCATAGGCTGATCGGAATTCTTGAATACAACTTTACCCACGTTTACTACCTCTTCAAGAAGCTCTTGGGTTGCCTTCAAGTACTTGGAATTCAACAGCACACTCTGCATACTGCTCACACCGTTTGAAATCCCAGATGCTGACGCTGTCGATCCGCCACCGCCACCAGCACGAGGAGTTAATGTTCTCCCGTCATCACCAACTGTGGGAGAAATTGCGGGAACACCGGCAGCCTGAGACCCGAACCCTGATTGCTGAGACGACAGGCTCAATGACAGACCCTGCTGCAACCTAGTGACCTCATGTGGTGATGCCATCTCCACCGGGTTGTACATGTGGTTGTACTGAACTCGTGGCATGAAGGCATGGAGAGAAGAGATGTCATGATGTTGGGAATGAATCGATACCGATGGTTGAGCCGAAAGAGGGATGCCAACAAATTGTTGAGTCTGGGAAGGGGTTTGTGGCTGATTGTGGGATAAAGCTGTGTGGTGGTGACTATTTAAGAACATGAAGTTCCCAGGCTGCGAAGGCGGGTGTTGCGGTGGTTGTGGGGCGTCGGAGTAATTAACGTAACCGGCGGGATTCATCAGAACAAGTGTCTGCAGCCCATCTCCACCTTGAATTTCTGAATTTCCATTATAGTAAGTTGCCATGGATCTTCTTATATCTTAATAGTTTTCTTCAAATTTCAATTTTGATTATAATTCACAGCCTCTCCTCTGTTACTTGTTCATACCTGTGACAAAGCAGAAAAGATTAACTGTGAATATATAATCTTTATCAAAGAAAACATGAGATTTATCAAATGAACACATATTAAAGATCATCAATACATTAAATACACACCAAACCAGATTCTGGGATTGAATAAAGCTTCAATCTTTAGCTACAATAATTCAAATAAATCTCATATATACTTGGAATTTATTTCATCAAAACTGGATGAGAGAGAGAGAGAGAGAGAGAGAGAGAGAGAGAGAGAGAGAGAGAGAGAGAGGTACCTGATAAAGGGGGAATTTGTGAAGGAAATCTGGTGAGTGTGGACGTGTTGAAGCTTCATCATCATCATTTTGACAACAATCTGGAGATCAGAGATGGAGATTTGTTAGTAGAGTCTATGAGTTTATTCTAGAGTGTCGTCAGCAACATCTTTCTTATGGGAACCTCCATGGAAATATGTTATGTTTTCCAGAGAGAGTGAGAGAGAGGGAGAGAGATGTTGCAGTTATCAGACTCACTCTAAAGTCTCTAAACCCATATGTACAGAAGAAGATGTGTGAAAGAGAGAGACAGATGGATAAAAGATATACCCCCCAAAAATCTCATTTCTTTATTACTATTATAGTATTATATAAAATAATAATTCACTCATTTTCTCCATGCTGACATCTTCAAGAAATCTTGAAATTCATTTGATATAGAAAGATACTCGAATTAACCTCATGATTCTTTCCTCTACACTGATAGAGCTTTCCCTTTCTCTCCCTTTCTCTCTCTCTCTCTATATATATATATACGTGTGTGTATGTATATATAATTGAGTGTGTGTCTTTCTCTCTCTATATGTATATATATGTATATATGTATGATATTGTAAGAAGGAAGGGAGGGTAGTACCTGCGAATGGATGAAAGAAGGGAGTATGTATGTATGTGGGTGTGTCATGTGTGGTTGATTTGACCTTCCTTTTTAAATCATTAGAGGCAGCAGCTTTGATGATGATGATGATAAGCCTCTCTTCTCTCTCTAGAAATTAAGATGGATGAGAGAGAGAGAGAGAGAGAGAGAGAGAGAGAGAGAGAGAGGGAGAGAGAGAGAGAGAGAGAGAGAGAGAGAGAGAGAGAGAGAGAGAGAGAGAGAGAGATGAAGATTGTAGTAGATGTAGATGTGTGATTAAACAAACAACAAAGGAGTCGCTTCCTTCTTTTATATCAAACTTTTATATTATGATTTATGTGTCAGAAGATACAAACATCTGAAAAACGAGGAAACGTCTGCTTCTTATTACTTCCCAAACTACTTAACTTTCTTTTCTTTTCCTTCTTTCCTTCCTTTTTCAATTATTAATCTATTCCATTTCACCACCTTATTATAAAACCAACCCACAATTAAAAATTAAATTAATAATTTAAAACAATGGATATTTCTGATTTTTAATATGTGGTCATAATCATATATAGGATGTAAAGAGTGGGACGAAGAAGATGATGGTGCGATGATGATGAAATGACACAGGCTTCAATTGGGAGTGGAGGTAGGGGAAGGAAGAGGGTTGGCGGGGGGGGGGGGGGGGGGGGTCCCCCTATTTTGTCTTTATTTCTTTTGATTTTTTTTTCTTTTCTTGATTTTAAAAATTATGAATTATTTAGTTTTGTCACTTGTCAAATTTCATGTGGTTGGATGCTAGAGTTTGATGATAAAGCAATTAAATTCCAAGGGCCAACTATCATAACACCCCCAACTTTAATGATATAAAGAAAGGGATAATTATATATATCTAATAATTAAATAGGTTTTAAATCTATATTTAATCATCTAAATGTCATATATATATATATATATATATATATATATATATATATATATATATATGTATATGTATATAGGTGGATTCAATGGAGAACCTTCATGCATCGAAAAACCTTGAAGAACCTCTATGCACCACCACAATGCATCACAATTCTCCCGTGATGCATCATTATTTCCACGTGATGCATCAAATTTCTCGCATGATGCATCGATTTCTACGTGATGCATTACGATTTTCTAGCGATGCATTGTGGTTTTCTAAGGTTCTTCGATGCATAGAGGTGAACACTTAGACTAAAGATCTTTTATTTCGTTGTGAACATTGTGAACAACCATAAAATAGCTTTTGAATCTTATGAATCTTGTTGAAAATACTACCGAACCATTCTATTAACCTATTAATCTTATTGGATCCTATGGATTTTATTAAATCCAATGAATTTGTCGAATCTTATGAATCTTGTTGAATTCCTATGCATCTTGTTGTAAAAACTATTATGAATCTTTTGAATGTTCTAAATCTTGTTGTAGACACTTCTATGAACCTTTTGAATCATATGAATCATGTTACAAACACTTATTGATATATATAAATGATTATATGTATTTTTTTATTTGTTCATAATGTTCACAACGATAACTTGTTCACAATGGGTCTCATCCTATATATATATATATATATATATATATATATATATATATATATATATATATAGGGGTGAGTTCAATTGAAAACCAATGTGCATCAGGAAACCATAGGAAACCAATATTTACCAATTGCAGCCATAGATCTGACACATTCATTACAAAGAACAAGGTAACAATGATGTAATTAATATCACTATTCGGATGCATCATCTGATCGATGCATCGGTATGTATAGGGGCAAAATGGTAAACATGTAAAATGTTAAAATAGAAACCTCTCTGCTTTCCATATAAAATATCATTTTTGTTTAATTGATAAATCTCATAAAAAACGGCAAGTAGAGTAATTATAAGACTTTCTAGTATTAAATCTGATTTTTAATATCTACTAAATTAATGTAAAAGGAATATACATATAATGTCCTTGAATAATCTTCTTGATGCATTTCAGATTATTTATACACCATTTTGGTTTACTATGGTTTCCTAATGCACATTGGTTTTCCACTAAAACCACCCATATATATATATACACACACGCACACTAAAGAATCTTTTGTGAACACTTTATTCGTTGTGAACATTGTGAACAACCATAAAATAGTTTTGAATCTTATGAATCTTGTGGAAAATACTACCGAACCCTCTATTAACTTATTAATCTTATTGGATCTTATGAATCTTATTAAATCCTATGAATTTGACGAATCTTATGAAACTTGTTGAATTCTATACATCTTGTTATAAAAACTATTATTAATCTTTTGAATGTTCCGAATCTTGTTGTAGACACTTTTATGAATCTTTTGAATCGTATGAATCACGTTACAAACACTTGTTGGTATATATGAATGATTATATGTGTGTGTATATATATATATATATATATATATATATATATATATATATATATACACACACACACATATACATACATATATATAATCAATTAAATATTGTTGATGCATATCTTGTCACTATTTTAGTTACACATTCTATTTTAAGAAAAATAACAAAAATTTAAGGACAAAATGCGAACAAATATGATAATTCATTAGTTTGTGTCTAAATGTGTATACTTTTAGTGGCTAATATGTATAAAATGAAACAAGAGTGTTCCTAAATTATTTAAGAAAATGAGGAATATCATTGAACCAAAACTTTTTAATAATGTTATGTCAAGTGCATGAACGAAATGGAACATGTGGGTTCCTAAAAAGATTGTTTTATATAAAGGCTTTCAAAAGTACATCTTCCGGTTCGAGAATTTCTAGTAGAGAAGGGTATAAATTTACATTCTACTCGAAATCAATGCATCATTGCTTTATAAGTTGTGTAGATAACAAGCCATTTGGAAATACATTTTCTCATAGTCGGGACTCCATTCATCTTCCAATATATAGTCATCGGACCTTTTAAAGCACCAAGGAAGCCGGGCTTTTCCATTGAACTAAAACTGATTTGGCAAGTAGTGATTTGTTTAGTATCGTAGTTGATATGAAGAGCAAGAATTATAATGTGATTTCATCTAATCTTCTTCAAAATTAAATATCCGGCATCGAGATACAACTTCTCATCTTCTATTGGTTATATATCGATATCTTAAAAATAATATTGGAATGTTTGGTGTTGTAACCTCATGCACGTTTTAGAGTAACCTGCACATGCTTATGGGTCAATTGCAGTTTTGTATGGGTCTTATAGGTCTTTTTCCTTGTGTTTATGTCTATATGCTTATATTAATACAACCATGATGGTCTATAGGTTTGTTCCGTACGTTTCGGCCTTCTTGGGTAGTGAGTTATGTATGTAGAGTTGGTGCTTAGTTGATGTAAGTATCATTAAAAAACCCATAACTCTCATTCCAGGTCGAATTTGGGCCAAACGGTTGGGCAAACCGTCTTCGGCTATTCGTCACTGCGTGGAGCTCGAGCCAACAGTCGTCTGGACACCTGATTCGCCCCAAACGGAGACCCGAGTCAAAAGTTAGGGCCTTTTCCGTTTAGCCAATTTTATTACGGACCTTGTCTTGGACCTCCAGAAACAGGATGCCCGATCATCCACACTTGGGCCTGCATCTATATATAGGCCTCAAATATTTTTGTGACAATTTTTGTGTCATTACTTTAGAAAAAGTGTGAGTAAAATATTGTTTTATACATACTATTTTTCATAAGTGACACTAAAAGTAGTATATAGTGCCACATGTTTTGTGTCACTAAATGACACTTTTCTTGTAGTGACTCAACAATCATAATCCATTGTTGAACTTGTGTATATTGCAAATTTACATGAAACATAATATTTTATCGTAGTGAACATATACATATATGAAACTCCAAGACTCCACTCAAATACAATATTCCATTGAACTACCATATATGTGTGTATCGCGCGTGCGTGCTCGTGTATGTATATTACGTAATGATGTGAAAGGGTGAAAAGTAAATATTCCAAAATGGTTTACCTTGCGAATTACTTGGCCACCAAATGAGGAATTGAGAAATACAAATAATGTTTTGTACCTATCATGTTTCATGCTACGTTTTCCTCTGTAGATTTTCACCCATAAAAACACATAAGAAAAACAAAAAACAAAACAATAAGAAGAAGGTGCTTTATAGGGGAAAAAAAATAAAAGGAAAGACGAATAACTTTTTGATTTATGTGTTTTTTTTCGTCTTAATTCACTTGTTGATATTACAAATTAACAAAGTATATAAAAACTATTTCTCCCAATTTTATACTATGAAATAGTAAATCATAATATTCATTAATTTTTTTTTTCCTTTTTTTATCCTATGAAATGCTTCCTAAAATGTTTGAGTATCGATCAATTGGCTTGAATCTTTTTAGGGGTTAACTAGAAAATAAGGAAAAGAGGTCCTAAGTTCCTAACAACCCAATTATAATGGATTAATCAAGTTGATTAAATTTCTCTTTGTCTAACGATAATAGGCAATATACTATAGAATTATAAATGAACTGTACAAGTTATGTCATGAAAAATTTTATAAATTTTAGTCTATCTCATTGAAAATGATCACTATCTTACAACTTATGAGCATGAGACCTTTACCACTTTGAATTATATTGTTTTAATATTTATAAATCAGTAGTAGCTTAAATTGAAATTGAATTATTACAATTAATATCTTTATATTATAATAAAATAGAACATTTTATGTCACATGTTGTTTATTTAAACATACCATAGTTTTATATTTTTTTTGAATCATCATTATATAAATTAAATTTCAATTAATTCTACATGTAACTCTTATATCATCTATATAGATTTAACTAAAATATATATTTTATGTGTTCTATTTTATATGTATCTATACATCTAATTAAAATTATCAATTTATTTATAAATTCATTAAAATATATTGAAATAAATACCTATTATATAAAAAATAGTAAATATTTAAACATAAAGAATAACAGGAAAAATATATTTCAAAACATTTTTTAATTTATAATTTTGTAGTAATATATTAAAAATAAATATAGATTATCCAAAAAAAAAAATTAAAAACCCAAAGCTTTCAAGTGACATCTATTGGTTAGTTTTAGAGGTGACAATTTCGGTTTATTCAAAAAAATTGGTTGAACGGACCGATGACCAATAGAATAACAGGAAAGTTCTTTCAAAAAAATAATTTGTTTAATAAATCATTTTTTAAATTTCATGTTTATCAAAAATATATTAATAAACTAGATTTTTTTACTATGAGTCATTTTGATCATCTTGTCTGTTTGGCCTATTCGATTAAAATTGCCAGTTAGTTTCTAGTCAATGAGTTCCACCTGTAACTCTGTTTGACTGTTTTTATAATAGAGTGCACATTAATAGATTTGGGACTAACCCTTTAACCAAACAATATTGCATGAAAAGTGGACTCAGCCCTTTGTCTACCTTGAAGGATAGAGGCAGCGCCTTAATTATCCACATTTCTAATGGGTTGTAATCGGATTTTTCTTAGATCTTGGACAGAGTAAGAACTAGTGAGCTTAAAGGACGTTGATCGGGCCTTTGCCAAAGACTGATTTTGAGCCTGGACCTAAATGTGCATTTTTACTTGATTATGACACTGGACAAGCAAAAACGTTGGAAAATACTTATTTTTCTTATCCCTAAACCTAAATCTCCATATCTGAAGAACTTAATCAGTTAGAACTCTAACATAGATGATTACATTAATAACACAAATAAAACTCAGTTTGATTGGACTAGCGGTTATGATTAATGTTTTCCAATAAAATTGATGACTTTTGTTATACGAAGATGACATTGAAGCAAACAGAATTTTTGGCAGCTTCTTCATGAAAAACGCTTGTATTAACTTCATATATTTGATACTTTATACCCAAATTAACACTAATTGTCTCATGACATTTCAAACATGATTTATAAGTTACAACACTCTAGCATGATGTAACCTAGCATAACCAACTTCACATTTAACAAAGTTAAGAAGATTAAATTAGAAAAATATGTCATTGATGATGTGGAAAACGTGACCAAAACTTTACAATATTTAATGGAAAAAAGTGGTTTATGATGATAATGACCAAACCTCATCATGTGCCATTGTGACCAAACATGTATCTAATCTACTAAAATAATATTATGTTAAGTGATTTTTTATATTAACACCCTCCATTGTGATTATTATCTTTACATATTGTAGAAACTTTTATTGTATATTTGAAATTAAAGTATTTATAAAAGTTTGATTGATTTAACTCGTCACTATTTTCGATAAAAATAAAAACCCTTTTAAGGATTTGTCATGTAAGATGCTTACATACATCATTGTAAAATGATTACAAACATAAATTCAACAAAACACAAACAACCTAAGACAAAATAATAATAAATAATGATAAAAATAATGTATAGATATGGTACTTTGTAAAATTAACAAATCTCATAAAAAAGAAAATAACAAAGTACACAATACAATGCACTTGGACAGTCGTCCCCTTCATTTAAATCATGTCGGATAAGGTCTATCTAACTATGCATTTAAGTTTGGGGGGGTTTATAGGGTGTAACACATTTGGAAGCTTGAATTGGTGCACCACCTTTGCCCACCCAAATAATAATAGTAATAACTCTGCCTTCTAAGCAACTGGTCTCACGATCAATATGAATGAATTAATCATGTAACTCATAGTTAATACATATTTCATCAACAATTGATTACTGTACGTTCACTGTAGATACAAATTCTGCAACATCTTGGATATCATCACGAGGCCTTTTGATGATATGACCACCTTCTAATTGGGCTTCTGGTATGCTGGAACAAAGTCATTTAAGTTTGACAAGTTTTTTAACTAATGATAGTTAAACATAAATAAAGACTGATAAAAAGAATGAAGCTATGAAAATTTATTTCCATTTTCTATTTTTTATTCTTTCTATTTTGATAAGGAATTGAAACTATTGAAATAAGTACTTATTCGACTAGCTCGAACGTGAGGAACGAATGCTTTAATGTGAACAAATAGCTGACTCTTGCAAGTTTGTGGCCAGCGATCTCAAGTCTCTACTTTTTTCCATTCAGATTTGAGACATTCGTTACAAGATTAAAAAACTTGTAAACATAACAGGATTTCATTATCTTTGATTTCATCATACTCAGCGACTCTTAAGGTTATTGAATATTTTGATTGGTTTCAAATTTACTCTTTGTTCAATGTTCTTTTCAAGGTTTCTTCGATTTCTTCAAGATCTCGATCTAGTTTCATATTTGTTTAAACCTTTTCTTTTTATATGGTTTTTTTTCTACGATTTGTTATGACTACTGGTGGTGGTTATGAATATCTTGAACTTTCAGTCATTCAATCATTGAAAATACTAACTAAAATTCATAACTGAAAAACTCACAATTATGATTATAATATAATTAACAAAGTAAGCTTAACCTTTTTTTATAAAAAAATTATAAATAAATATTTTATATATATTAGAAAACTTAATTACTCTATATGTTCCAAATTAAATATCTAAGAATTCTATTGTAAGTTGATTCAAAGTAAGTGTCTACCTACAAAAATAAATGAATATAATTTGTTAAGTTTCAATAACAATTACTATGTGTTTATAAAGTAGTTGTTTATTTCAATAAAATTATTAAGTAAATCTAAAATGTATAATAATTCTTTATATTTCTAAAACTGTGTATTTTTATCGAATGGGATAAGTAAATATAAATTTCATAAATATCATATGTACGGACATTTATTTTGAAAGAGAATGACATATGTACATGTTGTCATGCCATCAATCACAATACGGTCATCAAGTGTTTGAACGACAGTAAAAACCTTTCCATATTAAAAGTTAAATTTTTATACTCATTTCTTGATAAGAGAATTTTTACAATACATCATATCTATTATTAATTTCGAGATTTTATATTACATTTTTCGACCATTTAATTTTCCCTTAAAATTATAACAAATTAGCATAGTTTATATATTTGTGAAGACAGAAATATCTAATAAATACCTTTTTTTAAACACATATCAATATGATTTGCAATTTATATTGTCAATCAGAATAAATTTTCTATCTCCCTCTAATCCTTTTTTAGATTCTTAAAATAAAATTTGTGGTATTTTCTTTTCAAACACATGCATGTTCGTCGATTGTGACTTCGTTGTAACTTACGCAATTATTTGTCCGCAAAAGGTTAACAATTACTTATTGTGGTAAGGGACAATTAAAGTGTACAAGAAAACGTAACTAAAATATTTTTAAAATAAATAAATAAAGGTTAATATCGAAAAAAAAACGTCATGAACTTTCATGAACTTAATTATAGATTAAGTCGCTAATCTTTTCTTTTAGTGTTTAAGTCCTTGGATAACCGATAAAAAAAAATTAGTTTATCGAGTTGTTTGATATTGAAAAAAACCAACTTTCTTTTTTATATTATTAATTAAGTTACTGGACTAATTCCTTTTTTATTGTTTAATTCACTACATTGCTTACCAGTTAATATATAATCTACTAAACAAGTCAAATATAAAGTTTTAGATAAAAACAAAAATTGTTTAGAAACATAAACACAATTAAAAACTTAACGATCCAATAACTTATAATTAATGAATCCATAAAAGTTTATAGGATATTTTCAATAACCCGATAAATAAAACGATTTTATTTGCTTTTGAATTTGTGTGTATCCATTCCATCCATGGACACATGATTGATAAACAAACATGTGTAGCAATAGCGTTCAAGTAGTGTGTATCGCTATGTTATCCCAATCCATAGTGGAAAATTGTTCAAATGCAATAATTGGAGAAAGTGGAGAATGACATAACTTGAGTCATACGTGTGACCTCAACAATATTACTATTATTAGGCATAATTATGCCAAAAAAAAAAAAAAAAACTTTTAACTTGTCAGTATTTTATGATTAAAAACCCTAAATCATTTTTCGTTGCATAGAAAACCTCGAACTAACTAAAAATTAGTAAATCAAGATTTTATCAAGACTGAAACCGGTTATTAATTCACGTGGACCGGTAAATAACATATGTGGAATAATTTTAATTGTTGAAACCGATTGTCAAGTATTACACATCATTTAAACCCCCGTTGATAAATTTTTAACAGGATTACATCATCAACGGAGGTTTAAATGATGTGTAACAGTTGGCAACCGGTTACAACAACTAACATTATTTCATGTAGGCTATTTACCGGTCCACGTAGGATTAATAACCTGTTTCAACTGGTTACCTATTGATAAAACATTGAATTACTGATTTTTAGTTAGTTCGGGGTTATCTATGCAACGAATAATGGTTTGGGGTTTTAATTTTAAAAAACTGACAAGTTAGGAGGTTTTGTGCGCAATTATCCCTTATTATTATTATTATATTATGATTAAAAATGTATATTTGATATATGTTTTAGTTATATTTATGTTTTAAAGAAATCGCGATTTAAATCGTAGGATCGTATGATCCTACAAGTAGATTTCGATCAGGATCGTTAGTATGATCGATTTTAGGTAGGATCGTAATCAAGATCATATGATCGTTAGTGTCGTAAGATCGTACGACGACTCGATCCTAGATACGGTTTGTTTTCGTAAGCAAGATCGTAGGATCGTTAGTAAGATCGTACGACATGTATTTCAAACTTTTTATGACTTGTGAATGGATGTATAAAAATGACTTTCTTTAGTATTGTTTTTAAAGTTTGAATCCTCTATGAAAATGAGAATTACTTTTTTTTATGAACATGATTTATTTTATGGAAATTACTCTCTTTTCTTTTGTTTATGATACAATACTAGAGATGGCTACGGGGCCGGGGGTACCGGGTATCACATTTCCCATCCCCGTCCCCGATCTCCGATAACCATCCCCGTCCTCGTCCCCGATCCCCGACGGGTATCGATTTTTTCCCCATCCCGCCCTCAACGGGGAACGGGGATCCCCGGGTAGTCGGGTATTTCATGCCCGAATTTATAAATCTAGAAATGAATTTCATGCTATATTTTCAATTAATAAATTACTACTAACAAACAATAAATCTAGCAAATAAGTAAATTTCACATCAGATCTAGCAAAATTCATATCAGATCTAGCAAATTTTCAGATCTAGCAAAATAACAAATCTAGCAAATATGATTATAAAACATGAATATAAGCATTCTAGTTATAAATGAAACTATGAAAGACATGAATTAGTATAATATAATCAGATCTAGCAAATTTTCATACAAAACAAGTTTCTTTTTCAAATCAGCTTTGCAACTTGCAAACCAAATATAGTAGAAATAGGATTACAAACAGCTTTGCAAGTTTCTTTTCCTGGGTCGACGTTGGCTAGGTGGCGGCGAGGGCGATGGCCAGGCGAGGCGGCGGCTATGTAAGTGTTGATCTGGACGTCGACGGCAAGGCGGCGACGGCGATGGCCAGGCGATGGCGACGCGACGGTTGTTGAAAGTGTTGACCTGGACGGAGACGGCAAGGGGGTGACGGCGATGGCCAGGCGGCGACGGCTAGTGTTTCAAGTCGTCAATCGTTCAACGTCTCTTAGACCTCAGTCTCTCTGTGAAGTTACAAAGGTAAGGATGGAAGATTACCTTACTAAAAGACTTATTAGGGTTTTTTTTAAGGATGTAAAAAGACTAAAAAGGACATAGGAATAAATGATGTATCAGATTATACTAGGGGTATTAAGGGTAGTACATATATATAGTATTTCGGGTACGGGCTCGGGTACGGGTATGGGTACCCGAGGAGTAATCTCATCTCCGTCGCCGTCTCCGGTTTTGTAACACCCCAAATAATTAGGAGGAATTATATTCCTAATAATGTTGAGTTAATATAATTATTGAAATAATTATCATTAATTGGAGATAATTATAATATTGACTAAAGAGGTAACTAACTTTATTGAGACTTATATGATAAAAAGAATGTATAATATGGTGTTTGAATATGTTTAATATGAGTGTGTCAAATTATCCATTTGGACATTGAATTATCAAATAAATGCAAATTGTAGTGATGTGGTTTGTAATTTAGAAAATGAAAGATTGAGTTGGAGGGTATGTTTTGTAATGAGATGATAGTTAGAGGGTTGGGGGTGGCCAAAGGCCAAACCCCCTCCCCTTTCTTTTCTAAAACCGTCCACCATCACACACTACACACTCTCACCATTTTCTTGAAATTGAGAGAAGAAAAGATGGAGAAAAGCTAGGGTTTTGTATGCTTGGTGACCAAAGTGAAGATTGAAGCCTAGAAATCATTATTTCGTTGGATATTGAAGGTATAAACACCTCATTGATTCTTCTTCTTCATTGTCTCTCCATTCCTCCATTTATGGAGATGAAACCCTAAATGGGTTTATGTTGAAATGTTTTGTAAAGGCTCCAATCTTCTAGTTAGTTGTTATATGATCAAAATGGAGCCATAATATGCAACTACATCGGTAGTTCGAGTTAGTTTTGGTTTGAACCCAATCTAGGGCTCAAATGAGCTCTAATGAGTTATGGATTTGAGTTTGATGTTTTAGTAAGATAGATATGCTAAATCTTCATCCATATATGTTAAATATTGATATGGAATCAAATGGATTTAAGTAGATGCTCATTTGGAGCTTTAAAGTAGTGAATTGGGTTTTAACCCATTTGTGAACTCAAAAGAGTTCATATGAACCAATTGGCAATCTTTTATGATTTAAATGTGTGGGAAGGGTATAAAATGATCTAAATTTGCTAGATTAATGATTTCATGTATTGGTTGGGGTTAAACTCGAGCAAAGGCTCAAGATTGGTGTTTGGAGCCAAAACCGCACGCCAAGTGTTCGGTGAAATGCCACAATGAGTTCCTAATCATTTTTGGGTTGAATTAAATGTTTGAATATATAATGAATGCCTAATCATAGCATAAATATGTCAAATATTGCTATGGAATTTATTAGAATTGAAAATGAGCTCAAATGGAGCTTGGTATTGTCGGTTGGAGCTTTCGGTCATTTTCGGACTCGTTCGGAGTCCGTATGAGCTCCATAGAATCATGGGATATTATGAAATCATTCTATTATGTTTAGAGGTGTTAAAGTAACCTTAATATGCTATAAATATTGTTGGTAAAGTCCCTCCAAAGTTACGAAAACGTTTATGGAGGTTTTGGGAGTTTGGTGTGCATTTTTGACTCAAAAATGAGCTGAGAGCTGTCCAGGAGGGGGGTAGCAGCGCGACTAACCTCTTGGTCGCGCCATGACCATGTTTCTGGCCCAAAAATGGATTTTTCTTGGTTGGGGGTCGATGCTTGGGTCTTATACGTTCGTTGCACCTCTAAATTAAGTGTTTAAAGGGTTTGAGGGCCTTGGATCGAGTCCGGAACTCCTAGGGCCTCATATGAACTTAGTACTTTTGGTTTGATAACCCAATACCCTTAGCCTACTCTTAGGGGCTTATCTTGTGTTTGGGGGCTTACGTGTATGCGTTATGAATGCTTCTAGGTGAATTGAGTCGAAAGGAGCATGATTGCAAGCTTTAGCTATTCTCCGGGCTATTGTCGCTTTATTGGAAGGCTTTGGAGTCTTCTAAACCGATCACTGTGAGTTCTAGGACTAATGTAGATGAATGATTACATGTTAATTGTTGTTTATGCCTTTGTTGATAACATGCTACTTGATCATGCATATTCACATGCTATAGATGGATTCATTGTAGCCTTATTGAACATGTTGTCATGCATCATGAATTGAAAAGTGAATTGCCATGCTAGTTGACATTGTTGTGGATTGATTTTTCGTGCATCTCATATAGTATGCTTAACTACTTATCTGTATGAATAATAATGATTGGAAGATGGCAATTCGTGTTGGTTGACCTAGTAGGTTGTACTCACTTTGTGATTGATTAATAATAGTTGGGATAAATGCATGACTCTTTAAGTTGTATATTAAGTCGCCTTCGTGACAATCTAATTGATTATGACTTGGGCATAAAGGACTATTTAACCGGTGGGTTTTTTAGTATTGTCAAACGACCCCGATGATATGTTAGAACCATTATTGAAGAACGGTTAATAGAACCACATGGGTGGTTTATTTAATTGGTCTTATGGACCATTATAGACCCATGAGTCATCTTGAACCCTAATTTGTTGTGGAATGCGTTTTGGACCCCTTTGGATGTCCATGGATTATTCTTGGCCCCTTTGGATGCCAGATGCCGACGTACTTGCTAGGAACAGCCTCGTACTTGCTAGAGGCAATACCACTCCCGACTTTGATAGGGAACCCTAGACGACCATGGGGTATGTGGTTATTGGATTGGGATGAGATTATCTCATGTGAGGACGGCAACGGGCCGTCTGCGGGCGATGATTATGACACGTTGGGCTGCAAACATGAGTTATATCCTAGTGGCGGCGTTGACATCATGTGAGGACGACAATGGGCCGCCTTCGTGGCGATGATTATGACACGTTGGGCTGCAAGCATGTTTGTTCTCACCTTTGAATTGGAGTCACTAGTAGTACGTACTGTGGTAATGTAACGTGCCGATTTGGTAAGGCAACTTTGTAAAAGTGTTACAACGTGCTACTATGACACGCGTTGGAATCCCCACTTTGGCTCGATTATGTCTAGTGGTGTAGTGGATTCCAAGAGTTGAGTTGGTTCCCCCACATTGACTCGGCTAAGTCGGGCGGTGACAGTGGAACATTGACATTGATAAATGTCGAGAATGCTAATAGTCCTCAGTGAGATGAGGCATCTTGTTGTGAATTCGAATAGGTAAATAATTGATGTGGGACACCGATAGTCCTCAACGAGGATGAGGTGATCCCATTCTAATTTGGCATTGGTCATCATTGGCCTTGATGTTTTAGCCGATAGGAAATAAGTGTTGGATAGACGTAATTATTGTGTAATTATTGTTTATATTAATCTTGGAATTCAATAAACAACTTTTGTTGTCTACCCTTTTAGTTGTTAACCTTTTCAGGTTTTGAGCTATCGAGCGGGAAGTATTTATTCCTCTTTGTTGTCGAAGATTGTAGACTCGAGACTAACGGTATGCTTTGGTCATTGTGTTGGGTTTGGGTTAGTCGACCTTTTGGCCTTGACTATTCGTTTGCAGGATCATGACCTGTAACATTGTAGATTTAATAGTTGTTATTCGGATGCATCACTTATGATGCATTAGTTGTAAAAGTTTTAAATTCTACCCTAATTCCGCAAGTATTGATGTATTAATTATTGTTAATTACACTTAAATATGTATTATTGTTGTATGAGTGTTTCAGGTTTTACAATCGGGTATTATCTGTCCCCGATACCCGGTCAACTCGGGTTCGGTTATCGGGTTACCCATCGGGTACGAGTTTTTTTGTCATCTCTATACAATATTGTGATATATAATATTTAATTTCGGTAGGATCTTACGATCCCGATCCGATCCTACGATCCTCAGGAGCGGATCCAGGATTTTTTGTTATCGGTGTCACTTTTTTAGAGTAAGTTTAATAGTTAGGTTTTCAAAATATTTTCTAAGACGAATCAAGTCACCGAAACGGGTTATCAACACAGAATTAACAAATAACAAGATTTTTATACTTACAAGAGTACATAGTACAATACCATCTCTCAACTGTCGCGGTTGCGAACGACAAAACCAAAAGGATACGAAAGATGTTTCCTAGTTTCCACCATTAATTTAGCAAGCTCACGGACTTCATTCAAGTTAGAAAATATTTTATCATCTTTCACATTCTCAATATAATATTCAAATTGATGCACAAGATTTACATTCTCATCATAGTTAAAATCATTTTGATACATCTCCGCCAACTTTAATAACTTTGATGTATCAAAGTCCTGAAAAAAATCATACAGTTAGGGGTTTTTCAACATATTTAAGCACCTCCATGATCGATGAAGCGATGATATCGGTTAGGGGTTATTCAACCAATGGACCGATCTTCAACAAGGTTTGGGCTAGTTTTTTTTCGGGTTTTTTTTTTAATATTTTGTGCTGGTTTATGAAATTTGTCTCTTATCTTTTTATTTCTATTGGGCTTCTGTTTTTCTTTTAAGTTTTTATGATTAAACTCAGTAATATTTTAATAATTTTGGGTAACGAAATCAACAAATATAAATTAAATATGTATATAATACTTTTATAAATTTTTCGTAGGTGTCACTAAAAAAAAATCATAGGTGTCACTCGAATTTTTGATACATACGTAACTCAGTATTTTAAAATTTTATCGGTGTCGAGTGACACCCATTCTTACTCACTGCATCCGCCACTGACAATCCTGATCTTGCAATGACAAAAACAATCCTAGGTAAGATTTCAATCTTGACAACTTTGTCTCAAATGAAGGATCATTTAAGCGAAAAACTTGTGTCACAAGTTTAAATTTTTGTGTACACATAGTAAATCATACTTTTATTGTTGTTCAAAATAGATAATTGGTCGAACTAATCGACTAGCTAAGTTGAACAAACATCTAAGCATTATTAATAAATATTATACGAAAAAACCATAATACATAGGATTTATTATGAAAAACGACCAACATATTTTTCATGTTTTTTGCATTTTCGTCCATCTATGTTTTTTTTTCTTCATAAAAGTCCTTAAATTAATTTTTTTTTTCTTTTTGATTTAGTGAAATTTGGACATTAGAATCCAGTTATAATTAGTAAACTAGGTTTTTAAAACTGAAAAATCAGGTTCTAATGTCCAAATTTTTTAAAACCAAAAAGAAAAAATTAACTTGAGGACTTTTATTAAAAAATTAAAAAGCAGAGACGAGACACAAAAAACGTGAAAACATGTTTGATTTTTATCATAATAAACCCTAATATATTTTCATTGACCATATATATAGTCATGTCAGTTATTGATACTTAGTTATTATTGATAACTTTTAAAACATGTTACTATTATTGATAAAAAAAAATAATCGTTAGCTATTTTTGGTGATTAACCCTTTAAAATATTAAATTTATTGCATAGAATTTGCGTATTTACTATACCACAGTTTGGACCATAAATTCTATTAAAAATGTTTATTTTCTTGAAGTACGATTTTTTAATAGATTCTTCTGGAAGGTCATTTTCAGATGGTAATTCGAATTTCTTATGTTGATTTCAAATGTTATATTTAATAATTTAAAGTTTGTCTTTTAATTTAAAAGACTTTTAACTTAACCCCCTATGTTGAAATAAAATTTCTCAAGCGATCATATATATTCAACAATATTATCTTAAATCATATATATTCCACGGGTAAATCCTACTCAATCTGTCTAACATATCTTGTAATTTGGTCGAATCTTTTTAAAGTTTCTTAGGTTGTGAGAATACAAATAATGTTGACACATATGAAAAAAAAAACGAACATGCTTTTATAAGTATGTCGGGTTGGTTCCAGAAATTTTCTCTGCTTTACTAATTACGTTATTTTTTCTTATTGAAATCGGTTGACATGGTTACAAAAATGATGTGACATTTTACTTTAGGATTTATGTTGAAAAATAAAAGGGTCATCTCATGGATTTCGAAGGTCTTATGCTTGTGATTAAAAATAGGCTCTTAAATATTTTAAAAAGTAAATTGGTCATTTTGAGACTCAATTTTAATAGGTAAACTGGAGGTCGTGAAAGACAAAAAAAATGATTAGTGAAAAATTAATATGAATAATACGAATCAAATCAAATTTGACATGAATTTCATTTTAACGTACCTATGCACAACATGTATGCGTCAAATGCAGAAAAATTTTATTAGCCTAAACTTAGATCTTTATTACGACTGTGAGACCTACGAAATTGAGGGCCCTGTGCGGTTGAGTGTTTTGCACACCCTAAAAGACGCCCCTGAAAACTAATCAGATGGCATGATGTTTTCAACATTTTATAAATTCCGTTCTTAGTCCATTTGGTATGACAATCTCGCACCACATCTCACGACCAAATTGATCAAGTAGGGCATGCCTCATGGTGGTGGCATACCACCTTGGGCTTGGCCACAGGCCACACACCACTAGCCACGCTCTCCCCCTCTTTCTCGTGTTTATCTCATGCTATGGGTCACACTGATTTTTTATATTAGTATAAGTGGATAATACGTTTTGTACATGTTCGTGAATGATGGTGTTCATTTTCTAGGTGCGGTTTGTAGACTGTGGTGGGAACAAGAAAGGAGGGGTGATGTGTCGTTGATGTGACAGAGGTATGAATTGTAGGCGCTGATGTCGACTTCCAATGGCCATATAGAATTCACATGGTTAAGCAAATCAATTATATTAGATTTAGTAAATTATTTTTACTCTTTGATACTTTGATGAGAAAGAAATACATGACCAAAATGATAAGATATTAAAATTTTAAAAATACAATGAGTTTTTCAATATAAATCTTAAATTATAATATCACATCATTTTTAAAACCAAACAACTAGTTATTGGTTACTGTCAAACTTCACCGTTGTAATAAAAAAAAATATCATGAAAACTAAAATGGTAAAAAATATTTGATATTGAGTAACACAAACAAATAATACCATATAAAAGATGAGTTTTTTCTCAATATAAAAGCGTTAGAGAATAACACTATCTCATGGAGGAAATAAAAACGAAAGAAGAGTTGTTTTACTAGTTAATGCATCGTATTACCTTTAATTTCCTAATCATGTAATGTTTTAATCATCTTGACACAAATAAGACTCGAACATATTATCATTTAATAAAAAAATCACCTGCTATTTCGTTAGACAAAACTTAGAAGTCAATACCCTTTATATATGATGTTTGTGTATCGATCGATAAAAATGGTCGATATGATCCCGTAAATGATATATATATATATATATATATATATATATATATATATATATATATATATATATAATAAATTAATAAACACATTGTACTTTTTTTTTTATATATATATATATATATATATATATATATATATATATATATATATATATATATATATATATATATATATATATATATATATATATAATGAATTAATAAACACATTGTACTTTTTTTTTAATCAATAAAGTGTTTATTGCAATTTTTTTTCCTTTCCGATTTCCATATTATGTCAGTGATGTACTATCTTAACTTTAAAAAAGGACATATCATAGTAGAAAGTAGAAACGGTATTAACACTTTTCATGAGGTAATATTGTCTTGTGCTCTTCTCTTTTTTCTTTTTTCTTTTTTTCCTTTTCACCATCCATGATCTCATTTTGAGCCTTCTCAAATCTTCTCATATACACTTTCTTATCCAAAGGTGGCACTCTTAACCACACGTGACTAAATGTCACAAAAAAAATACAATCTTTTTAATCATTTATAAAATAAAAACTTAGAAGATGTTTGGTTCGCGAAATGAAATCTGAAGAAATTAGAATCTAATTGGGATAAATGTGCAAAAAACCCTCAACTTGTCAGGTTTTTGTGATTAAAACCTCAAACAATTTTTCGTTGTATAGAAAACCCCGAACTAACTAAAAATCAGTAAATCAAAGTTTTATCAATGGTTAACCGGTTGAAATCGGTTATTAATCCTACGTGGACCGATAAATAATCTATGTGGAATAAATTTTAATTGTTGAAACCGGTTGCCAAGTATTACACATCATTTAAACACTCGTTGATGATGTAATCCCGTTTAAAAATTACAATTAAAAATTAGCAACGGGGGTTTAAATGATATGTAATACTTGGCAATCGGTTTCTATAATTAAAACTTATTCCACGTAGGATTAATAACCGGTTTCAACGGATTGATAAAACCTTGATTTACTGGTTTTTAGTAAGTTTGAGGTCTTCTATGCAACGAAAAATGGTTTGGGATTTTAATCACAAAAAACTTACAAGTTGATGGTTTTTTGCGCAATTATCCCTATTTAATATATAACATGTAGTAGTTGATTAATTGAGTTGTGGAATGACGTTTAAGTCTAGCTATAGGTATGTGTTGTGTGAAATGTTAGGTGTCTAAATTCATTTACGATTAGTTCATTAATAATAGATTCATTCAGTCATAGATTATCATGAAATGTAAACACATTTTTATTCGTTGTTTTTGTAATCCAAATTTCAAATGATATTGTAAGCAGGGTTATCGAAATCGCGATTTAATCGTAGGATCATACGATCCTACGATCCTACGATCCTACAAGTGGATTTCGATCAGGATCGCTAGTAGGATTGATTTTGGGTAGAATCGTAAGCAAGATCGTAGGATCGTTAGTAAGATCGTACGACGATCCGATCCTACATACGGTTTGTTTTCATTGGATCGTTAGTAAGATCATAAGATCGTAGGATCGTTAAGCCCCTCCATCTAGCCGCATATTTTTTGAATCCAAGGTACCAATATAGTCCTGCTCATGACTGTGATTTTTGTTTTATCAAAGCAGCACTATATATGTGCCTTGAAAGAATGGGTAGGAATGACTCTCTTTTGTTTAAGATACAATACTGTGATATATAATATTTAATTTCGGTAGGATCTTACGATCCCGATCCGATCCTATGATCCCGATCTTGCAATGACAAAAACGATCCTAGGTAAGATCTCGAACTTGACAACATTGACTACAAGCAAGTACAAATTTCTTCAAAATTCATTTCGTGAGTCAAATACTCGTAGAATGTGTTGGCTTGTGAAATAGAATTTGTTCTAAATTAGTTTGTTTGGAACTTTGAATTAGAAATATAAAGAGTTAAAGTTTATTTATATTTCATCATAATCTTTATTTACAGGAAATTGCCGTTTCTACTAATTTGTAAAAATAACATAGATTCCAACTATTTATAACTTGAACTCTTAGACAAACATTAAAAAATTATATTTTATTCCTTCTTCAATAAATAAATTAATAATTAAATTTCAATTTCAATTTATTCAAATTCTATTTTACAAACCAAATGACACTTATTGTGAAATAATAAAAATCCTTCTTATACACGTATATCTAGCACGCTCAGTCGCTCATAGGGGTGACAGTTTCGACCCAACGGTCAGAAAAATCAAAATGACCAGTTGTATAAAAGTAAGTTTGAACATAATTTAAAAAAAAATGATATTTTAGAAAATGATATATTTAACAAATTGTTTTTTTGGAAAAATGTGCAAAAGTATGTTAAATTTTTGTCTTTTAATCATCGATTCGTTTGCTTGAATGAGCCAAAATTGTCACTGCGCACGCTTATTGTTTGATATTCACTTTGTATTTAATCATCCAACATAAATCTTCAAGCCCTGGATTGCCTTCCATGCTCATTGAATTTTTGACTTTTTTATTATTATTCGATTGAACGTTACTAATTAGTTACAATATAACTAATTAATTAGTTTTAACAAAAAACAATGATATGATAAATGGTTCCTAGTTTGTACAAATAAACTTTAACTTTTTATTTTTTCAATAGAATGCATAATTTCTTTTTTGGGGTGTCCTTATAATAAATAGATGTCATCATTCTTAATTAAATTTGACTATTTATATATCAACGTTAGGGATTTTTATTTCCTAATTATCTAACTTTTAGATTTTCAAAAGTTCAGTTTTAAAAAAAATGTTATCTTAATCCAAACAAGACAACATGGTGGAGTAATCAATCAGATGATAATGAGATAGCAATGTTAATGTGCGTATATTGGAGAGACATATATGAGGATAATATACATATACATAGGTTTTTCGAGAAATTACTGAATGATTCTAGACCAACCAGTTAGATTCCTTACGTATGGTTGTTTTCATTGTCTCGTTGTCTTCATACTACTTTATCGAAGGAATGTACGTACATTAAGGAGCATTACACCCCTCATTTTGGGTTATTACTTCTAAGGTTATAGGCTCGATCAACAATTCTTTGATCGAACTAGTTCACATACAATTATGCATGATATAAGTGGTATGATCTTTGAAGTTCTTGTAACATTCAGATGGGTTACACCACCAAAATGTGATAATTGAAATAAAATGTTTAGATAAATCTATACATCAAATAATTTGAATGCCTAAAATGTTGAAAACTAATAATAATCGAATCATCAATATATAAAAATACAGATATTTTTAGGTTCAATTTTTTTAGACAACCTTACCATTAGACAACCATTGTAAATATCGTTGGCTTGTTGACATGCTTTGATCGAGAATTGTAGCTGACGTTAACATTTAAGAAATTTAATTATCAATTAAATACTATATTCTATAAAATTAACTTACACATTAAATAGGGGTGACTTGCATATACATTATGTAAAATATACTAGGTTATTACCCGTGTAGTACACGGGTTGATCTTATTAATTAGAATATATAAACATATATAAATAGTATAAAATAATTATAAGATTTAAATAAAAAAGTAGATACATAGTTTTAAATCATAAACATGAAAATATTTCCTTATAAAAAACATTGGTTTTTTTATGCTAACTCTACTTTTATTGTCTAAAATTAAAAAAATTTAAACATTCTCTAATTTTAACTCTAAAAAAGGCAACATTTGTACAACAGAACATTCTTTATATGAAGGTTTTCTTTATAAAATATCTGTTAAATAATTCCATTTACTAATTTAATTTAATTCTTTTTATTCATTATTAATAGCAAAATAAATCCATTACACATGACATATTATTATTAAGCCAAGTGACGTTCTAGTCAAGCGACATATGACATCAAGTTATTCATCTAGGTATTGTTTGTTTGCCTTTTAATGAAATTATTAAGAGATCATTTTGCATTTGAATGCTTTTTTAACGATTTTATTAAAAAGTAAACAAACAACTGCTTAACAGAAGATATAGATTACGAATAATTAATGTTTAAAAAATCGCCGTCCATATGATATATTGGACTATTGGGCCAGGATGGTCCGCAGGTATAAGAGCGTGAGACCCACACACCTTTCTGCACGCGTCAACGATGCACAGACCCACCTTTTCCGCAAGATGGATGAGATTCGTTTGGCAAAGTGGGACCCGACCCACCCGATCAATCAATCGACCAATTCCTCTTTTTTTCTCTAATCTCTTGAAAACAAATAACTTTCGTCTTTTTGACATTTCTCCAAAACTAAAAAGCCGTGTAGGATTTTAATCCACAAACAACAATCTGGGTCCCACGTGGCCTTCCATTTAGTCAAGGAATCCACCAATCACAGATGAGCCTTATGTCTTCTGTGTACCTGTTTGTTGTACACGTGTCGGCCGCTCGTTTATCACTTGACAATATTACCCCTACACCCACCTCTATTGAAATAACTAGTAAATATCGTGAATGCTTCCAAGTTGCAATGTGTCGTATCTTGGATTGGTTTGTAGGGGTATCAAAGGAAAAAAAAACCGAAACAAATTAAACCCGAATAAAAAATGATAAAAGCTGTATGAAACTGGTTTCGAATCCGTTTGATTTTTTAGTGGTAGATTCAGGAATATTTTTTAATAGGGTCGGAATTTAACAACAATAAGAAAGTTTGAGTGTTCATCGCCTTTTAAGAGTTTTCAGACCTTGAAAATTCGTGTGTTTAACTTGATTAAATAATAAAGACTATAATGTCATCCATGTGTTTTTAATCTTTTGAAAATGAGTTATTACATAAACGTTTCAAACATTAACAATGAACTCTTTTTCTATGGTGCAAGTGAAACAATCATTCAAAAAATCATCACCAACTGAATTTAGCAAATCCGTTTTCACAAGCTTCATTGCAATACTTATTGTTAATAAATCGAAATTTTAAGAAAAAATTATCATAACGTAAATTAATGTTAAACTTAAACACCTAACAAAGTAACAAATATTCTATATTTCTATTTCTATCATACACACACACACACATATATATTTATATAATATTCATCTTAAATAATTAAATTAATAAAAAGACAACTAACAATATAAAAATTCTAGACATTATAAAACTTGGACATTATAATTTATAAAATGAAGCATAAGAGAAGGAGGAAACGGTTACCCTAATACTTAAGTTCTCGGTTCCGGTTTCATGTACATTTCTCCGGTTTCATAAATATTTTCTGACTTTTATATTGAAAAGTAGAAAGATAAACTGAAGCTGAATCGAAAACCATGAACCAATTGTACCCTTGAAGTTTGTTAGAATCTTCTAATAAATTTTATCTATGTATAGGCAATATAGTTTGATCATAAATATGGTTCTAGCATTAGGTAACTAACATTAGAAGATATCTTGGTCATGCAAATTCAATCCTCTAAGCACAACCATAAGACTAATTAAGCATATATTTTCTTTATGAAACCTAATGTGATAATGTCCGACAACATAATGTCATTTTCTTATGATGTATGCTTGATTTGTGTTTGAGATATGTACATATGCATTCATGCATCCATATATTATATACACATGCCGTTCAAAAAAAAAATTATATACACATAACACGTATGTCATCACATTATTCTAAATAGATTCGTCTTAAATTTTTCCTATTTATAGGCAATAATGTATGATGTTAATTTTGATGCAAACATTAGGTAAATAACTTTAAAACATAATTTTGGACTCATACATAATGGAATACTCTAAATACAACCACAAGACTATGGATGCCTTCTTTAAGAGCTAATGGTATAAACAAATACAATGTGCTAGAAACGTTATAGCAGGGTCAAGAAAGTGTACAGTCATGTTTGTTCATTTTGGTAAGTTTGTGATTATGGGTGGCAATTTCAGTCTTCAAGCAAACGGGTTGACGGCCAAAAGTTATAAATTTTACATAATTTTGAATTTTTTTTTCAAAAAACAATTTGTTTAATACACCGTTTTATAAATTTTCATTTTCTAAAAAAATTTATATTCTAGCTTAGTTTTTTAGTACGAGTCAATTTTATCGTCCATTCTGTTTGGCCCGTTGGGTCAAAATTGTCACAGCTATTTGTGATAATAGGTGTTGATAAAGGTCTACAAACATCATAAATTAAGAGCGTGTCTATATAAACCTCACTCTACTTGCTATTTGAACACCTTCCTATATTCTATCAAATCGATCACATGATTTTTATAATATCTTTATGTATATAAATATTTATTATCTATGTGTTTCATATAATGACAAGTGATATATCTATATTATGAAAGGAGATTTGAATAGCACCCACTTTATATTAAACATGTGATGGTGAGTGTTATGTCATTTCAAAATTGAGTTATACAAATGTATGTAACATTCTTGTGGAATAAAAGGCCTCATATCAATTATATTAAATAAAAAAATAAAGTACTTACAAATGAAATAAAATTGACATTGCAATACGGAATAGAAATTACAACGATGCTATAAAAATGACAAAAAAATAAAGATTTGAGTGTGTTTCTCACTGTACAACAGTCAAAACACTGTATTGTCGGAGTTAACCAACTTTCTACAAACTCTTGTCGGAATTTTTTGTGTAACTCGATCTGAAAATCTATAATAACTTGCTCTAAAAGTGTGTGTTTTATTTTTCATAAAACGTTCTAAGTCTCATATGGTATTTTACTTCTCAAACTTCTATTATAGGAGATTATTGGAATGAATCTTCAAAAAACTAAATTAATCATCGTTTAACATGTAATAAAAGAAATTAATAATATAAATATTATTACAATTTTATTAGCAATTAATTAGAATAATTTCGTCATTAAACTATACTTGTAATAGCTCAATGGAAACTGAAAACTCATCCGTTGAACATGTCCTAACTTGCTAAAAAACTTTAGCATCTGGATGTCAACACCAATAAGTGTTAGTGACCAATTTCAGCATCAACATCAATAAGTGTCAGTGACCAGTTTCAGCATCATCTTCGATGGGAAATCCGTAACTCGACCCCGATTTGATCGGGAAATTTCCGAGTTGACAAGGAATGAAAATGGGGATGGGAACGGGGAATCACCGGTTTAAAATAACGGGAATTGGGCGGTGATGGGAGACAATTTAATCCCCGACCCTGATCTCGGCCTCGGTTCAAATTTTTTGTTTTAGTATAGATTAATATACATATTTAATTTTACAATGTAAATTATTTATTACATTTTATATAATATATTAAATATCAATATATATGACTTTTTTATAGTTTAAAATGCTATTGTTTTATTTCTCTTATTGGTTTTATATATTTTTTGTTTTAGTTTTGTTATAAATTATATATGTAAATAAGTAAATAACTCAAATATGTTTCAATTTATTTACATAAAATTTTTTACTAAACTAATATTTATATTTTAAACTTACTAATCTTTAGGAGGTTGATGGGGAGATGAAATCCTCGTTCCGTTCCGCGTAATGCCATGCATACCCAATCGTTTTCTTGGACTTTCAAAGAGGCATTCGTGTCTGCAGATGACACAAGTTTAATGGTTTTCTGTTGTTCTGACCTATGATTTCCAGCCTCATTCGCATGGGTAGGTGTTGGAATAAAACACATAAACAACGTTGTCATGTTTGTCAAGACTCCTTATAAACTCATTTTGGTTTTGTCATTCTTCACATGTGGAACAAAATTTGTCTCCAACAATGGGTTTCTCCCATTCCAAACATCCAACTTTGAGTATCGATATCTTATTTATCTTAGCTTCGTTGTAACATTTTTTAATTTTATTGACAAGCTCTCTTAAAGAAGAATGCAAACCCATAAAATATTAGTCATTATATTATCTTACTTTCATAGTTTCATATGATCAAATTATGTCAAAATCCATTAAAAACATATTTTTTCAGAAGTGTTTCCAACATTCATATATATATATATATATATATATATATATATATATATATATATATATATATATATATATATATATATATATATATATATATATATATATATATATATATATATATATATATATATATAGATTTAGGTTCAAGTGAGTACTAACCATTATGCAGCGCACCAGAAGGTACCACCCTTAAAAATAAATTTTTTGAAATTTTTTTTCATGAACATGTTTTAATTAACATTACACAGATCATATGTGAATTTCAAGCAAATCCGAACACTCTAAGTGCATGAAAACACGCATCACATAAATGCATGTTCACATGTCTTCAAATTTTTGTAAGTGTGTGTTCACATCATTTTTTAGGAGCTACGAGATGTGAATGTATGTGAAATTTACATATGATCTTCATAATGTTAATTAAAACATGTTTATGAAAAAAAATTTCAAAAAAAGTTTTTTTTAAGGTGGTACCTTCTGGTGCGCTGCATAAGGGGTGGTACTCTCTCGAACCATATTCTATATATATATATATATATATATATATATATATATATATATATATATATATATATATATATATATATATATATATATATATATATATATATATATATATATATATATATATATATATATATATATATATATATATATATATATAGATTTAGTTTCAAGTGAGTACCACCTCTAATGCAGCGCACCAGAAGGTACCACCCTTAAAAGTAATTTTTTTAAAATTTTTTTTCATGAACATGTTCTAATTAACATTACACAGATCATATGTGAATTTGACGCAAATCCGAACACTCTAAGTGCATGAAAACACACATCACATAAATGCATGTTCACATGTCTTCAAAATTATGTAAGTGTGTGTTCACATCATTTTTTAGGAGCTAGGAGATGTGAATGTATGTGAAATTTACATACGATCTTCATAATGTTAATTAAAACATGTTTATGGAAAAAAAAAATTTAAAAAGTTTTTTTAAAGGTGGTACCTTCTGGTGCGCTGCATTTGGGTGGTACTCTCTCGAACCATATTCTATATATATATATATATATATATATATATATATATATATATATATATATATATATATATATATATATATATATATATATATATATATATACATGCATTAACATAACATTGTATTAAATTTAATTGTACAAACTTTTCTATCCATTGTGGATGTTGAAGTTAGAATGACAATTCAAATGTGAAAATGTTTATACATGATTTGCTTTGTTAATGCTAGGGTTAGGGGTGTTCATAAAAATCCAAATTCGAGAATCCAAAATAAAAATATGAACATCCGATCCGAAAATATCCAAATTATCCGAATCCGATAGTAAAATTCCAGATTTTCGGATATTCGAATATCTGACATATCCGAAAATCCAAAAAAAAAAAGTATTTTTGTATAAAATTTAATGTATCTTTAGTATTGATTATTTACATAATATTGAGTGTTTATTATTATTTTAATGTAAATATTTGAGTTTTATCTTAATTTTATAGATTTATTAACTAATATTTTATATATTTTAGTTTTTTTAATCTTTTTTATTGGTTTTGAGTAAAATATTTCCGGATATATTTAGTTTGTGATAGATTTATCTTTAATATGTATTTGAATACACGAATTTATATTTTAGATTTTCAAATATTTGATTTTATCTTAAAAATTTTAAAAATATGAATGTTCGGATATTCGGATAATCCGAAATTTCGGATATCTGAAAATCGGATATCCAAAATTTCATATTCGAATAGCAAAATCACTATCCGAAATTCAGATATCTGAGTTTGGACACCCCTAGCTAATACTAATATTGTTGTAAATGAACAGAATGGTCAACGAACCATTCGACAAGAAGTTCTTTTATATTTGTTTATTTATTGAAGGAACGTATTCAAAACCTATTGTTTGTTCGTTTAATTAAATGAATCAATGTAAAAAAAGATTCAAATGTTTTAAAGATGCTAATTTAATATTGATTTTGCGTTTATTGTTTTTTAAGACGTTAATTTATTATTATCTACTGTCTTTGAAGTGATTTATAAAACTTAGAATCTATGAGCGTGATTTGAAGATTATTATGAATCATATTTTTGCGGGTTAGTGTTGTTACAATCATGTTTGTTTGTCTAACCATGTTTGTTCGTTTAAATGTTAAACGAACGAAAATAAACGAACACAAACATGAAATCTCATGTTTGTTTATGTTCATGTCCGTTTTTTGTTCGACTAAAGTTAAACGAAAGACCACGAACATACCATTGTCGATATTCATTCTATTCATTTACAATCATAGTACTAAACTTGTAGAATTGTTAAAAACAATTCAATATAATTTCCCAAAAAAATATAATAGATGTAGTAATAATAAACAAAACATAAAAATCATACACATAAAAGTGAAAAATCAAAGTGTAATGTAATAGGCGGTTATTACATGTGTTGACACAGTTCCCTTAAAGATACATTCATCCATTATATCTAGTTCGTAAGGTGCAACAATCGAAACAGTATGTGTTATCATATTTAAGTCAATGTGTCTGAGATTTAACTAGAGCTTCGATGTATATTCTTAAGTAGATGTCAATTTTAATCATATGTATATGGCGTAGAACACAAAATACATAGTGAATACTGAATACCATAAGTTTTAAGAGGAAAGAGTTGGTAATATAAGGATAGACAATATGGGGATTAATACAATTTAATGAATATGAACCAAATAAGATTCAAAATACAAAAAATATTAAAAATAATGAAATGCCTAAAACAAAATGTACCTAATACTAATAATCGATTTCTGGTAATTAAGATAGAACATAGAAATAAATCAAAACCAAATATTCTTGAAGATACCAAAACGTTAATTAAAAATGAAGATCTATATATGAATTGAAGGACTATGGTCCAGACGACATAGGCCATAAGTTATTTGTCATAAGGGCAGTTATATATGTTAACAGTTTTTCAAGAAAATACTTATGGATTTTCTTATTTTAATTAAAAGGACTCAAACCATACGAGAAGTTGGGTAATTTTCATATATTTATCATGATCCTATTATTTCATGATCTGCCTTTGAATGACTGTAACATTAATCTATACAATAAGAAAAAACACAAATTGTATGTGACATCACCACGTCTCATCTAATAATATAATTACACTTTATGATTTCTAAAATAAAATAAAAGATAATTTCAATTCATTATTTCTAATATCTATAAACATTATTAAATATAAAAGATACAAACAATTTTTTAATTATATCTTATATCTTTAAATATTAATAAATAGATAAAATTTAGATCTACTTTCAAATTATATATTATATATACTGATTTAAAAAAGAAATATTATTTGTTTACAAACTTATTAATATACATTAAAAATAGAAAAAAATATATAAATAATATTAAATATTTAAAAAGTAAACATAATAAAGTATTATTAATAAAATCATAATTCATAACATTTTATTTATTATAAAAATATATAAATTATGTTTTACGAAAAATTAAAATTTCAAATTATATCGATTAAATATATATAAATTTAGGAAAAAAATTAAAAGAATGTTAAAAAAGTAACTTTCATGAATATTTGAAAAGATTGACAAATAATATATATGACAAATAAATTTAATTTTGTTTTATTTTTTTTATAAAAATTAACATTGTATGATTTAATTTTAGATTTACATACATTTTATCTAACCAATTATTTATTAAAAATTATTCACGTAATACGTAATTTTATAAACTAATATAATATATACAACTACAATTCTATTAGGGCTTTAATGATTCTTTAAAAAATTTAATTTAAAAAGACAAAATCCCTCCTGTTATCCATATATATTGAAATAAAGAAAATATCTTAGATAATTTAAAGATAATCTTCTTTGTCTTTGGCTATAATTAAGAATTCATTGATATGCAATATTGACCTTTTGAACTTTATTTTGTCATCTTTAACCTATGCAACTCAAGGTGGCATGTTGTTACTTGATCTCCATACCTAATCAGCTAATCTTACCCTTTTTCTAAAGTAAGTGAATTTGTTATCTTCTGAATTTCTTTATAATAATTATTATTCTTTCTTTTTTTTTTTTTTTTTTTTTTTTTTTTTTTTTTTTTCAAAAAAACCAGAAAATTACACTCCATAAATATTGTTGATTTTGTATATATTGGTACCCTTTTAATAATCTATTAATTAAAGCATACATTATCTTGGTAACGTATTTTGAGTATTTTCCATTATATTACTGTTTCCATTATAATGAATACTTATTAATAGTTCACATCACATTGTTGGAGAAACCTACAAGTGTTAATTAAACTTGAACTTTGGATCACTAATTAAATGACCATAAGTATATATATTGCTGGACAAGCATGCAATTGTTTATTCATAAATCGAATAATTTGAGATTGGACAATGCATTATTATTTATTAATTACTATTTATTGAAAAGTTGCATAAAAACCAATGGCCTGAAGGTATTTTATATGAAAATTTAATTTGATGATCATGCTTCAAAACCATTATTCAAGGGTCTTAAGTATGTATATAAGCAAAATTATGGGATCCATGCAATCAAAAAATAAAAATTTGATGACTCTTAAATGTTGGTTTCATTGTCGACCTAGCTTGAACCTATTAATGTTTATTTCAAACGTACAAAACCTTTAAATGTTAATTTTAGATGTATATTTCTCTCAAGAGATAAATAATTAAATATATATACATAAAGTACAATCTATCTGAAAAAAAAACATGTTTTCATGTTTTTAGTGTGTTTTCGTCCCTCCATGTTATTTTTTTCCATAAAAGTCCTCAAGTTAATTTTTTCTTTTTGGTTTAGTAAAATTTGAACATTGAAACCCGGTTATAATTAGTAAACCAGGTTTTTAAATATGAAACCGGGTTTCAATGTTTAAATTTCACTAAACCAAAAAGAAAAATTAACTTAAGGACTTTTATGAATAAGATTAACATGGAGGAACGAAAACATAAAAAACGTCATGTTGGTTTTTTTTTCATAATAAACCCTTTTATTTTTTGCGGTTCAAACTAAAATCGAAAGTTGTAATTGGCTGCAATTTAAGACCACAATAGTTCAATGAAGTTTAAAAAAAAAAAAAAAACAAAATCCAATTATAAAAGTAAGATTGCAAAAGAAAAGGGTAACACGTATAAATTATAAAATGTTGGTTATAAATATATTTTAATGAAAAACGTGGCTTTTCTAGAACCATATAAAGAGTTTAAAAAGGGTTGTTAGGTAAACATGATTTGTTTGATTCATGAACATGTATGTATATGGCCCCTCACTCCATATATTAGATTTAGATGATCACTAATAACTATGGCTGGCTGTTTAGCTTTTGTTTGGAACCAAAAAAATATGCAAAATCTAAGCAAATCAAATCAAAACCCATTAATTTCTTGAATTTCAGCATATGGGTTTCCTTGTTTTATTTTGTTAGAGTTCTAATTTTATTTGATTTATTATTGTACATGAAATTGAATAATGGACGGTCATTCGCTTTGTGATAGAGTTTTGAGTTAGGGTCTTAAATAAATTTTCCAGAAAGAAAGAACCTTTGAACTTGCTGATGGATCATGAACACTCAACTACGTCCCCTTGATGGGATTTTCATCTATGGCTGGCAATGGATGAATTTGGATTTGATTGGATCATGATCCAACAGATGAATGAACCAATTAAGTGGATCATGAGTTTGATCCATTAGCCAATGGATCATGATCTGATCTATGATCCAATTAATTTTGACAAATGCATCATAATCTGGATTGACCTATTTAGTTTTTCAATTTTCATCTATGATCCACCCTACCTTACCTCACGTCGACCTACCCCTCAACTGCCCATCCCACCCTCAACCTACCCACCCTTACCTACCCTACTTTACCCACCCCTACCCTACCCTACCCTACACCCACCCTTACCCTTGACACTATCCATCCATCCCTACCCCACATACCTTACCCCATTGTGATATAATTATAATATTAATTGAATAAATGGATATTAAAGTAATTTTAAAAGAATGATAAAAATGGTATAAAAATACTAAATATTATAATGACTTAATTACCCTTGTATTAATTCAATATAAACCATTAGCATGGTTATTAAATGATTAGTTCATATCACTTCTTTACTTTTCAAGAATATTTAAGCTTCTCGATCAAATGATATTATCACACACACGTAATCCTCTTTACCAAAACTAACTGATGAAATTGTCAAAATAATATGTCGACATAAATAATTTCAGTCTTTTAAATTCCTACGTGGCTGGTTTCTGCCATCTCTTAATTAATTTAGGCATTAGATTGCTTTACAATTTTTTTTCTTTGGTTTGCAAAATTTTGTGCCTCAGAAAGTATGGACAAAATCCAAATTCTTGAATATTATATTTTATTAATTTTTAATTAAGATTTAATAGAGTATCTTTCACTATAATATTCATGCAATCTGCTTGTGTTTCTTAGCATTCTATATTATACTAGTTTAATATTCCTTGTTATTTTAAATTTAGTGGGTTATCAATAGTGAATACACTCAACATATATATATCTAGTTGACACATGATTAATTTTGCCTTAATACAATGACTTTACATGTAATTATCAAGATATATCTATTCATGGTTTAACTCAAGTGTTAACAGTAACAATTTCAAACAACCCTACAGCCAGCCGTAAGCAAGAACAACGACATAATGCATGCAGCAACTCGTCATGCGACACGTTATTAAAAATATGAGAAAAAGCAAAGGAGGTTTGGATCTCGTAATGCATTTGAATGACGGATATGATGATGATTATTACTCATATGAAAGGGAAAATAAAACGAAAACAGAACTGTTTCAGTGCTTCAGTATAACTTTCAATTATGAAAAGTTAATGATAAAGAGTGTTTTTCTTAATGGACATTAAAGTTTCCACTTGTTCAAAAATCAAAAGAACAAGAGTCAAAGTTCCCAAATGCTTGTGGCTTTTTGGAAGCATTGATAGAGACATGATATAATTAAGTGGGTTTGAGTAGTATAGCTAAGTTTTATTGTTATGATCTAAACAAGCAACATGGAAATGTTTTATACATGTTGTCAAAGCATGAAAATGTGGTATCCTACATGCTTTTTGGCTAACTCTTTCATATTTCTTTCTTTTTCTTCATCTTTTCTCTTTTTTTTTTTTTTTTTTTTTTTTTTTTTTTTTTTTTTTTTTTTTTTTTTTTTTTTTTTTTTTTTTTTTTTTTTTTCACTTTTACATCCCCCATTATAGCAAACAATGACATTTTATCATATACAATGAACTTCATTTATATATGTTCTCTCACATCCATATTTCAACATCATTGAATTCTTTGGTATAGCGATAAGAATGCTTTCAATTATTCGAATCGCATTGCTTTTCAAGATTCTGTAAAGGGGTTTTGACGTTTTAATAAAAACGATAAGTTTTACAAATTTATAAATGAAGTATAGTTCTAGTTGGCATATCCTCTAGGATGAAATAATTTATTATAAATAGAAGTCATTTGCAATTGGTAGTTTGAATTATTATCATGTTCTCTTTTGGAAAAACAACTCTAGAGCTTGGTAAAAACAAATGAAGACAAACAAACAAATTAGCCAACAACCAAAATAAAGATCAGTGCCTGAAAAAGATTCATGCATGTTATTGTAAAACCCATAATTTTGTTTTTATGCATTGTAGCAAGTGTTTATCATGTTCAATGTTAATTTGGACCAATATATTTAATAAATTTGAGTTGATAAATGTAATGTATAATTTAAGTGTGTTTATAACTTGGCTAATATATACCTATTAAAAACTAATGCTCTTTGGTTAATTTAGATGATAATTTCACTACTATATATATCGATCTATTTTTAATTAAATGATGAAATTTTGTTCATTTTTGTTCATATAATAAATTAACAAACCTTCCGTCAAACGGTTCATCGAACATGGAGTTTGTTTGTAACCTATGTGGCTATGTTACTGGATTTCGATGATTGCTAGAACATAGCAAATGAGTGCCGCAATACGACTTTTTTTTTTTTTTTTTTTTTGCAGATCGGGGAAAAATGGAAATTTTAAGACTAGTTTTATTGGGGATTTTATAAAAGTCCAGAAAAATGGTCCATTGATTTAAGAGTTTTAGTAGAGTCTTGAAATATGGTTAAACTCAAGCATAGATATAAAATATTGGGCTGGGCTTATTTATGCTTATTATGAGCTTAACCCAACTTGTGAAAGGCTCTTTGGTAAATTTGCAGAAAATCGGCTGTTTGGGCTTGGCGTATTTTCTTCTTTCTATCAAAGAAAAATAACTAAAATAAAAGTTTAATGTATTTATTTATTATTTTGTTATTATATAATATATTGTCGACGGACTATAAATTTTTTTTTTTTGACATGTCATCATCTTGATGGTTGAAACTAAGTCAACTTTTAATATCAATCGTTTAAAACGTTAAAAGTGTTAATGGTGACCCTAAGGTTAGAGAGGTTGGACTCTCATTGTGGACGAAAATGTAGATTTAAAAGTAAAATTAAATTCGTGTGTTGTTGGATCTTATCTTTCTTATGATTATAGATCTTCAGTTAGCCAATTTCAATCATTGCTTAAATAATTTGATTTTAAAATCGTCCAATATAATATTTTAATATTTATTTAAATACTGTAAGTTGGTAGATCATTAGAATATTACAAAAGAAATTGTTGTTTATTATTCAATTTTATAACTAAAAATTTTATTATTTAGTTATATCACAAAAAGTAAATATTATAAAATAGTAACTTATATTGGTATGAACATGTTAGAAATTAAATTTTTTTAAATTAAATATTTTATTTGAATACACTACTTTGATTATTATGTTGACTAATTACTAGTTGCATAAGTTCAAAAAATAATGTCATTTAAAGCATTTTAAAACAACTTATGATGATTAAAATATTAATTATATATTCAGTTTAGGATAATTATTTTAAATACTGAGTGTTTATTTTAATTAAATCAAAGATAAAGTTTATTATTTTGTGTTATTATTATAATTCAGTAATAAAAAATAGTTAAAAAATAAAACAAATCATAACAATAATAAATATGTGATATAATAATAAAAATACCAATAACATTTTATCTTTACGAGTTTTAAAAAGTAGTTTAATTAATAAAATATTATAGATGAAATTTACACTATTTATTTAAAGAAAAATGATCAATTCCACCCCTTACCATGTCAACATAAACTCATTAAGATCAGGTTACCAAATTTATTAAGATCTTTATATCTTTTTTTTTTTAACAGCAAAAGGTAGAACCTTCCAGAAGCTTCGGCATTGCCATCACCCCGAAAAGAACACCTGCAAAATTTTATTAAAAACGTAAGAGCTAGCAAGAAGCTAGCAAGGAGAATACAAAACAGAAAGATATCAAAAGGAAGAGGTCGGGTAAATAACCCACAACGACCATAAAAGAAATTTACAATTGGCCCTATATTTAAGCCAAGAAAAGAGGTCAGCCAGCAGATCATCCTTAATTGAAGCAACTTCGGGTCTCCAATTGTTGAAAACTTTCTTATTTCTAGCTTTCCAGATACACCATATTACCCCCCTACTACTGATTCCAAAAATTGCTTTCTTTTTTTATCTTTCCCAGCAGCAACGAAAAATTCAATCAATTGCTCCAAAGAGTTATGCTGTGAGATGGAGATATCACACCATGACATAACCCAATTCCATAAATCTTTACTTATCTTACAAGAATAAAATAAGTGGTCCTCAGTTTTGTCTTCCAGCTCACATAATGGACAAAGAGAAGAACCAGAGATAATATGCCTAGATAGTAAATTCTTCTTAGTTGGGATCCTTTTTAACAAAACTTTCCAAAGAAAACAATTCACTCGGGTGGGGAGCCAACTATTCCAGCAACATTTTACGTTTGCATCTGAAAACGAAACTCCTTCAATTAATTCCCTCATCATACTGACCGAATATTTTCCCGAGGAATCCCCAATCCAAACCCATTCATCTTTTCCTGGGGTCAAGACCACATCCTTTAAAAACAATTCAAGCTCCTACAGCTCCTTAGACCTACAACTATTTAACTTACCACATGACCAATTCCAACTATATCTTAAGATATCTCCATTATAAATCAGGCGCTCACTCAGAGTGCATGCTTTATCCACTTCTAATTCAAACAGATAAGGAAAAAGGTTTTTCAACATATTACTGCCAACCCAAATATCTGTCCAGAAATTCACAGCTCTTCCATTTTTTACCGACCGAGAGAAGAACTCATCAGGTTGTAAATTTAGAGAGGAGATTGACATACCTGCTTTTACAATATTCAGCCAAGGTCCAACAAAACTTTTCTTAGCCATAGAACTTGAGCACTTACCGTCTGTTTTATGAATGGATTTGATAACTCGTACCCATAACGCTTCATCTTCTCGCTTAAATCTCCACCACCATTTGATCAATAATGCTATATTTGCTGCGCTTAATGGTCCAATTCCCAATCCGCCAAGCTTTTTAGGAGCATTCATTTTTTGCCAATCAACCCACTTGACTTTTGAATTGGTTCAACCAAACCATTTGTTTGGGAAATTTACATAATTATGTGGGTTAACATTCAAAAAGCCACATTAGCTTTTTTTACTTTTAATGCATAAACTTTGTAGGTGTCACATAAAAAAAATATATTATGTACCACTTGAGTTTTCGATAGATACGTACATAGTATACCGAAAATTTATTGATTTAGAGTGACACCCGTATTTATACATTAGGTCCACCCCTGGGACTGAATGGGAAAAGCCAATTCAGTCAGTTATTGTTTGTTTTACAAATGAGTTTGGCTCCGGGATCGGTACGAGCCGAAAAAATCGAAAATGTCCAAAATCAAGAACTGAGAACTACTTTGAAAATATAAGTTTCTGCCCAGTTCGGTTCTGGCTCAAACAGGAAAAGATAAAAAAAAATGTCCAAAATCAAGAGTTGAGAACCGGTCCGAAAATAACGGTCCGGTTCAGCTCTGACTACTATAAAAAAATAGAAACTGGACCCGGTGACCGATTTAATGAAATTATAGGAACCGAGAGCGGCCCTGAAAATAACCGGTCCGGTGCCGGTTTGATTTGGATAAAATGGATTACTTTTTGTTCACCACCAGTTTGTCTTTGTTCAACAAAATGACGAACATGATATCTATACTCTGATTTCATTGGCGATATAGTACTTTTGGTGATGACTGGTTACTGGTTCTACCGGTAAAAGTTTACTTTTAAGTTTTATAAAGAATGACATGGATATTTAAATGATGTGGATTTTTAATATCAATTTAAGTATTATTGCTGATTGTTATATATTTGACAATAATAAAGTTAAATATAATATGTTACAATATATATAATTTAATCATTGAAATTGGAAAATGAAACCGCCCACCAGATTCATCCACGATTCATCTTCTCACACCATCCACGTTGCCTTCAACGGTTTTAGTAAAAGAAACGACGAAATGGACTATTGGGACGTTTGGTTCGCAGAATATTTGTGGAAGGAATGAAATCCGTCAAATGAATGGAATTTTCGAAAGAATGAAATTTGTCTGAATTCAAGTACTGCCACCTGTTTGGGTGGCAGGAATGAAATGAATTTCAGATTCAATTTCATTCCTGTCAGACTTGTCTTTGAGCAGGTGATGTATGCTCAACTGCACAGGGCCCCAAATAACACAGGGCCTTCAAGAAATTTCAAACCTGCATAGGATTCGAAGACTTGGGAAGGTGATTGGAGACCAGAATATGATGGTGTAGTGGTAGAGGTAGGAGATGAAATAGTAAACCAATATAAATCCTAGATCTATAAATAGCAAAAGAGGTAGAGGAAGAAATCGTTAGTAGTGTGATAAAAGACTATGGTGAAAAGGAGAAATGTTCTTAGCCGGAGCCTGGAGACGTAAAACAAAGAAGATGACCGGAGACTCGATGATAACTTTTCAGATGAAAGAGAGGACATAAAGAAAAAATTAAAAACAAGGGTAATGTGCATCGGTTTTTGAAGTGTTGGGGCCCTTTATTGTTTTTTAAAATAATACCTTTTCTTTAAGATTTATTCCATAACAATACTTGTGTTACTTTTTTTTTAATCTTTTTTATTATAATTATTTTTTGTATTATTATTGTTATTACTAAAATAAACTCATTTGTATATTTTTATAGGTCTCATAGAATGAATAAGCCGATAAAACTGTGAGAACATTTTTATAATACATTTAAAAACTGAATTTAAGGGGCCTACTTTGTAATAATCGCACATGGCCATCAAAATCTACGGTACGGCCCTGATTCCTGTAATATGATTGGTTTGTAAACCTGTCAAAGGAATTGTAATGGGTTATGACTAACAATCAACATATCTGTCTATACTATTAAAAGAGTAACTATACTCAATTATGGTGAAGCCACGTGTCATCACCGTGATTCGACACGTGACATTTATAGGTTTTAAAAATAATAAAGAAATTTAAATTATATCTATTCAAATATAATATAATCTACTTTTGAATTCAAATCAAATCAAATAAAATCTAATACTCTACAAACTTATTAATTATAATATAATATAATATAAGTTTTAAAAAATATAGGAAAATAATTACTATTCATATATATTTAAAAATATATAAAATTAATAGGTCATAATTGTAACATCCTAGAAATTAAATTATTGTATTTGTGGTTTATTAGTTTAAATTTTTAATTTAAGTTGGATTGCGTTTGGAATAATTATAAAAGTTGGTTGTTTGATTTAGAAATTGATAATTTCAATTTATTAAGTTAATATAATTATTATTAAGTGGTTGAAAGGGTAAAAATAAAGATTGAATCTTTATTTAATGGAGTTTAAGAAGTTGGTTGCTATTTTAAGGAATTAAGAAATTTTAGAATTTCGAAGTATAATTTATTTAGAATGACGATTAAAAATTATAATGATGATGAAATAAAGAGGGGAATCTTTATTTGATGAAAGATAGATATGTTGAGGGGTTAAAGATGTTAATAGCCAAAAGTTGGAAATAAAAGACTTCAAAGTCTTTCATTTCAACAAAATCTCAACTCTCTGCTCTCTCTCTTTAAAAGAAAAACCCACGGGTTCTTTATCTCAAATTAAGAATCAAAGGAAACCTCAAATTGGTAGCTGAAAACTTGGATTCGGGTTGCATTGGAGGAACTAAAAACACTACAAGTGTAAGACCTTGCTTTCTAAATTATGCGTGTATGCGATAATTTGTATTTGATTTATGTAATTTGTGAAATTAATGAAATTAATTTCTAAATAACGCTATTAATTAATTAATTTTAATTACTTAAGTTAATATATGTTATGAGATAATTATAAAGCACTAAATTTATAAGAAAGAGATAAATAAAACCTTAGTTACTAAAATGAGAAAAAGTGAACTTTATGAATTATAAGTACCCAATTTAAGGGTCATTTGCTCATTTGACCTAACAAAAACATCCATATAAACTCTTTGCTCTCTCTCACCTCCCACTGCTTCTTCTTCTTCTTCATCTCCATTCATCATCAAATTTGTTCCAACAAAAGCAAGATTTAAAGCCAAGAAAATTACAACAAGAGCATCAAGTATCAACAATCTACAAGTTTCTTAAGGTAATTTCGAACTTAAATACTTTAAAGTGTGTGATTGTGTGTGTTTTGTGGGTTACGCGATTTATAGCCAAGAACCGAGCCAAGAAAGTCTTTGGCCTTCGGCCAGAATTTTTGTGCATGTATGAAAGCTTTATTGATCTTTTAGAACATCTAATCTTCTTTAAACTTTAGTAATATTACTGTTGGAATCTAAGTAAACAGAAAGATAAAAGGCGTAGTGTTTGTGTGTTTGCATGAAGTGGGTACCGAAACCCATGAGGGTTTTGGTAAATACCGAAGGCAAGAAGAGGCAACCGAATCCCACTGCCGAAATGTACAGAAACATGTTAAATACCGAGATGTAAGGCTACCGGGACCATGAAATTAATACCGAAACCTGGGAGGTTTCGGTAATATTAATACCGAAACAAGCCTACCGAAACCCCATGGGTGTACTGAGACCTGCAACTACAGAAACCTTTTCCATAATACCGAAACCATGTAAGGTTTCAGTATGTGCATGATGCCGAAACCCACATTATACCGAGACCTATATATATATACTGAAATTTTGTTTTGAACTATATATATACATATAATAATACCGAAACCTTTGTAAGGTTTCGGTAACTTTTGAAAGCCACAGAAACCAACAACCAAAATATATGTATATACACACATTGCCTCGTGTGTGTGTGTATGAGACATTCTAAGAATATATATGCAAATATATATGTGTAACTATGCATGCATGGGTCAAACTTTTCTTCTAAATGTGGGAGCAGTGTGTGTATATGTATGTGATATGTATATATATATATATATATATATATATATATATATATATATATATATATATATATATATATATATATATTCATATAAAACAAAATTAAATATACATATATATTATATATAAGAATTTTTTATGTATAAGTATCATGGAGCAAAATTAATGGGTAGAACACAGTTAAGTGGCCGTTGTCCAAACTTAATTGTATTTAAAAACTACAAATATTTAGCAAAGACTTATGGTTTAAAGCTCGTAGATTTTTAAGCAAGTTTATTAATTTATTTTGTAATCTGTAATATTGATTACAGACACATCGTTGCAAGCTCGTTATTAAATTAAAGCGTATAGTTGAGTTATGAGTTAAAGCCAGTGCCAGAATGTATTAAAGTCTATTTAAAAGTGTCAAAGCCCAGATAGCAGACTCTCAAGTCAGTTAAGCAAAGCCAAAACCAAAAGCAATATTAAAGCCTAGATAAGCAAGTGCAAGCATTTCAGAGCAATATAAAGCATAGAAAAGCCGGTGCAAGCGTAGCAGTACTGTGAGTAACAGTTATTCTTGTTTACATGTTTTATTTGAAATTGAGACATTTATTGCTTCTATATGATTTATTTGGAATTCAATAGACTTTTGTGAGTGAAGGCGAACACTGTGGTACAGGTGATGCCCAGCTTAGCCGGAACTTACATTTGATCTATTAATATGCATATTTATCTGCTATCTGTTTATTGTTCTGCATACTATACAGCAAGCTTTGTTTTAGCGTTTCTTTGTGCATCTCATAAGCATTATATTTAGCAAGCAAGCAATTCTGATGCTTACCACTATCCCTTGAGCATTATGCGGGTAGCTAGCCCCGCATCACAGATTGATCATCTGTCAGCGGTAAACCCCTAGTGGTGGCATCTCCGTTCTGCGTGAAATGTCTCAATTGTGCAGCATTCTTTCTGGGTATTAAGCAAACGAGCAAGCAAGCAAGCAAGCATAACAGCCTTTATAGGCACTTTCACCTCATATTTTACATGCATTCATGAATATCTGTTTACTCACTAAGCTTTAGCTTACAGTTGCTACTTACAATTTTTACAGGAAAAGGTAAAGAACAAGCTGGACCTTCTGCTTAGGTCTATTATCTGATCAACCCAGAGGACTTAGCTAACTTTCAGCTTGTGGTATAGCTTTATGGTGCCTTGGGATCTGGGTAGCTGCTTTTAATTATATTGCGATGTAATAGCAATTTAGTACTTTAACCTTGTAGCACGTGTAGTGCATGACTTATTGTAATATTTTATTTAGCTTTATGCATTTATTATTATTCCTGGGATAAGCAAGCATGTTTTAAAGCAAGGATGTGACAGGATGGTATCAGAGCATTAGTTTGAGGGATTCAAGTGTTAGCAATAACACTTGGACTCAAACTTTTAAGCAAAGACATTAACTTTGAATATCTAGGCATTGATTTGAACTGAGATAAGTTATGACATCACTTCAGGATTTGGGCATATGGGGTAGAATAGGAATGCTACATGTTCCTATATTCTATGCTATTTACTATATATCTAAACATGCTTAAAATTAATAAGAAAGCTAGAGGTGCTCTCACTCCCTAATAACTAAAAGCAAATAATGTAAGTCATCATCATTGAAAACAAGAAATGTCAGATAAGCTTATGTAATACCAGTTTTGGTGCTAGTATTGAAGTCAAGACTAAGTATGAGAAAGAGCATAGGAAGAAACAACATGAGGACGTGAGAGACTTGTTCTATTACCTTCTTCTTTTGTCTGTTAAGTAAAAATTGAATTCCGCTAGTGACACTTATTAAGTCATTTTCAAAGAAGAGTCTTGAAAATGTTTAAATTGTTCTCATTAAAGATGAAGAGCTAGGCTGAAAAGAGAAGTACATGCTTAAACATATAGTGAATACGACAAATAAGAAATAAAGCTGACCTGAATTTATGTTGAAACTTGTTTAGGAAAAAGTAGAAAAATATTTTTGGATAATTATAAGAATGAGATTGTCAAATGCTTATGGATCTTTCATACAAATTCATAGGAAAGAAGCCAAGTCCTATAATGTACATCTGAGATGTAGAAGAATACACACAGGAAAATATGATCCGTAAATGTAAGATGCTATGGTTATGAGAGATAAAGATCTAATAAAAAAAATGGAAATCCTAAGAGATTTCAAGTGGGTTGTCATTGTGGAAATATAGATTCTTATATTAAGAGCAAATATTCTATAAGATTGTGTATTGTGAGCATTGTGACAAAGTGGATCAAGTAGATGAAGTTTGCATGAGAATACTGGAAAGTTCACCATTACATGGTGTAACAAGAAGGACGTTTAATATCCTACAGTACTAGGAATTTGTATCAAGTGACAATGAAGATGATTATGTCTTACAGTCATGCCTTGATAAGCCTTATGAGAGTTTATTAATTTGCTAGCAGTTCGATGCGAATAATACGTAGTTAAACTAAAAGATATGCTGATTGCTATTGAATATATGCCTATATATGCTAATACGTTCAGAAGTAAGTTAGACAAATCGAAAACCTTAAAGCAAGAGCAAGCAAGAAATTTGAAATAAAACAGTGCAGCTATAACACCGCTACAAGCATTATATATAATACTCGTAAGATAGTTAATGCAAGCCAGAAATCTATGCAAAAACCTTTAATTATAGCATATACAGGCTAAACAAAAATGCTTAATGCCAACAAGACGATAACTATTAGGCATCGACATATGGATTCGTACATGCAAAGATAGACTAAGAACCATTAATAATATAATAAAGTCGGAAAGACCAATGACATTTGAGAAGCTTCATTAACCCTGTATATTACATTGGGTCTAAGAAAGTTTGTATAATAAATGCATGTGAATTTTAGAAGCAAGCTGTGATCACATTATCGGTATCGATATAAGAACTACCTAAGTAATGCCTATGCGTGATTGAATATTGCAAGCTCTTTTTGTGCATGATCTCGGAGAAATTATTAGAATTAAATCAAGATGAGATAAAGTTATGATTAATTGCATGATAATTATACAAATAAGAATTTGAGACCAAGAGGAACACATATAGAATCATACTCAAGTTGCAAAGGATCTGTTAGACGAGCCAATTTTGATTTCCTTAATAAGAGATAAAATGAATCATAATGAAATAAGCAACAACTCCATGGTATGTAGCTTGTAACAGAAATATAAAGCATTTGTGGAGAGCAATGAAACATGATAGATGAAGCTTAAGTCACTCGATTAGCTTTAAAGATTATAAGTTAAATAAAATTTATGAATAAGCAGAGATAAGTGTTTGGAGTGCTATAATGTGTTTACTAAAATTTAACAAAATTTGTTGCTTGGTGATATGAATGCTTAAAATGCTAGAGTTCGATTCTAATGCACAAAAGATAGATTTTTCTATGACTGGTGGTTAGATCTTGGATTATAAAACTTGGGATTTTAAGTTTTCAGGGTTTAAAATTTCAGTTACATCTATTCTGGATTATGATTGTCTTTGGCCGCATCGAAAGCATTAAATAGAATTTAAGTTACATTAAGCTCGATATTAGATAACTTATACTATGAGTTGTATATGATAAAGATAAGGACTAGACTGATCTAGAGATACTGGAACTTGCATGAGTGTAATAAGCATTGATGGTTATTTCAATTAAGCTCCGCATCAGCTATTTGATCTATATTACAGTTAGCTGGAATATGTACCTATGAGGAAACCAAAGTTTCAAAAGTCAGTTATGGAATGCTAGCATCTTAATGTAGCAAGTGGTTGAGAAGGTTGCGAACACCAACTGAAGTCAGATTAGCAAGAAAATTACTTAATTCTAAAATAACATGAAAAAGCATACGAAACTAATGAACTATTCCGTAGTGAGCATGAATAATATAATATTATAGACTTGTATTGAAAGTAACTAAAGCACAGCCAACTACGTGACAAGCTCATATAAGTCACTTATGATGTAAGCAAGACTATAAGCTGAGCTATGAGATAATAAATATTTGATGCATAGAATTGTAATCTGCTTGCTCTATATGCTGTATTAAGTAAGTTACAAGTGATGTATGGACTTTGTGACAAAGTTTCATACTACACTAAGACAACACTATGCAACATGTGCCATAATAAATTGTCTAATCAAAGATGCGTACTATTTTCCGATTCGTGAGAACAACTCACTGGAGAAGCTGGCTAGAATCTATATCAATGAAAAGGTTGTGTGACACGGTGTGCTTATGTCAAATAGTATCCGACCACGACAACAGATACACTTCTAGATCCTAGACTGCGTTACAAGAAAGCTTAGGCACTAAGATCAAAATGAGCACGACGTATCATCCAAAGCCTGATGGTCAGAGCGAGCACATGATTCTTACGCTAGAAGATATGTTGTAGGCATGCGTTCTCAGATTTAGTGGAACTTTAGACGACCAACTGCCTTTAACGGAGTTCTGTACAACAACAACTATCACTTGTCTATCGAAGCAGCACCTTTCGAAGCCTTATACAGAAGCAAATGTCGTACTTCAAACTTGCTGGCATGAAGCAGGTGAAACACCAATCGCCGGTCCCGAGCTACTTCAACAGACTAACGACAAGATTCGAATCATTCGCCAACGACTGGGAACTGCTCAATCTCGACAGTAATCTTATTATGACCGACGACATAAGCCTTTAGGGCTCCAGAAAGACGATTGGGTCATATTGAAGGTCTCACTTATGAAGGGAGTGTTTAGATTTGGCAAACGTGGCAAGTTAGCATCACGATTCGTTGGTCCTTTCAAGGTCATCGAACATGTTGGAACTCAATCTTATCTGTTGGACTTGTCGAACGAGCTGACAAGCATTCATCTTGTGTTTCACGTCTCGCAAATGAGGAAGTGCAAGGAAAACGAAAGCGAAATGTGGTCCGATCATCCAAATTACAAGATCAACGAGAAGCTGCAATGCGATGAGCCTCAGGAAATTCTGGAGACGAAAGTAAAGAAGTTAAGAAACCGAGTAGTGGCAATGGTGTTGGTGCAATGGAGGACTTCTCATGGAACTTCCCAAACTTGGGAATCTGAACAAGACATGAGGGTTCGCTATCCGCATCTGTTTGAGCCCTAGGTACTTCGGGGACGAAGTGCAAGCGTGGTGGGCTCATACTGTAACACCTTGCTTTCTAAATTATGCGTGTATGCGATAATTTGTATTTGATTTATGTAATTTGTGAAATTAATGAAATTAATTTCTAAATAACGCTATTAAGTAATTAATTTTAATTACTTAAGTTAATATATGTTATGAGATAATTATAAAGCACTAAATTTATAAGAAAGAGATAAATAAAACCTTAGTTACTAAAATGAGAAAAAGTGAACTTTATGAATTATAAGTACCCAATTTAAGGGTCATTTGCTCATTTGACCTAACAAAAACATCCATATAAACTCTTTGCTCTCTCTCAACTCCCACTGCTTCTTCTTCTTCTTCATCTCCATTCATCATCAAATTTGTTCCAACAAAAGCAAGATTTAAAGCCAAGAAAATTACAACAAGAGCATCAAGTATCAACAATCTACAAGTTTCTTAAGGTAATTTCGAACTTAAATACTTTAAAGTGTGTGATTGTGTGTGTTTTGTGGGTTACGCGATTTATAGCCAAGAACCGAGCCAAGAAAGTCTTTGGCCTTCGGCCAGAATTTTTGTGCATGTATGAAAGCTTTATTGATCTTTTAGAACATCTAATCTTCTTTAAACTTTAGTAATATTACTGTTGGAATCTAAGTAAACAGAAAGATAAAAGGCGTAGTGTTTGTGTGTTTGCATGAAGTGGGTACCGAAACCCATGAGGGTTTCGGTAAATACCGAAGGCAAGAAGAGGCAACCGAAACCCACTGCAGAAATGTACAGAAACATGTTAAATACCGAGATGTAAGGCTACTGGGACCATGAAATTAATACAGAAACTTGGGAGGTTTCGGTAATATTAATACCGAAACAAGCCTACCGAAACCCCATGGGTGTACCGAGACCTGCAACTACAGAAACCTTTTCCATAATACCGAAACCATGTAAGGTTTCGGTATGTGCATGATGCCGAAACCCACATTATACCGAGACCTATATATATATATATACTGAAATTTTGTTTTGAACTATATATATACATATAATAATACCGAAACCTTTGTAAGGTTTCGGTAACTTTTGAAAGCCGCAGAAACCAACAACCAAAATATATGTATATACACACATTGCCTCGTGTGTGTGTGTGTGTGTGTATGAGACATTCTAAGAATATATATGCAAATATATATGTGTAACTATGCATGCATGGGTCAAACTTTTCTTCTAAATGTGGGAGCAGTGTGTGTATATGTATGTGATATGTATATATATATATATATATATATATATATATATATATATATATATATTCATATAAAACAAAATTAAATATACATATATATTATATATAAGAATTTTTTATGTATAAGTATCATGGAGCAAAATTAATGGGTAGAACACAGTTAAGTGGCCGTTGTCCAAACTTAATTGTATTTAAAAACTACAAATATTTAGCAAAGACTTATGGTTTAAAGCTCGTAGATTTTTAAGCAAGTTTATTAATTTATTTTGTAATCTGTAATATTGATTACAGACACATCGTTGCAAGCTCGTTATTAAATTAAAGCGTATAGTTGAGTTATGAGTTAAAGCCAGTGCCAGAATGTATTAAAGTCTATTTAAAAGTGTCAAAGCCCAGATAGCAGACTCTCAAGTCAGTTAAGCAAAGCCAAAACCAAAAGCAATATTAAAGCCTAGATAAGCAAGTGCAAGCATTTCAGAGCAATATAAAGCATAGAAAAGCCGGTGCAAGCGTAGCAGTACTGTGAGTAACAGTTATTCTTGTTTACATGTTTTATATGAAATTGAGACATAAATTGTTTCTATATGATTTATTTGGAATTCAATAGACTTTTGTGAGTGAAGGCGAACACTGTGGTACAGGTGATGCCCAGCTTAGCCGGATCTTACATTTGATCTATTAATATGCATATTTATCTACTATCTGTTTATTGTTCTGCATACTATACAGCAAGCTTTGTTTTAGCGTTTCTTTGTGCATCTCATAAGCATTATATTTAGCAAGCAAGCAATTCTGATGCTTACCACTATCCCTTGAGCATTATGCGGGTAGCTAGCCCCGCATCACAGATTGATCATCTGTCAGCGGTAAACCCCTAGTGGTGGCATCTCCGTTCTGCGTGAAATGTCTCAATTGTGCAGCATTCTTTCTGGGTATTAAGCAAACGAGCAAGCAAGCAAGCATAACAGCCTTTATAGGCACTTTCGCCTCATATTTTACATGCATTCATGAATATCTGTTTACTCACCAAGCTTTAGCTTACAGTTGCTACTTACAATTTTTACAGGAAAAGGTAAAGAACAAGCTGGACCTTCTGCTTAGGTCTATTATCTGATCAACCCAGAGGACTTAGCTAACTTTCAGCTTGTGGTATAGCTTTATGGTGCCTTGGGATCTGGGTAGCTGCTTTTAATTATATTGCGATGTAATAGCAATTTAGTACTTTAACCTTGTAGCACGTGTAGTGCATGACTTATTGTAATATTTTATTTAGCTTTATGCATTTATTATTATTCCTGGGATAAGCAAGCGTGTTTTAAAGCAAGGATGTGACAACAAGCATCGATTTAAGGTAAATATCTCTCAAAAATTTCGAATTTAAGGGTTTATGGTTTAGTTTTGGATGAAAACCGAATCTGAGATTGAGGATTCAAAATGTTGATGCATGTCAAATATTTTGATGGGTTTGTGTAAATCTAGTGTTGTAGAAGTTATGTACAAATTTTTGGGTCCTAAATCGAGTTATAAGTATGATTGTAAAAATTTACAAGTATGCGTACTGTGCGTTTACATGGTACCGAGACAAGTTTGGAGGTACCGAAACCTTAAAGGTTTCGGTACATATACCGAAACCCTCTACCGAAACCCATATTAGTGAAACATGGAGGTAGGTTTCGGTACATGATACTGAAACTCACATAGTACAGAAACCCACACTACTGAAACCTTTATGTACCGAAACCATCACATGTACCGAAACTCTCTAAAGGTTTCGGTATAATGAAACCTACCGAGACTACAAAAGGTTTCGGTACATACTACTGAAACTTTTTAGTGAAACCTTGATGGTGAAACTTTTTAGTGAAACCTTTGATAGTGAAACTTTTTAGTGAAACCTTTGATGGTGAAACTTTTTAGTGAAACCTTTGATAGTGAAACTTTTTAGTGAAACCTTTGATGGTGAAACTATCACAACATGTACTGAAACCCACCCCAATATACCGAAACTATAAATGGTGATTACCGAAACCTTTGAAAGTTTCGGTATTTCCTTTTTTTATTTTTATTGAAAAAGAGACAATAATATATATATATATATATATATATATATATATATATATATATATATATAAAAAAATATATATATATATATATATATATATATATATATATATATATATATATATATATATATATATATATATATATATATATATATGTGTGTGTGTGTGTATATATATATAGTCATCTCGGTTGGGGTTTGATTTTTGAAAATAAAATAGAAATGGTCGGACCTTCTTAAATTCAGTAATATATAATGATAAATTCTGGACAAATTGGCAATCCCAGAAATTGGGGATCTAAGGTATAATTTCGGATTATAATTTCGAAGGATTGACGCATTAATTTGAGAAACTTGATGGAACTTATTATTAAACGAGAGATTGATGGTATCAATAAAGGGGATAATTGAGAATAATAAAACCATCAAGTAAGAGGATTTAAATATGAGTTTCGGATGAAGGTTCCGAATGATGTGACACTTTAATATTGATATCAAACATATGTATGATATGTTTTATTTATGAAAATGTAACAGGTCCCTTGTGGTGTTGTTTAACCCACAGTGGGGTACTTTGTGATCCGGTTGAAAGCCCGAGGAGATATAAGATAACTTAAAGTTTAATAACGCACCCACTGTGAGTACCTTTGATTTTAGCATGTCTGCATTTGCTTTATGTTTGCTATGCCTACTGAGGCATGTTGTTTCATTTTCGTTTGACACTCTATTAACTTGCGTATATATATTGATGCACATTCATACTTGTTGCATGTCCTTTCTTTTGTTGTGCATTCTGTTGATGGACCTGCGTGGTCGCATCTGTACTCTGATGTTACTGTGCTATATGAGCCAAGAGTTTGACACCTCTATGGTCAGGATAGACAGTATGACATCCCCGATGGTATGTTTGCCTCAGTTTGGTGGGTTTCATAATGCCGAGTGTCAGCTCGAAGGGGCTGCGGGCTCGGGGTTGCGTACTTTGAGTACGTGTGGAGTATACGGTATGTGTTACCGCGGTTACTCTGGGTGGCATCATAAAGATTTGTAGAATGTGTAAAATGATATGGTATTCACTAAGCAATTCGCTTACCCCTCAGTTGTTGACTTTTTACAGGAAAAGAGAAATCTGCGGCGGGACCATCTAGCTAGGACGTCTGTTGATGTATTTGAAGATTTCTACTGTCTAACTTGCTATTTGGTTTATTAATTACTGTTGTACTAAATTTGGGGAGGATGTAATACTTTTGAGCTTGTAGACTTAGACGTGTAACCTATGTAGCACCGTAGGGTGTTGGACACAAATTTGTATTACTTTATTTTGTATTTAATGCTTCCGCATTGTAATTTAAGCTATCAGATCATTATGAAATTATGTGTTGGTGATTAATCCTGGGTGTGTTGTAATGGTGGTTAATGTGGCAAGGGTGTCACAGCGAATGGTATCAGAGCAGTAGTTTGAGATTCAAGTGTCCGTGAGGTCTTGATCTCAAACATTAAGTGATGATATGTAGTGAATTTAGGAAATGATCTGAACTAAGATAGGCTATGATCTAGTATTCATAAGAGATTGACTATCATACGGGACAATTAGGTGGTGTATTTAAATAAATGACATGTTACTAAACAAGTTATATATTTTGTATTTCAGAACATGTCTGGAGGAGGAATGACGCCAGAAGAGACGAGAGAAATGATGCTAGCCATGATGGCTGAGCAAAATCGGATGATACAAGACCAGTTTCGGGCTCGAGATGAGGCTGAAGCTAAACGAAGAGAAGATAAGAGGAAGAATAAGGAAAGAGAGAGAAACAATGACGAACAAGATGACAATACTGGGTCATCTAATAAGCCCAGAAGTTGTCGGTTTAAGGATTTTAAGGGGAATGGAGCAGTGAGTTTAATGGACTGGGTGATGCTGTTGCTGCTCTGGAATGGATAACAGCCACAGAACGGACATTCCGAATCAGTGATTGTGCTGAGAAGGATATGGTCCGGTTCGCTACTGCTATGTTTACCAAAGACGCAGTAATGTGGTGGAATTCAATGGTGAATGCCTTAACAATGGAGAAGGTTTCTAGAATGACATGGGCTGAGTTTACTGAAATTTTCACTCAACAATACTGCCCGGCCGATGAACGCCGAAGACTAGAAGCTAAGTTCATGACACTAATTCAGGGGACTAAGTCTGTGTCCCAATATGCGGTAGAGTTCACGAGGTTAAGTTTATTTGCACCTCATCAGGTTGATACAGAAGAGAGAAAAGTTACCCGATTTGAGGTTGGTCTTGATTTGGAAATCCGAAGAGTGATGAGCAACGTACGTTACCCCACATTTGCTAGTCTGCTGGAAGCTGCCAGAAATGTAGAACAGATCCTGATTATGTCAGGATATGTGATGGGGTCTGCTGCTGATGCTTCAACTAACCCAGCTCAACCTTCACCGCCGAAACGTCAACGTGAAGGAGGCTACTCTGGTTCGTCACGATCATCACAGTATTCACCGCAACAATCTTACCATCAACAGTCTGGGTCCTCTGTTCGTGCCCGTGCGTACTCCATCAACACTGAGCTGCAGTACTGTAATAAATGCCATTTGGAACATTTCGGCAAATGTACTAAGGGGCGTGCATGTTTTTGATGTGGAGAATTGGGCCACTACCAAAATGAATGCCCACGAAGATCGGATGCCTGCCATAATTGTGGTGTGTGGGGGCACTATAGCAGGAATTGTCGAATGAATACTCCAACAGCAGTTGCTCCATCTTCGACTCGATCATCTGGGGGATCAAATGGTGGTTCAGTCAACCGCCGGAACCAGCCACAAAGGGGACAGGCTAGTGCATTCCAGATTATCGCGGAGGAATCTAGGGAAAACCCGGAGGTGATTATGGGTACGTTTATAGTTAACTCTTTGCTTGCAATAGTGATGTTTGATTCTGATGTCGATAGATCTTTTGTGTCTACGGTTTTTGCATAACGACTTATCAGGACACTGTTTAAGTTATCTGTTATACTTGACATAGAAAATACTAGCAACACTCTAGTCAAATTAGATCGCGTATATTGTAACTATACCTTAGAAAATGAAGATGTAGTCTTCAATTTGGGTCTGACTCCGATAGTATTTAGTGAATTTAACGTGAGAAATGTAGAAGATGTCGACATTGTAAATAAGAATGACGAATGCCAAGAAGGACTGATGTTTGTTATAATTGAGGAAAAATGGGTCATTGTAGAAGAGTACTTTAAGATTATATATGTAATACTTCATTGAAGTTTTATGATTTTGAAGATAACAACTTGTAATGGTTATCATAAAGCAAAATAGCATCAACTTGTATTAAAAAGGGAACGGTAAGGTATATTGTGTTGATTATTTTAAGCTTAAAAAGGTTATGATTGATGTTGAAATTATTTAGTAACACATTAGTTAAAGTAGATCATGTGTATCATGATTGTACTTTAATGATTGAAGAAGTAATCTTATATGTTGAATTGATCCCTGGAGTTTCTCTAATAACTTGTTGTTCGTATTTTCATGCATCTACCGAAATGTAAGAGAAATGCGACATCAACATGGCTACGAGTAAAACTTACCAGCAACCGATAGAAGATCAGAATGGATGTATTATTTTCATATCGGCATATATGACAATATAATGTATTTTGGATTTAAGTATAAACTGAAAAGATCAATGGATTAGATGGGAATTCCGAATAACACTAGTTATCATGATAAAGTAAAGAAGACCATGTTTAAAGTTTTGCACGCAAAGAAATGTAGAAGTCCTACATGTTGGAAAGAAATCGAAGGAACTATGATTGTTATGTCTGCATTATCACAAAAGTGTTACTATGGTAATAGATATAAACTGATCAGTTATAAGATAAATAATTGAGTGTAGTTGAAAGTATCACCGATGGGGGTTGAAACTTGTTCTGTAAAAAGAGACAAGTTGACACCAATGTGTATTGGCTTATTTAGAATAACAGAAAAGTTAGGAATCAGTCGAGTCATTTGAAATTTTCCTAAGGAAGTATTGAATTAACACATGGTGTTTCATGTGGAAAGCTGTATGAAATCTTCACAACTGGTAATGAAGATTGGCTTATTATACCAAATTAAAATTCAAGAAAGGTTAGTATATGTTGAGAAACATGTATGTGTTTTGAATACTAACATCAGAAAGTTAAGGATCAAAAAGATTAAACTAGTGTTAATACGTTGGAAGCATCACAAAGGAGTAAACCATACTTGGGAGATAAAAGCCGATATGTTGAATAAGTAAACGAATCTGTTCGAATACAAGTAACTTCGAGGACGAAGTTTGAGCGTGGTGGAGCCCATGCTGTAACATCCTAGAAATTAAATTATTGTATTTGTGGTTTATTAGTTTAAATTTTTAATTTAAGTTGGATTGCGTTTGGAATAATTATAAAAGTTGGTTGTTTGATTTAGAAATTGATAATTTCAATTTATTAAGTTAATATAATTATTATTAAGTGGTTGAAAGGGTAAAAATAAAGATTGAATCTTTATTTAATGGAGTTTAAGAAGTTGGTTGCTATTTTAAGAAATTAAGAAATTTTAGAATTTCGAAGTATAATTTATTTAGAATGACGATTAAAAATTATAATAATGATGAAATAAAGGGGGGAATCTTTATTTGATGAAAGATAGATAAGTTGAGGGGTTAAAGGTGTTAATAGCCAAAAGTTGGAAATAAAAGACTTCAAAGTCTTTCATTTCAACAAAATCTCAACTCTCTGCTCTCTCTCTTTAAAAGAAAAACCCACGGGTTCTTTATCTCAAATTAAGAATCAAAGGAAACCTCAAATTGGTAGCTGAAAACTTGGATTCGGGTTGCATTGGAGGAACTATAAACACTACAAGCATCGATTTAAGGTAAATATCTCTCAAAAATTTCGAATTTAAGGGTTTATGGTTTAGTTTTGGATGAAAACCGAATCTGAGATTGAGGATTCAAAATGTTGAGGCATGTCAAATATTTTGATGGGTTTGTGTAAATCTAGTGTTGTAGAAGTTATGTACAAATTTTTGGGTCCTAAATCGAGTTATAAGTATGATTGTAAAAATTTACAAGTATGCGTACTGTGCGTTTACATGGTACCGAGACAAGTTTGGAGGTACCGAAACCTTAAAGGTTTCGGTACATATACCGAAACCAATATTAGTGAAACTTGGAGGTACCGAAACCTTAAGGTTTCGGTACATGATACTGAAACTCACATAGTACAGAAACCCACACTACTGAAACCTTTATGTACCGAAACCATCACATGTACCGAAACTCTCTAAAGGTTTCGGTATAATGAAACCTACCGAGACTACAAAAGGTTTCGGTACATACTACTGAAACTTTTTAGTGAAACCTTTGATAGTGAAACTTTTTAGTGAAACCTTGATGGTGAAACTTTTTAGTGAAACCTTTGATGGTGAAACTTTTTAGTGAAACCTTTGATGGTGAAACTTTTTAGTGAAACCTTGATGGTGAAACTTTTTAGTGAAACCTTTGGTGGTGAAACTTTTTAGTGAAACCTTTGATGGTGAAACTGAAACTTTTTAGTGAAACCTTTGATGGTGAAACTGAAACTTTTTAGTGAAACCTTGATGGTGAAACTTTCACAACATGTACTGAAACTATATGTACCGAAACTCACCCACAATATACTGAAACTATAAATGGTGAGTATTGAAACCTTTAAAGGTTTCGGTATTCCCCTTTTTATTTTCATTGAAACAGAGACAATAAAATATATTTATATATATATATATATATATATATATATATATATATATATATATATATATATATATATATATATATATATATATATATAAAGGAATATATATATGTGTGTATATATATATAGTCATCTCGGTTGGGGTTTGATTTTTGAAAATAAAATAGAAACGGTCGGACCTTCCTAAATTCAGTAATATATAATGATAAATTCTGGATAAATTGGCAAACCCAGAAATTGGGGATCTAAGGTATAATTTCGGATTATAATTTCGAAGGATTGACGCATTAATTTGAGAAACTTGATGGAACTTATTATTAAACGAGAGATTGATGGTATCAATAAAGGGGATAATTGAGAATAATAAAACCATCAAGTAAGACGATTTAAATATGAGTTTCGGATGAAGGTTCCGAATGATGTGACACTTTAATATTGATATCAAACATATGTATGATATGTTTTATTTATGAAAATGTAACAGGTCCCTTGTGGTGTTGTTTAACCCACACTGGGGTACTTTGTGATCCGGTTGAAAGCCCGAGGAGATATAAGATAACTTAAAGTTTAATAACGCACCCACTGTGAGTACCTTTGATTTTAGCATGTCTGCATTTGCTTTATGTTTGCTATGCCTACTGAGGCATGTTGTTTCATTTTCGTTTGACACTCTATTAACTTGCGTATATATATTGATTCACATTCATACTTGTTGCATGTCCTTTCTTTTGTTGTGCATTCTGTTGATGGACCTGCGTGGTCGCATCTGTACTCTGATGTTACTGTGCTATATGAGCCAAGAGTTTGACACCTCTATGGTCAGGATAGACAGTATGACATCCCCGATGGTATGTTTGCCTCAGTTTGGTGGGTTTCATAATGCCGAGTGTCAGCTCGAAGGGGCTGCGGGCTCGGAGTTGCGTACTTTGAGTACGTGTGGAGTATACGGTATGTGTTACCGCGGTTACTCTGGGTGGCATCATAAAGATTTGTAGAATGTGTAAAATGATATGGTATTCACTAAGCAATTCGCTTACCCCTCAGTTGTTGACTTTTTACAGGAAAAGGGAAATATGCGGCGGGACCATCTAGCTAGGACGTCTGTTGATGTATTTGAAGATTTCTACTGTCTAACTTGCTATTTGGTTTATTAATTACTGTTGTACTAAATTTGGGGATGATGTAATACTTTTGAGCTTGTAGACTTAGACGTGTAACCTATGTAGCACCGTAGGGTGTTGGACACAAATTTGTATTACTTTATTTTGTATTTTATGCTTCCGCACTGTAATTTAAGCTATCAGATCATTATGAAATTATTTGTTGGTGATTAATCCTGGGTGTGTTGTAATGATGGTTAATGTGGCAAGGGTGTCACAATAATAAACAATAATATCATTCTTATATATTTTTTGTTAAAAAAAATAATATTTATACATTTACCTTTTAATTCACTATATTTTATATATATTAAAAATATCAGCGTAATACGCGGGTAATAAACTAGCGAGCTATAATATGAAGAAAAATGGCAACTTGTTCATCAATGTTCATATTCCTATTTGCCTTTAATCCACCTAACATTTTAAGCATGTCGCATAACTTTGTAAAACACCTTCGATTCATCCTAAGTTGTGACACACACATAGATGATATAGTACTATTTAATCTAACTTCCCATTAAAAAAATCCATAAATTAATTGTGAATTAAATAAGAATTTAAATCATCTACAATCCAATGCAAGATGAACAGTAAAAGGAAAGCTAGCTACATGTCACGACCTACCTAATTTTGTAGTCGTTAACAGTATAGTACAAAATATTTTTGACTATCCAAGCCCTGCCTTAATAGAAAGTTCTAGAATACTATGAAATATTTTAGACAAATTTAGAACGTGTTGGAATGACCTAGAATGTTCTAAAAGATATTGGATGGTTTTGGAATATTCTAGAATGTTCTTAAAGGTACTATAGGGTTCTAGAATATTCAAAATGACTCTAGATTAATGTGAATGTTGTAGAACATTGTGAAAGGATGTAGAACATGTGAGAATGTTATACAATATTCTAGAAACAAGAGTACCAGAATTGTATACAAAGTTCTAGAACGCAAAAAGTAGTATAAATTGGAGAGGTTCATTTGCAAATCACCACCAAAAATTCTTTCACAGCATTCTTGTAAAGATATCTTGTAATCAATAAGAAGTTCTTTTTGATTCCCACTCGAGTTAAGCTGACTTAGAAAGAGTTCTAACTGTCGTACGAGGAGCTTTGAAGAGTCAAGTACTTGACATACAACATTTAACTAGTAGTTGTCACATTTCGTATGTTTAATTTTTTTTAAACCTATCTTCTAAATAAAAATTACAACCATTCAAATAAATAACTTATAAATCAATATTTTTTAATATTTAAAAACAAACATCTATACTATATATAATAAGAAAATTACTTGGAGTTTCTGGACCATTGGATGGAAAGAAATCAATGGTCCAGATTAATGACAACTCATCTTATACCCTTAAATAAAATAAATAATTATACCTATTTAATTCACTTTCCAAATTTACTACATTACCTTAATTACATTACATTACATTAAATTTTGATTTTAATTTTTTCATTAATGAATTAATATTTACCTAAAATAAATATGTGTCATTATTATCCTTAAGGATCATAGTTAAATTCAAATGGAAAATTTTGAATTTAAATGTAGAAGTGTAGTAAATAAAGTTAAAATTTTTTTGCTAGCAATATTTAAAATTTAATTGATAAAACTTCAATTGTGAATATGATAAATTTTGATTGTTGATTTTCAGATATTCCATTTTTATATTTTATCATTTTCAAAATATATACACATTCACATAATTGAAGTTTTTTGTTTCTTACATTGATATTTCATATTTGAAGTTAATAAAAATTAAAAGAAACATTTTTTGCAAACACATATTATCTGTATTTAATAATACAATATAATAATCTTTTTTTTCATTAATATCAAACAACAAAGTATTTTCTAATCTTTAATTTAACTAGCTTTCAATTTTTTTATTTTAATTATATATAAATTTTATAATAATTTATTTAAATATAAAAAATATGTATTTTCTAAATCAACCCATGTAATACATGGGTTGATTAGCCTATATATTATAATAAACAAAACAATTCATGTCACATGTCACTTCTACAATACTAGAAAATTTTATTTTTTCACCTCTTTTTCCAAATTTAACACCACAACTTAATTGCATTAAATTTTTTGACTTTATTTTTTTCATTAATTAATTAGTAATAAATTAGATTTTGTAACATTTTAAATTAATGTTTACCTAAAATAAATATCTATCATTATTATCCATAATAATCATGATCAGAACCAAATGTAATAATTTGAATTAGTTGTGAAAATTATTATTATTATTATTATTATTATTATTATTATTATTATTATTATTATTATTATTATTATTATTATTATTATGTATAATTAAAGAAAACATCAACTGTCACGTGTCACCTCTACGTTCACCAAAAAGATAATTACAACTTATAAAAATAAAAGATAAATACAATTTAATAAATTTAAAAAACATAAATATACTCTATTTTTTAATCTGTAAATAATAAAAAATAAACACAATTATTATTTTTGTGTGTTTTTATTTTTACTCATATACATTTTATATAAATAAATTTAATAAAAAATATCCACGTAATACGTGGGTTATAAACTAGTAGTTGATTAAAAAGGAGTAAATATATATATATATGTGTGTGTGTGTGTATGTTTGTGTAGTGTGTGTGTGTGTATGCATATAAAATGGAGATCATTTAAGTACAATTTAATATGTAAGCACCGTGAACACCAATAAAAGTTTAACACATTGACATCATTTAAAACCATTGCATGTTCAAATTACTTATTTTTATAGTTTGAATATTATCAATTTAATTAATATTGTGTATATTAAAACACATGTGAATCCAATGAACCCAACAAAACTTGTATATATTCGATCTAACAAATGTTTTGTATATTGAATCCCGGCCATGAATGCAATTAACACACTGAAAGTTTATTTATATTAGTTCAAAGCTTGTATATATATAAGACTGTATGTATAAAAACTTATTTCGATTGGTGCTCACGGTATTTAATTAATAAATAGTGCTCAAATAATCCTTAGCATGTATATATACTTTGGTGTTGTACGATACTGTTTGATTTTATGGATAAAAAGTAAAACGCGGATATTTTTAATATATATAAAATATAATAAATAAAAAAATAAAGATATAAATATTATTTTTTAAACAAAAGTATATAAGATGATATTTATTATGACCTATTAATTTGATATATTTATAAATATATATGAAGAGTAATTATTTTCTTATATATTTTTTAAACTTTTATTATATTATCTTATAATTAATAAATTAGTAGATTATTAGATTTTGTTTGATTTGATTTGATTTGAATTTAAAAGTGGATTGGATTAGATTTGGATAGATTTAATTAATAAGTTAGTTGAGTATTAGTTTTGTATGATTTGATTTGATTTGAATTTAAAAGTTGATTATATTAGATTTGCTGATTTGGATAGATTTGATTTAAATTTCTTTATTATTTTTAAAATCTATAAATGTCACGTGTCGATTCATGGAGACGACACGTGGCTTCACCAGAAATGAGTATAGTTACTCTTTTAATAGTATAGATAGATAGGTAAGAAACTATTAGGTTTTTGTATACTTTCTTAAAGTTTCTAACAATTTTTTAAATTTGTAAAATTTATAAAAGCTAACAAGGATATCCGGATGGATCTTTTTAAAGCATCGAAGTCGGAGATATTTCGGCTATATATATAATACGTCTATAGAAAAAGTTGTCGTAATCGTCTGAACATTACAGTGAGTCCGCCCCTGTCCATGAGTAATGTTCTTAAATTCTAAATATTTATTTGTAAATTGTTTGTATTAATCAATAAATAAAATCCATTAAACTTTGACGAAATACGTTTGAATAAATCTTTTCGTAGAAATAACCTTTTTCATTTCATTAAATTTAACATCATATCAAATATTCTATTTCAAATATAATAGAGAAGATTTTATATAACTTTTAAAAAGAATGTAAATTAATATAAGAATAAATTACAAAAAATGGTCCTACGTTTTATAAAAATTTTAGGTTTCGTAAGGCTTCGACCTTAGGCCACATCAGACGAGGCCGGTGGGCACATCATCCCCGGAAACCTAATGGGACATGACGACGTGACACTAATGGGAAAGACGGGTACTCCGTACTCCCATCACCCTAACTATAAAAAATTACACTAGTAATTCCTATTTTGAATTTTTATTACTTTGACTTGGTCAACTATTAAAAATTTGCCTTTAGAAACAAGTTTCATATATGGTCTTATACCATTTAATTTGTTTTTATATTTTTGCTAATTGTTGATAAATTGATAAAATTTAGTTAAAAAATATTTCTATATTAACTTAAAAAGTATTAATATTATTTTCAAATATATATACCAATATTTTTTTAGTTTATCAATATATATATTTTTATTACTAATCTTTATATAAAAAATTTCACAACGGAGTTAGTTTATTTTTGTATAATAAAGGAAATTTTAATTAATAATTGGGATGATTTCTTATAATATAATTATTTATTAATGTATATGTGTGTATGTTAGAAATAAAAAAAGAGGAAATAAAATGAGAAGTTTTAATGTAACATTTTGAATTTGAGTTTGTAATTTAATTTTGGATTCAATTAATTCACAATTTTACATGCAACGTATTATGCATGGAGGAATTTAAAATGATTTGTTACGAAATATATATACAAAACTCATAAATAGAAAATGTATTTATCGTCAAGTAGAGTATTTAAAAATATGACTGATTAAATATCAAATATAGTTTATGACTCTTGGTATTTTGATAAATTATTAGTGCAATGTATTTCAATATATCCATAATTTAATTGTGAATAAGATAAGAATTTAAATCATCTGCAATCCAATGCAAGATGAACAGTAAAAGGAAAACTAGCAACATGTTACGACCCGTCTAATTTTCTAGTCATTAACTGTAACATCCCACTTTTGGGACGGGGACGTGAAATTATGTGATTGGGTTGATTATAATATTATAATTGAGTTGGGCCAATTATTGAGTTATACGTGGAAGTGTCACGTGATAAGATTTTTGGGCTAACCGGGCGACAGAGTTAAGTTTTAATAAGAGATTATAATAATGAGAATTATTAATTAAATTGGGACCCGGTGATATAAAGTTTGTATTTTATGATAGCGGGTTCGGATATTGGGTGTCGGACCGGGTTAAAGCCGAAAACGTATATATAGTTGAGGTGGTTGCTTCCTTGCTTCATTCTTTTCATTTCAATTCCAGAGAAATCAAAGTGTGTGTGTGTGTTTTCGGATTCTAGCAGCAAGGAGTCTTCATAATTCAAGAATCAGACTGAGATTTGGAGTTATAATCTTCCTCAACCTCTTTCTTGGATTCAAGGTGAGTTTGAGCTCCAAATCTTGATATTTGAGTTGAAAATTGTTAGAGATGATTAAAGTAAGTTTATATATGTGTTTTATTGAGTTTTTGGTCAAATTCTTGAGCAAAAAACGGATTAAAATCAGGATTGAGGTTTGAAATCGAAGCTGTCAAAAACAGAGCATATATGGCTGTCAGACAGTTTACGCGGCCGCGTAGGGTTTGCTACGCGGCAGCGTAGGTATTTGTTTACAAGCCCGTGTAAAAAGCTTCAGGGTGGTGTAAAGATGAAGCTACGCGCCCGCGTGGGTTTTGTTACGCGGCCGCGTGGGTTTTTGCTACGCGCCCGCGTGGGTTTTGTTACGCGGCCGCGTGGGTTGCAGTCACACCATCTTGTAAAAATCCTACACCACCGCGTAAGGAGACTGCTACGCCGCCGCGTAAGAAATCTTACACGGCCGCGTGATAATTCAGAAAAATAAATATATTTTAAGCGTTTATTTAGGGATGAGTTAGTGATACTGGGTTATTCCCTTGTGTTTGGGTATTCGGGTTGTGTGGGTTTAGTAGTTGGGTATTTGGGTTCGTGCGAGTTGCCTCAGTATTGTGTACAGGGTTGTTGGGTTGTGATTGTGATATTGAGAATTGTGTTGTGATTCCAGGGTCTCGAGTTGATAGGGTTGGGGACGGGCAGGGAACTGAGACTGAGTGGTAAGACTTCAGGGCAGGTGAGTTTGCATGTTTTTTTGAGATACTTGTACGATTATTTATTAATACTTGCATGATCTTTTACTGAGCTTTTTACGAGATATCATGAGTTTTCTTACGAGTTTTTATTGAGATATTATCATGCATGTATTACTGTGCTTTATTGAGAACTGTGTTTTAATATGAGATTTGGGACACTTGAGCTGTTGAGATACTAAACCGTACGGCTGGGCAGGGGTTGGGTCGCTCCCAATTCCCTTTTGAGTTCCTGACGACTGCTTTGTGCGGTCTAGGGATTTGGGTACGTGAATTTATCCACACGAGTTGAGTACCTATTGAGCTATCTTGTGAGATCTCATATACTTGTTCAGTAGAGAACGCTGAACGTTTTATTATCGAGATATTTATTTATTGAGTTTTATAATCGTACACTAACCCTTGCATTCTCACCAGCGTTAGCTGACCCAATGGGTGTGTTGTTGTGTGTGTGTCTCAGGTGACCAGAGATCTAGTAGGCCTGCTGTACCCAAATAGGGTTACTGTGACATCGTTCGAGGAGTTAGTTACCTGTTTTAGAGGTAATAATATTCTTGGGGAATGTTTATGTGTAATTCGGATATTGTGTAGTTTGATCAGAGACTTCCATGACTTAATTATGTAATTAAAGTTTTAAAATTATCGGGTTGCTGCATGTGTGTATTGGGAATAGCGTAGAGATTATTATATTATATCGTTGATGATGTGGTATTTATGTGGCATTGTGGATCAGTTCGAGGGTGTTACATTAACAGTACATTACAAAGTATTTTGGACCATCCAAGGTCTAGCCTCAATAGAAAAATTATAGTATACTATGATATTCTAGACTAATATAGAACTTGTTGGAACGTTCTCTAGAATGATCTATAAGATACTAGATGTTTTCGAATAATTTTAGAAGGTTCTAAAAGTTACTGAAAGGTTTTGAAAGATTCAAGAATAGTCCAGAATAATGTAGAACCTTGAAGAACACTATGAAAGGATGTGAAACATGCAAGAAGGTTATCCAATATTCTAGAAACAAGGTTACTAAAATGTATAGTAAGTTTTAGAACATAAAGAAATAAAATACCTAGGATGGATGGGGTTCAATAGCAAATCACCTCAAAAATTTCTCTCTTTAAGCATTCTTGTAAAGTTATCTTGTAATCAATAGAAGTTCTTTTTTGTTCTCACTTAGCGCTCAAAGTTTGTCTTAATATTGCCTTAATCATTGAAGACTCGAGTTAGAATGACTTAAAAAGAGTTTTAATTGTCGGTCAGTGAGTTTGAAGAGTCAAGTCTGTGACATACAACACTTATAATAGTTGTTGTCACATTTCATATGGTTAATGGGGATCACTTAAGTACCGTTAATAAACAATCACCAATAAAAATTTGACACATCAACGTATTTAAACCTTTGCATGTTAGAAATAACTTTTTATAATTTGAATGTTATAAATTTAATGAATCTTGTGTATATTAAAACATGTGAATGCAATGAGCCCAACAATGCTTGTGTATATAAAAGTCTTAGAATGTAATCAATCTAACAAATGTTGTGTATAAGACTATGCATGCAATGAACCTACTGGAAATTTATTTACATTAGTTCAAAGCTTGTATATATAAAAGATTGTATGTATAAAAGCTTATTTTGATTAATGCTCATGATGCTTAATTAATAAATAATGCTCAAATAATCCTGAGCTTATACATATACTTTGGTGCGGTATGATATGATTTGATTTTATGGATAAAAGTAAAACTAAACCAAAAAAAATATTTCGGTTTATTTTTTATTTTTTTACATTTTAGCAATCTTGTTCATCCATACACATTATCTAGTGTATTATTTTATTAGATGGATAAAACCTTTTAGGACGGTTTGCATAAAACTTTATAAAAGGACTTCTACAAAATTTTATATTATTCAGAAAGAGTTATGTTAATATACAAAAAAAATTTATTGTCCTCCAAATCAATTCATCAACCCAACATCTCACATGCTAATTCACCGGGCATCATCTCCTATTATTGAGGCACCTTAATTCCATTTGCAAAATTAATCTTTAAAATATATACATATTAACTTGTCACCTCTAACTTAGTTTTATCCCCGAGGATCCTTGATTTCCGATGACCCTGAAGATATCTTGTGTATAATGACACTAACAAACCCTTTATCATGTTCTTGGTCACCAATAAATGCTACAGTTCCACCATGAAAAAGTTGTGGTTTTTGAGTTTCGTCCGACGGCTTCTTGAAGTGAGCTTGTTTAGAAAGTTTTTCGATGACATCAAAGATCGTCTCGATACATTTTACTACATCAATTAACATTGAAATAACAGTAATAATCAGTATTATTTCAAGAATGTCACATTCTCCTACCAATTTTGGTTACACTGAGGACAAAAGTCCCCTCCATAAGTAAAAATTTCCTCACCAAATATCTACAGTGAGGATATATCCCCACCCTAGTTTCCCCACTAAATTAAGACTCGTCTCTATATATCTATCGTGAGGACAAAATTTGGCTATTGTGAGGACGATAAACTAATACAAAATAAATGAAAAAGAAATTAATATTAGTTATAGTGAGGATATGTCCTTACTATTGCGTTATTATATTAATCAGGATATAATTAGATATAATGAGAAAATGTCCTTGCTATAGATGATTATATTCTAATTAATATAAAAAAACTATGGCGAGCACATGTGCTTACGTTAGGTAATTATATTCTGATTAATAAAATCAACTACAGTGAGGATATAATTTGATATAGTGAGAAAGTACGCAGACTCTTGATCAACTGATCTTTGGCATCCTTCGTCAGGGGCGGACCTAGTATAAATTTACGGGTGTCACTCGACACCGATAAATTTTCAAAATACTGATGTACGTATGTATCAAAAACTCAAGCGACACCTAGGATTTTTTTTTGAGTGACACCTACAAAAAATTTATAAAATCATTATAAACAAATCTAATTCACACTTGTTATTTTTATTACTCAAATTTATTGAAATATTATTGAGTTCTAATTATAAAAAAATTAAAAGAAAAATAAGGCCCAACAAAAAATAAAAACAAAAATAAATAATCAGCTCAAAAGATTTTATAAAAGCCCACAAAAAATACAGTCCAAACCTTAGAAACACTACAACAAAAATGTCAATTGTACACATTATTTTTACACGCTTTTAGCAAGTGCGTAAAAAAGTTTCATTTTTATTCGCACTTATAAGGATGTAAAAATTAGTTACAATTATAAGTGTGGACAAATTTTAGACAACAATGGAGATTTTATACTCAAATTTGTTTTTAAAAAAGTCCGTACTTATAAATGTGGACAAACTAATAATTTGTCCACGCTTAATAGTATAATAATCAATTTGTCACACCTAATTTGTCCGCATAAGAGTAAGCGTGGGAAAACTGAGCGTGACAAATTGATCTCTGCGCTTTTAAGTGTTAAAATATTAAAATTTGTCCACACTTATACATATGAACTTTTATTTCCTTATAAATTTAAATGTGATAATTAAGATGATTTATCATATATTTTCACGTATATTAGTGTAACAATTTTAAACACGTTTGTAAGTGTAGAAAATTTAATAAAAATTTTACGCACTTTTAAAAAGCGTGTAAAAAAAGTGTGAACAAAAAACATATTTGTTGTAGTGAAAAACTCTTAATCGCTTTCATAAGTTCATTGACTTCAGCCACGTTTCACGTCTTCACTGCTTCAGCCTTAGCGTTTCTGAGTTCTATGTCTCGACGACGACTGATGACGCACTACAACAAATTTAGTCAATTTTCTACACTTATAAACGTGTTTAAAATTGTTACACTAATATGCGTGAAAATATATAATAAATCATCTTAATTATCACATTTAAATTTATAAGGAAGGAAAAGTTCACATGTATAAGTGTGGACAAATTTTAATATTTTAACACTTAGAAGCGCAGAGATCAATTTGTCACACTCAGTTTTCCCACGCTTCCTCTTATGCGGACAAATTAGGTGTGACAAATTGATTTTCATACTTTTAAGCGTGGACAAATTATTAGTTTGTCCACATTTATAAGTACGGACTTTTTTAAATACAAATTTGAGTATAAAAACTCCATTGTTGTCTAAAATTGTCCACACTTATAATTGTAACTAATTTTTACATCCTTATAAGTGCGAATAAAAATAAAAAGTTTTTACGCACTTGTTAAAAGCGTGTAAAAATAATGTGTACACTTGACATTTTTTTTGTAGTGACGATGCAGCCGACGCAACCGACGACGAACGAGAGACGACCGCGCTTCTGGAGTTCTGGCCTTCAGTCGGTCTCTCTCTCTCTATCTAGCCTGCCGGTCTCTCTCTTTATCTGGGTATAAAAATTTGTTCTCATTTTAAGTGTTTATTAGTTAAATGTGTAGATGTTTAATTTGTTAAAATATACAGCATAGATGCTTAATTTACTGAAATATTTATTTATCCTATATTTTAGGTTAATTGGCAAATTAAATGTTAGTATTTATTTGTTAATTTTGCGTTGGCGACCCTTCGATGACCCGATCCATCTTAGAAAATATTTCAAAATTTTAAATATTAAACTTACTCTAAAAAAGTGACACCGATAATATAAAATTCTGGATCCGTCCATGTCCTTCATGTCATCTGTCATCAGGTTTCGAGCGCAAATTTGCTTAAAGAATAAGCAAAGTTCGATTATTGGTGTCGAAATAGTTGGTTCCAAGTACCCTCGAACTCCAAGCGACATTAGGCGTTGCATCATTATATGATAGTCATGAGACTTCATGTCCGTTGTGTTATCCTCCTTATCAATGGCTTTCCGATAAAAGTTTAATCTAAAGCCATCAGGTAGTTTAACTCCCTTAATGAATTTACAAAACAACTTCATGTATTCAGGTCTGAAAGAGAACTTAGGATGAGGCTTTAAGAGTTTACCGTTCTCTTAATGAATTTACAAAACAACTTCCTGTGACATTTCTAGTTTATCTTGCGAAATCTGGATACCTTTGATCAAAATGTTTCCATGATATACCATCAACCAGGTGACACATCCTACCATCCTCCATGCACTTTCCACTAGCATGTCAGGTCATATACTTTGCAGTGTGTCTGCAACTGTACATGCGCCCTTTAATCTAGAAGTCAAAGGAAAGTAACGCAACACCTTGTTCACAACTTTTATCCCTTTGGTGTCTTTATATTTCAATATACTCTCATGACATATTTGACAACTTTCCAAGTCTTTGTTCTCCTTCCAAAACAAACAACAGTCATTCTTAGAAGCGTGGATTGATTCGTATTCTAACCTGACATTTTTCATCATCTTTTTAGCGTCCCAAACAAACAACAGTCATCCTCGATTTCCGATGACTCTGAAGGTATCTTGTGTATAATGACACTAACAAACCCATTATCATGTTCTTGGTCATCAATAAATCCTACAGCTCCACCATGAAAAAGTTGTGGTTTTTAAGTTTCGTCCGACGGCTTCTTGAAGTGAGCTTGTTCAGAAAGTTCTTCAATGGCATCAAAGATCGTCTCGATACATTTTACTACATCAATTAGCATTGAAAGACAGTAATAATCGGTATTATATCAAGAATGTCACATTCTCCAACCATTGACGTTTACAAGAAATTTGGTTACAGTGAGGACAAAAGTCCTCTCCAAAAGTCAAAATGTCATCACCAAATCTCTACAATGAGGATATATCCTCACCCTAGTTTCCCCACTAAAGGCTCGTCTCTATATATCTATCACGAGGATAAAATTTGGCTATAGTGAGGACCATAAACGAATACAAAATAAATGAAAAAGAAATTAATATTAGCTATAGTGAGGATATGTCCTCACTATTGCATTATTATATTAATCGGGATATACTTCGAGATAGTGAGAAAATGTCCTTGTTATAGATGATTATATTCTAATTAATATAATTAACTATGGTGAGCACATGTGCTTACTTTAGGTAATTATATTCTCATTAATAAAATTAACTACAGTGAGGAAATAATTCGATATAGTGAGAAACTACACGGAATCTTGATCGGCAGATCTTTGGCATCCTTCATGTCATCTGTCATCAGGTTTCGAGCGCAAGTTTGCTTAAAGAATAAGCAGAGTTCCGTTATTGGTGTCGAAATAGATGGGTCCAAGTACCCTCGAACTCCAATCGACATTGGGCGTTGCATCATTATATGATAGTCATGACACTTCATGCCCGTTGTGTTGTCCTCCTTATCAGTGGCTTTCCTATAAAAGTTTAATCCAAAGCCATCAGGTTGTTTAACTCCCTTAATAAACTTACAAAACAACTTCATGTGTTCAGGTATGAAAGATAACTTAGGATGAGGCTTTAAGAGCTTACCGTCCTCTTAATGAATTTACAAAACCACTTCCTGTGACATTTCTAGTTTATCTTGCGAAATTCGGATACATATGATCAAAATCCTTCCATGATGTACTATCAACCGGCTGACGCATCCTACCATCCTCTTTGCTCTTTCCAGTAGCGTGTCAGGTCATATACTTTGTAGTGTGTTTGTAACTATACATGCGCTTTAATCTAGAAATCAAAGGAAAGTAACGCAACACCTTGTTCGCAACTTTTATCCTTTTGGTGTCTTTATATTTCCATATACTCTCATAACATATTGAACAACTTTTCAAGTCTTTGTTCTCCTTCAAAACAAACAACAATCATTCTTACAAAGCGTGAATTGATTCGTATTCTAACCCGACCTTTTTCATCAAGTTTTTAGATTCCAAAACGAACAACAGTCATCCTCGATTTGCGATGACTGTAAAGCTGTCTTGTGTATAATGACACTAACAAACCCTTTATCATGTTCTTGGTCACCAATAAATCCTACAGCTCCACCATGAAAAAGTTGTGGTTTTTGAGTTTCGTCCGACGGCTTCTTGAAGCGAGCTTGTTTAGAAAGTTCTTCAATGGCATCAAAGATCGTGTCGATACATTTTACTACATCAATTAGCATTGATATAACAGTAATAATCAGTATTATTTCAAAAATTTCACATTCTCCAACCATTAACGTTTCCAAGTAATTTGGTTACAGTGAGGACAAAAGTCCTCTCTATAAGTCAAAATGTCCTCACCAAATCTCTACAGTGAGGATATATCCTCATCCTAGTTTCCCCACTAAAGGCTCGTCTCTATATTTCTATCGCGAGGACAAACTTTGACTATAGTGAGGACGATAAACTAATACAAAATAAATGAAAAAGAATTTAATATTAGCTATATGTCCTCACTATTGCGTTATTATACTAATCCGGATATAATTCGATATAGTGAGAAAATGTCCTTTCTATAGATGATTATATTCTAATTAATATAATTAACTATGGTGAGCACATGTGCTTACGTTAGGTAATTATATTCTAATTAATAAAATCAACTACAGTGAGGAAATAATTCGATATAGTGAGGAAGAACACAGAATCTTGATCGGCTGATCTTTGACATCTTCATGTCATCTGTCATCAGGTTTCGAGATCAAATTTGCTTAGTGAATAAGCAGAGTTCGGTTATTGGTGTCAAAATAGCTGGGTCCAAGTAGCCTCGAAATCTAAGCGACATTAGGCGTTGCATCATTATATGATAGTCATGAGACTTCATGCCCGTTGTGTTGTCCTCCTTATCTGTGACTTTCCGATATGAGTTTAATCCAAAGCCATCAGGTAGTTTAACTACCTTAATGAATTTACAAAACAACTTCTTGTCTTCAGGTCTAAAAGAGAACTTAGGATGTGGCTTTAAGAACTTACCGTTCTCTTAATGAATTTACAAAACAACTTCCTGTGACATTTCTAGTTTATCTTGCGTAATCGGGATACCTTTGATCAAAATCTTTCCATGATGTGCCATCAACCGGGTGACGCATCCTACCATCCTCCTTCCACTTTCCAGTAGCATGCTAGGTCATATACTTTGCAGTGTGTCTGCAACTTTATATGCGCATTAATCTAGTAGTCAATGGAAAGTAACGCATCACATGACGTATTGGACAACTTTTCAAGTCTTTGTTCTCCTTCCAAAACAAACAACAGTCAATCTTAAAAGCGTGAATTGATTCGTATTCTAACCCGACCTTCTTCATCAACTTTTTAGCTTCCAAAACAAACAACAGTCATCCTCGTCCGATGACTCTGAAGCTATCTTAAGAATAATGACACTAACAAACCCTTTATCATGTTCTTGGTCACCAATATATCCTACAGCTCCACCATGAAAAAGTGGTGGCTTTTGAGTTTCGTCCGACGGCTTCTTGAAGTGAGCTTGTTTAGAAAGTTCTTCAATGGCATCAAATATCGTCTCGATACAGTTTACTACATCAATTAGGATTGAAATGACAGTAATAATCGGTATTATCTAGAATGTCATCTCCATAAGTTAAAATGTCCTCACCAAATCTCTACAATGAGGATATATTTTCACCCCAGTTTCCCCACTAAAGGCTCGTCCATATGTATCTATCATGAAGACAAAATTTGGCTATAGTGAGGATAATAAACTAATACAAAATAAATGAAAAAAAATTAATATTAGCAATAGTGAGGATATGACCTCACGATTGTGTATTGTATTAATCAGGATACAATTATATGTAATGAGGAAATGTCCTTACTATAGATGATTATCTTCTAATTAGTATAATTAACTATGGTGAGAACATACGCTTACGTTAGGTAATTCTATTCTAATTAATAATATTAACTACAGTGAGGACATAATTCGATATAGCGAGGAAGTACACCGAATCTTGATCAACTTATCTTTGACATCCTTCATGTCATCTGTCATCAGGTTTTGAGCACAAATTTTCTTAAATAATAAGCAGAGTTCGATTATTGGTGTCGAAATAGAAGGATCCAAGTACCCTCGAACTCCATGCGACATTACGCGTTGCATTATTATAAGATAGTCATGAGACTTCATGCCTGTTGTGTTGTTCTCCTTATCAATGGCTTTCCGATAAAAGTTTCATCCAAAGCCATCAGGTAGTTTAACTCCGTTAATGAATTTACAAAACAACTTCGTGTGTTCAGGTCTGAAAGAGAACTTAGGAAGAGGCGTTAAGAGCTTACCGTTCTCTTAATGAATTTACAAAATAACTTCTTGTGACATTTCTAGTTTATCTTGAGAAATCTGGATACCTTTGATCAAAATCTTTCCATGACGTACCATAAACCGGGTGACGCATCCTACCATTATCCTTGCATTTTCCAGTTGCATGCCAAGTGATACACTTTTGTAGTATGTCTTCAACTGTACATGCGCTTTACTCTAGAAGTCAAAGGAAAGTAACGCAACACCTTGTTCGCAACTTTTATCCCTTTGTTCTCCTTCCAAAACAAATTAAAGTCATTCTTACAAGCATGAATTGATTCGTATTCTAACACGACCTTTTTCATCAATTTTTAGCTTCATAAACAAACAACAGTCATCCTCGATTTCGGATGACTTTGAAGCTATATTGTGTATAATGACACTAACAAACCCTTTATCATGTTCTTGGTCACCAATAAATCCTACAGCTCCACCATGAAAAAGTTGTGGTTTTTGAGTTTCGTCCGACGGCTTCTTGAAATGGGCTTGTTTAGAAAGTTCTTCAATGACATTAAAGATCGTCTCGATTCATTATACTACATCAATTAGCATTTAAATGACAATAATAGTCGGTATCATTTAAAGAATGTCACATTTTACGACCATTAACGTTTACAAGAAAATTTGGTTACAGAGAGGTCAAAAGTCCTATCTATAAGTCAAAATGTCCTCACCAGATCTCTAAAGTGAAGATAATTCCTCACCCTAGTTTTCCCACTAAAGGCTCGTCCATATTTATCTATTGTGAGGAAAAATTTTAGTTATAGTGAGGACGATAAACTAATACAATAGAATGAAAAAATATTAATATTAGTTATAGTGAGGATATGTCCTCACCATTACGTTATTATATTAATCATGATAGAATTCGATATAGTGAGGAAATGTCCTTACTATAGATGTATATATTCTAATTAATATAATTAACTATAGTGAGGAAGTACTCAGAATCTTGATCAACTGATCATTGGCATCCTTCATGTCATCTCTCATCAGGTTTCGAGCACAAATTTGCTTAACGAATAAGCAGAGTTTGATTATTGGTGTTGAAATAGTTGGGTCCAAGTACCCTCAAACTCCAAGTGACATTAGGCGTTGCTTCATTATATGATAGTCATGAGACTTCAGGCTCGTTATGTGGCCTCCTTATCAGTGTCTTTCTGATTAAAGTTTGATCAAAAGCCATCAGGTAGTTGAACTCCCTTAATGAATTTACAAAACACTTCATGTGTTCAGGTCTGAAAGAGAACTTTGGTTGAGGCTTTCAGAGCTTACCATTCTCTTAATGAATTTACAAAGCAACTTCCTGTGACATTTCTAGTTTCTTTTGCGAAATCTGGATACCTTTGATCAAAATCTTACCATGATGTACCATCAACTGGGTGACACATCCTACCATCCTACTTCAACTTTCCAGTAGCATGCCAGGTCATATACTATGTAGTGTGTCTGCAACTGTACATGCGATTTAATCTAGAAGTTAAAGGAAAGTAACGCAACACCTTTTCGCAACTTTTAACCCATTGGTGTCATTATCTTTCAATCTACTTTCATGACATATTTGACAAGTTTTCAAGTCTTTGTACTCCTTCCAAAACTAATAACAGTCCTTTTTACAAGCGTGAATTGATTCGTGTTCTATCTTGTGTATAATGACACTAACAAACCATTTATCATGTTCATGGTCACCAATAAATGCTACAGCTCCACCATGAAGAAGTTGTGGTTTTTGAGTTTCTTCCAACGGCTTCTTGAAGTGAGCTTGTTTAAAAAGTACTTCAATGGCATCAAAGATCGTCTCGATACATTTTACTACATCAATTAGTATTGAAATGACAGTAATAATCGATATTACTTCAAGAATATCACATTCTCCGACCATTAACGTTTACAAGAAATTTGGTTACAGTGAGGACAAAAGTCATATACTTTGCAGTAGCATGCTAGGTCATATACTTTGCAGTGTGTCTGCGACTTTATATGCGTTGTAAAGTAACGCATCACCTTGTTCGTAACTTTTATCCCATTGGTGTCTTTATCTTTCCATCTACTCTCATGACATATTGGACAACTTTTCAAGTCTTTGTTCTCCTTCCAAAACAAACGACAATCATTCTTAAAAGCGTGAATTGATTCGTATTCTAACCCGACCTTTTTCATCAACATTTTAGCTTCCAAAACAAACAAATGTCATCCTTGATTCCCGATGACTCTGAAGCTATCTTGTGAATAATGACACTAACAAACCCCTTATCATGTTCTTGGTCACCAATAAATCCTACAGCTCCTCCATGAAAAAGTTGAGGTTTTTGAGTTTCGTCCGACGGCTTCTTCAAATGAGCTTGTTTAGAAAGTTCCACAATGGCATCAAAGATCGTCTCGATACATTTTACTACATCAATTAGCATTGAAATGACAGTAATAATCAGTATTATTTCAAGAATGTCACATTCTCAAACCGTTAACGTTTACAAGAAATTTGGTTACAGTGAGGACACAAGTCCTCTCCATAAGTCAAAATGTCCTCACCAAATCTCTACAGTGAGGATATATCCTCATCCTAGTTTCCCCACTAAACGCTCGTCTCTATATATCTACCGCGAGGACAAAATTTGGCTATAGTGAGGATAATAAACTAATATAAAATAAATGAAAATCATATTAATATTAGCAATAGTGAGGATATGTCCACACTATTGCGTATCATATTAATCTGGATACAATTAGATATGGTGAGGACATCTGCTTACGTTAGGTAATTCTATTCTAATTAATAATATTAACTATAGTGAGGACATAATTCGATATTGCGAGGAAGTACACGAAATGTTGATCAACATATCCTTGACATCTTTCATGTCATCTGTCATCAGGTTTCGAGCACTAATTTGCTTAAATAATAAGCAGAGTTTGATTATTGGTGTCGAAATAGTAGGGTCCGAGTACCCTCGAACTCCATGCGACATTAGGCGTTGCATCATCATAAGATAATCTTGAGACTTCTTGCCTGTTATGTTGTCCTCCTTATCAATGGCATTCCGATAAAAGTTTCATCCAAAGCCAACAGGTAGTTTAACTCCCTAAACAACTTCCTGTGTTCAGGTCAGTAAGAGAACTTAGGATGGGTCTTTAAGAGCTTACTATTCTCTAAATGAATTTACAAAACAACTTCTTGTGACATTTCTAGTTTATCTTGCGAAATCTGGATACCTTTGATCAAAATCTTCCCACGATGTACCATAAACCGGGTGACGCATCCTACCATTCTTCTTGCACTTTCCAGTAGCATGTCAAGTGATACACTTTTGTAGTGTGTCTTCAACTGTACATGCGCTTCAATCTAGAAGTCAAAGGAAAGTAACGCAACACCTTGTTTACAACTTTTATCCCTTTTTTCTCCTTCCAAAACAAATTACAGTCATTCTTACAAACGTGAAGTGATTCGTATTCTATCACGACCTTTTTCATCAACTTTTTAGCTTCCAAAACAAACAATTGTCCTCCTCGATTTCCGATGACTTTGAAGCTATCTTGTGTATAACGACACTAACAAAACATTTATCATGTTTTGGTGACCAATAAATCCTTACCTCCACCATGAAAAAGTTGTGGTTTTTGAGTTTCGTCCGACGGCTTCTTGAAATGAGCTTGTTTAGAAAGTTCTTCAATGACATTAAAGATCGTCTCGATACATTTTACTACATCAATTAGTATTGAAATGACAATAATAATCGGTATTATTTAAAGAATGTCACATTCTCCAACCATTATCTTTTACAAGAAATTTGGTTACAGTAAGGAGAAAAGTCATATACTTTGCAGTAGCATGCTAGGTCATGTACTTTGCAGTGTATCTGCACTATATATGCGCTTTAATCTAGAAGTCAAAGGAAAGTAACACAACACCTTGTTCGCAACTTTTTCCCTTTGGTGTCTTATCCCATCCTTTTTCATCAAGTTTTTAGATTCCAAAACAAACAACTGTCATCCTCGATTTCCGATGTCTCTAAATCCTTCTTGTGTATAATGACACTAACAAACCCCTTATCATGTTCTTGGTCACCAATAATTCCTACAGCTCCTCCATGAAAAAGTTGAGGTTTTTAAGTTTCGCCGACGGCTTCTTATAGTGAGCTTGTTTAGAAAGTTCTTCAATGGAATCAAAGATCGTCTCGATACATTATACTACATCAATTAGCATTGAAATGACAGTAATAATCGGTATTATTTCAAGAATGTCATATTCTCAAACCGTTAACGTTTACAAAAAATTTGGTTACAGTGAGGACAAAATTTCTCTCCATAAGTCAAAATTTCTTCACCAAATCTCTACAGTGAGGATATTTCCTCACCCTAGTTTCCCCACTAAAGGCTCGTCTCTATATATCTATCGCAAAGACAAATTTTGGCTATAGTGAGAACAATAAACTAATAGAAAATAAATGAAAAAAGAAATTAATATTTGCTATGGTGAGTATATGTCCTCACTATAGCTTTATTATATTAATCAGGATATAATTCGATATAGTGAGAAAATGTCCTTGCTATAGATGATTATATTCTAATTAATATAATTAACAATGGTGAGCACATCTGCTTATATTAGGTAATTATATTCTAATTAATAAAATTAACTACAATGAGGACATAATTCGATATAGTGAGGAAGTACACAGAATCTTGATCAGCTGATCTTTGGCATCCTTCATGTCATATGTCATCAGGTTTTGAACGCAAATTTGCTTTAAGAATAAGCAGAGGTCGGATATTGGTGTCGAGATAGTTGGGTCCTAGTATCCTCGAACTCCAACCGACAATAGGTGTTGCATCATTATATGATAGTCATGAGACTTTATGTCCGTTGCGTTGTCCTCCTTATTCGTGGCTTTCCAATATAAGTTTAATCCAAAGCCATCAGGTAGTTTAACTACCTTAAGGAATTTACAGAACAACTTCTTGTGTTCATGTCTGAAAGAGAACTTAGGATGTGGCTTTAAGAGTTTACCGTTCTCTTAATGAATTTACATAACAACTTCCTGTGACATTTCTAGTTTATCTTGCGAAATCTGGATACCTTTGATTAAAATCTTTCCATGATGTACAATCAACCGGGTGACGCATCCTACCATCCTCCTTGCACTTTCCAGTAGCATGCCAAGTCATATACCTTGCAGTGTGTGTGCAACTGTACATCCGTTTTAATCTAGAAGTCAAAGGAAAGTAAGGCAAAACCTAGTTCGCAACTTTTATCCCTTTGGTGTTTTAATCTTTCTATCTACTCTCATGATTATTGGACAACTTTTCAAGTCTTTGTTCTCCTTCCAAAACGAACAATAGTCATTCTTACAAAACGTGAATTGATTCGTATACTAACCCGACCTTTTTCATCAACTTTTTAGATTCCAAAACAAACAACAGTCATCCTCGATTTCCGATGACTCTGAAGCTATCTTGTGTATAATGACACTAACAAACCCTTTATCTTGTTCTTGGTCACCAATAAATCCTACAGCTCCACCACGAAAAAGTTGTGGTTTCTAAGTTTCGTTCGACGGCTTCTTGAAGTGAGCTTGTTTAGAAAGTTCTTCAATGGCATGAAAGATCGTCTCGATACATTTTATTACATCAATTAGTGTTGAAATGACAGTAATAATCGCTATTATTTCAATTATGTCACATTCTCCAACCATTAACGTTTACAAGAAATTTGGTTATAGTGAGGACAAAAGTGCTCTCCATAAGTCAAAATGTCCTCAGCAAATCTCTACAGTGAGGATATATCCTCACCCAAGTTTACCCACTAAACGCTCGTCCTTATTTATGTAGTGTGCACAAAATTTGGCTATGGTGAGGATAATAAATTAATACAAAATAAATAAAAAAGAAATTATTATTAAAAATAGTGAGGATATGTCAACACTATTGGGTATTATATTAATCAGGATACAATTAAGTATAGTGAGGAAATGTCCTTACGTAGATGTTTATCTTCTAATTAATATAACTAACTATGGTTAGGATATCTGCTTACGTTAGGTAATTCTATTCTAATTAATAAAATTAACTACTGTGAGGACATAAATCGATATAGCGAGGAAGTACACGGAATCTTGATCAACTTATCTTTGACATCATTCATGTCATCTGTCATCAGGTTTCGAGCACAAATCTGCTTAAATAATAAGCAGAGTTTGATTATTGGTGTCGAAATAGTAGGGTCCAAGTACCCTCGAACTCCAAGCGACATTAGGCGTTGCATCATTATAAGATAGTCATGAGACTTCATGCCCGTTGTTTTATCCTCCTTACTAGTGGTTTTCATATAAAAGTTTCATCCAAAGCCATCAGGTAGTTTAACTCCCTTAATAAATTTACAAAACAACTTCCTGTGTTCAGGTCTGAAAAAGAAATTAGGATGAGGCCTTAAGAGTTTACCATTCTCTTAATGAAATTACAAAACAACTTGTTGTGAGATTTCAAGTTTATCTTGTGAAATCTGGATACCTTTAATCAAAATCTTTCCATGATGTACCATAAACCGGGTGACGCATCCTACCATTCTCCTTGCACTTTCCAGTAGCATGCCAAGTGATACACTTTTGCAGTGTGTCTTAAACTGTACATGCGCTTTAATCTAGATGTCAAAGGAAAGTAACGAAATACCTTGTTCGCAACTTTTATCCCTTTGTTCTCCTTTCAAAACAAAATACAGTAATTCTTACAAACGTGAATTGATTCGTATTCTATCACGATCTTTTTCATCAATTTTTTAGCTTCCAAAACAAACAACTGTCATCCTCGATTTTCGATGACTTTGAAGCTATCTTGTGTATAACGACACTAACAAACCCTTTATCATTATCTTGGTGACCATTAAATCCTACAGCTCCACCATGAAAAAGTTGTGGTTTTTGAGTTTCGTACGACGTCTTCGTGAAATGAGCTTGTTTAGAAAGTTCTTCAATGACATTAAAGATCGTCTCGATACATTTCACTACATCAATTAGTATTGAAATGCAATAATAATCGGTATTATTTAAAGAATGTCTCATTCTCCAACCATTAACGTTTACAATAAATATGGTTACAGTGAGGACAAAAGTCATATACTTTGCAGTAGCGTGCTAGGTCATATACTTTGCAGTGTGTCTGCACTTTATATGCGCTTTAATCCAGAATTTAAAGGAAAGTAACGCAAGACCTTGTTCGCAACTTTTATCCCTTTGGTGTCTTAATCTTTCCATCTTCTATCATGATATATTGGATAAATTTTCAAGTCTTTGTTCTCCTTCAAAGCAAACAACAGTCATTTTTCAAAGCGTGAATTAATTCGTATTCTATCCCGACCTTTTCCATCAAGTTTTTAGATTCCAAAACAAACAACAGTCATCCTCAATTTCCGATGACTCTAAAGCTTTCTTGTGTATAATGACACTAACAAACCCCTTATCATGTTCTTGATCACCAATAAGTCCTACAGCTCCTCCATGAAAAAGTTGAGGTCTTTGAGTTTCGTCCGACGGCTTCTTGAAGTGAGCTTGTTTAGAAAGTTCCTCAATGGCATCAAAGATCGTCTCGATACATTTTACTACATCAATTAGCATCGAAATGACAGTAATAATCGGTATTATTTCAAGAATGTCACATTCTCAAACCGTTAAAAAAAAATTTGGTTAGAGTGAGGACAAAAGTCCTCTCCATAAGTCAAAATGTCCTCACCAAATCACTACAGTGAGGATATATCCTCATCCTAGTTTCCCCACTAAATGCTCGTATCTATATATCTATCGCGAGGACAAAATTTGGCTATAATGAGGATAATAAACTAATATAAAATAAATGAAAAAGAAATTAATATTAGCATTAGTGAGGATATGTCCACACTATTGCGTATTATATTAATCAGGATACAACTAGAAATAGTGAGGGAATGTCCTTACTATAGATGATTATCTTCTGATTAATATAATTAACTATGGTGAGAACATCTGCTTACGTAAGGTAATTCTATTCTAATTAATAATATTAAATATAGTGTGGACATAATTCGATATTGCGAGGAAGTACACGAAATGTTGATCAACTTATCCTTGACATCTTTCAGGTCATCTGTCATCAGGTTTCGAGCACAAATTTTCTTAAATAATAAGTAGAGTTTGATTATTGGTGTCGAAATAGTAGGGTCCAAGTAACCTCGAATTCCAAGGGACATTAGGCGTTGCATTATTATAAGATAGTCTTGAGACTTTTTGCCTGATATGTTGTCCTCCTTATCAATGGCATTCCGATAAAAGTTTCATCCAAAGCCATCAGGTAGTTTAACTCCCTAAACAACTTCCAGTGTTCAGGTCTGACAGAGAACTTAGGATGAGGCTTTAAGAGCTTACTGTTCTCTTAATGAATTTACAAAACAACTTTCTGTGACATTTCTAGTTTATCTTGCGAAATCTGGATACTTTTGATCAAAATCTTTCCATGATGTATCATAAACCGGGTGATGCATCCTACCATTCTTCATGCACATTCCATTAGCATGCCAAGTGATACACTTTTGCTGTGTGTCTTCAACTGTACATGCTCTTTAATCTAGAAGTCAAAGGAAAGTAACACAACACCTTGTTCGCAACTTTAATCCCTTTGTTCTCCTTCCAAAACAAATTACAGTCATTCTTACAAGCGTGAAGTGATTCGTATTCTATCACGACCTTTTTCATCAAGTTTTAGGCTTCCAAAACAAACAAATGTCCTCCTCGATTTCCGATGACTTTGAAGCTATCTTGTGTTTAACGACATTAAAAACCATTTATCATGTTTTGGTAACCAATAAATCCTATACCTCCACCATGAAAAAGTTGTGGTTTTTGAGTTTCGTCCGACGGCTTCTTGAAATGAGCTTGTTTAGAAAGTTCTTTAATGACATTAAAGATCGTCTTGATACATTTTACTACATCAATTAGTACTGAAATGACAATAATAATCGGTATTATTTAAAGAATGTCACATTCTCCAACCATTAACGTTTACAAGAAATTTGGTTACAGTGAGGACAAAAGTCATATACTTTGCAGTAGCAAGCTAGGTCATATACTTTGCAGTGTGTCTGCAACTTTATATGCGCTTTAATCTAGAAGTCAAAGGAAAGTAATGCAACACCTTGTTCGCAACTTTTATCCCTTTGGTGTCTTATCCCGACCTTTTTCATCAAGTTTTTAGATTCCAAAAAAAACAACAGTCATCCTCGATTTCCGATGACTCTAAAGCCTTCTTTGTATAATGACACTAACAAACCCCTTATCATGTTCTTAGTCACCTATAAATCCTACGGCTCCTCCATGAAAAAGTTGAGGTTTTTAAATTTCGTCCGACGGCTTCTTGAAGTGAGCTTGTTTAAAAAGTTCTTCAATGGCATCAAAGATTGTCTCGATAAATTTTACTACATCAATTAGCATTGAAATGACAGTAATAATCGGTATTATTTCAAGAATGTCACATTCTCAAAACGTTAACGTTTACAAAAAATTTGGTTACAGTGAGGACAAAATTCCTCTCCATAATTCAAAATTTCCTCACCAAATCTCTACAGTGAGGATATTTCCTCACCCTAGTTTCCCCACTAAAGGCTCGTCTTTATATATCTATCGCGAGGACAAAATTTGGCTATAGTGAGGACGATAAACTAATACAAAATAAATGAAAAAAGAAATTAATATTTGCTATGGTGAGGATATGTCCTCACTATTGCGTTATTATATTAATTAGGATATAATTCGATATAGTGAGAAAATGTCCTTGCTATAGATGATTATATTCTAATTAATATAATTAACAATGGTGAGCACATCTGCTTATGTTAGGTAATTATATTCTAATTAATAAAATTAACTAAAGTGAGGACATAATTCGATATAGTGAGGAAGTACACAGAATCTTGATCAGCTGATCTTTGGCAACCTTCATGTCATATGTCATTAGGTTTTGAACGCAAATTTGCTTTAAGAATAAGCAGAGGTCGGATATTGTTGTCGAGATAGTTGGGTCCAAGTACCCTCGAACTCCAAGCGACAATAGGTGTTGCATCATTATGTGATAGTCATGAGACTTCATGTCCGTTGTGTTGTCCTCCTTATTTGTGGCTTTCTAATATAAGTTTAATCAAAAGCCATCAGGTAGTTTAACTACCTTAATGAATTTACAGAACAACTTCTTGTGTTCATGTCTGAAAGAGAACTTAGGATGTAGTGTTAAGAGTTTACCGTTCTCTTAATTAATTTACAAAACCACTTCCTGTGACATTTCTAGTTTATCTTGCGAAATCTGGATACCTTTGATCAAAATCTTTCCATGATGTACCATCAACCGGGTGACGCATTCTACCATCCTCCTTACACTTTCTAGTAGCATGCTAGGTTATATACTTTGCAGTGTGTCTGCAACTTTATATGCGCTTTAATCTAGAAGTCAATGAAAAGTAACGCTTCACATTGTTTGCAACTTTTATCCATTTGGTGTCTTTATCTTTACATCTACTATCATGACATATTGGACAACTTTTCAAGTCTTTGTTCTCCTTCCAAAACAAACAATAGTCATTCTTAAAAGCGTGAATTGATTCGTATTCTAACCCGAACTTTTTCATCAACTTTTTAGCTTCCAAAACAAACAACAGTCATCCTTTAATTCCGATGACTCTGAAGCTATCTTCTGAAGAATGACACTAACAAACCCTTTATTATGTTCTTGGTCTCCAATCAATCCTACAGTTCCACCATGAAAAAGTTGGGGTTTTTGAGTTTCGTCCGACGACTTCTTGAAGTGAGCTTGTTTAGAAAGTTCTTCAATGGCATCAAAGATCGTCTTGATACATTTTACTACATCAAATAGGATTGAAATGACAGTAATAATCGGTATTATTTCAAGAATGTTACATTCTCCAACCATTAACGTTTACAAGTAATTTGGTTACAGTGAGGACAAAAGTCATATCCATAAGTCAAAATGTCCTCAGCAAATCTCTATAGTGAGGATATATTCTCACCCTAGTTTCCACACTAAAGGCTTGTCCCTATATATCTACCGTGAAGACAAAATTTGGCTATACCGAGGATAATAAACTAATACAAAATAAATGAAAAAGAAATTTGATATCGCCAAATTTACATATATTTTCTGGCGATATTTTCCTTCCATTTTACCTATTTTTATTGTTCCCGATTATCACTTTTGGTCATTTATGAAGATTGTTTTGATTTCAGCTTTTATTGTTGAAAAGATGAAGATTTGGGCTCCAGCAGAATTCGACTCGCCGAGTCGACCTTAAATTTAGTAATTCCAGATTTCAGAAAGTTTTGACTCGCCGAGTCATATGGGCCGACTCGCCGAGTCGGCTGTTGATTGTACGTGCGGGTAGTTACTGGCGGTCCAATGAGCATGCGACACGCAATCGACTCGCCGAGTCGACCGCAGATATATAAACTTTTCTCTATTTTCAGCAGGGGAAGACGAACTTTCACACCCTTTTTCACACATATGCTCTGCTTGTTTTTGAGAAGAAACGAAGGATTGGTTTCAAAGGCTTCTTCAAGAGGGAACAACATTACTACACCAAGAATCATCATTCGGGGAGTTTACTCGTTTCTCAATCTTTTGATTATGTGTAAACTTGTGATTTTCATTGTGTTCTTGATGTTTTTGCTCCACAATATGGAGTAGTGTTTTGTTGTAATTATTTGGGGTTAAAAACCCTAAACATTGGATGATGTTATTTTTGTGGTTAGAATGAATATATTTACCGTTGATCTTTTCATGAAATAGGTTCTGATATAATGTTTGAAATGAATGATGAATGTATGATCTTGGATGATATATTTATGTGATGTGAGTCAATATTTAGTCATTCATTATTAACAAAGATGATTATTATTACTTTGTTGGTAGTTTTGATATTGCGAGATTCAAAAAGGGATTTCATTCATTATTTTGATCAAACATTATATTAAGGTTTGTGATTTGGATGTGAGTCTAATTATAAACCACTTGAGATCATTATATTTGATTATTTTCATGATTAAATCATATTTGCAAGTGAGTTGATAATATTTGAATATTTAAGTTTAATATGATTGAGTGATCTACATATTTTAGTTAACTTATCTTTTAAGGTTATAACATTGTATTTGAAAGATCTTGATAATGTTATAATTATTGCTTGCTAAATGAGTTTTTGATAAATGTGTAGTTGAGTGATCTTTAATATTTATTCATTTTATTAAGTGATATTTATATGAATAATATTTAATCTTTGTTATATTCATTCTATCCTTATGCTTATTGTCATTATCCAATGTTTAGGGGAAAAGATTCCAAATGATTACACCTTTTGATATAAGTTTTTCTCAGTGATAAATTTTATTGTGTGTTATTTAAGTTGTGGAATTTTTGGTTCAAATCATTTTTAAACACCAATTCGATTGTAACTAATCTTTAGCTATCATCTGTTTTTTTTTTATTTCATCTCTGTCCCTGTGTTCGATATCCGGACTTACCTAAACTATATTAGTAAACGATGGGTGATACTTGCCTATTTGTCCGCTAGTTTAGCTTAGTTATTTCCCATTTTTTATTAAAACAAAAAGGTGTGCTAGCGGCACATCAAAATTAATATTAGCAATAGTGAGGATATGTCCACACTATTGGGTATTATATTAATCAGGATACAATTAAATATAGTGAGAAAATGTCCTTACGATATATGTTTATCTTCTAATTAATATAATTAACTATGGTGAGGACATCTGCTTACGTTAGGTAATTCTATTCTAATTAATAATATTAACTACAGTGTGGACATAATTCGATATAGCGAGGAAGTACACGGAATTTTGATCAATTTATCTTTGACATCCTTCATGTCATCTGTCATCAGGTTTTGAGCACAAATTTGCTTAAATAATAAGAATAGTTCGATTATTGGTGTCGAAATAGTAGGGTCCAAGTACCCTCGAACTCCAAAAGACATTAGGCGTTGCATCATTATAAGATAGTCATGAAACTTCATGCCCGTTGTGTTGTCCTCCTTACTAGTGACTTTCATATAAAAGTTTCATCGAGAGCCATCAGGTAGTTTAACTCCCTTAATGAATTTACAAAACAACATTCTGGGTTCAGGTCTGAAAAAGAACTTAGGATGAGGCCTTAAGAGCTTACTGTTCTCTTAATAAAATTACAAAACAACTTCCTGTGACATTTCTAGTTTATCTTGCGAAATCTGGATACCTTTGATCAAAATCTTTCCATTATTTACCATAAACCGGGTGACGCATCCTATCATTCTCCTTGCACTTTCCAGTAGCATGCCAAGTGACACACTTTTGTAGCGTGTCTTCAACTATACATGCGCTTTAATCTAGAAGTCAAAGGAAAGTAACGCTACACCTTGTTCGCAACTTTTATCCCTTTGTTCTCCTTCCAAAACAAATTACAGTCATTCTTACAAGCGTGAAATGATTCGTATTCTATCACGGCCTTTTTCATCAACTTTTTAGCTTCCAAAACAAACAACTGTCATCCTCGATTTCGGATGACTTTGAAGCTATCTTGTGTATAACGACACTAACAAACCCTTTATCATGTTTTTGGTGACCAATAATCCTACAGCTCCACCATGAAAAAGCTGTGGTTTTTGAGTTTCGTCCGACGTCTTCTTGAAAGGAGCTTGTTTAGAAAGTTCTTCAATGACATTAAAGATCGTCTCGATACATTTTACTACATCAATTAGTATTGAAATGACAATAATAATCGGTATTATTTAAAGAATGTCTCATTCTCCAACCATTAACGTTTACAAGAAATTTGGTTACAGTGAGGACAAAAGTCATATACTTTGCAGTAGCATGTTAGGTCATATACTTTTCAGTGTGTCTGCAACTTTATATACGCTTTAATCTGGAAGTCAAAGGAAAGTAACGCAACACTTTGTTCGCAACTTTTATCCCTTTGGTGTCTTAATCTTTCTATCTACTCTCATGATATATTGGACATCTTTTCAAGTCTTTGTTATCCTTCAAAACAAACAACAGAGTTTCTTACAAAACGTGAATTGATTCGTATTCTAACCCGACTTTTTTCATCAACTTTTTAGATTCCAAAACAAACAACAGTCATCCTCGATTTCGATGACTATGAAGCTATCTTGTGTATAATGACAATAACAAACCCTTTATCATGTTCTTGGTCACCAATAAATCCTACAGCTCCACCATGTAAAAGTTGTGGTTTTTAAGTTTCGTTCGACGACTTCTTGAAGTGAGCTTGTTTAGAAAGTTCTTCAATGGCATCAAAGATCGTCTCGAGACATTTTACTACATCAATTAGGTTTGAAATATCAGTAATAATCAGTATTATTTCAAGAATGTCACATTCTCCAACCATTAACGTTTACAAGAATTTTGGTTATAGTGAGGACAAAAGTCCTCCCCATAAGTCAAAATGTCCTCAGCAAATCTCTACTGTGAGGTTATATCCTCACCCAATTGTCCCACTAAAGGTTCGTCCCTTTATATCTATCGTGAGCACAAAATTTGGCTATAGTGAGGATATGTCCTCACAATTGCGTTATTATATTAATCAGGATATAATTCGATATAGTGAGAAAATGTCCTTGCTATAGATGATTATATTCTAATTAATATATTTAACTATGGTGAGAACATGTGCTTACGTTTGGTAATTATATTCTAATTAATAAAATTAACAACAGTGAGGACATAATTCGATATAGTGAGGAAGTACACAGAATCTTGATCAACTGATCTTTGGCATCCTTCAAGTCATATGTCATCAGGTTTTGAGCGCCAATTTGCTTAAAGAATAAGCAGAGTTTGGTTATTGGTGTCGAGATAGTTGGGTCAAAGTTCACTCGAACTCCAAGCAACAATAGGTGTTGCATCATTATATGATAGTCATGAGACTTCATGCCCGTTGTGTTGTCCTCCTTATCTGTGGCTTTCCGATATAAGTTTAATCCAAAGCCATCAGGTTGTTTAACTACCTTAATGACTTTCAAAACAACTTCTTGTGTTCAGGTCTGAAAGAGAACTTTGGATGTGGGTTTAAGAGCTTACCATTCTCTTAATGAATTTACAAAACAACTTCCTGTGACATTTCTAGTTTATTTTGCGAAATCTGGATACCTTTGATCAAAATCTTTCCATGATGTACCATAAACCGGGTGACGCATCCTACCATTCTTCTTGCACTTTCTAATAGCATGCCAAGGGATACACTTTTGCAGTGTGTCTTCAACTGTACATGCGCTTTAATCTACAAGTCAAAGGACAGTAACACAACATTTTATTCGCAACTTTTATCCCTTTGTTCTCCTTCCAAAACAAATTACATTCATTCTTACAAGCGTGAAGTGATTCGTATTCTATCACGACCTTTTTCATCAACTTTTTAGCTTCCTAAACAAACAACTGTCATCCTTGATTTCCGATGATTTTGAAGCAATCTTGTGTATAACGACACTAACAAACCCTTTATCATGTTCTTGGTGACCAATAAATCCTATAGCTCCACCAGAAAAGGTTGTGGTTTTTGAGTTTCGTCCGACGACTTATTGAAATGAGCTTGTTTAGAAAGTTCTTCAATGACATTAAAGATCGTCTCGATACATTTTACTACATCAATTAGTATTAAAATGACAATAATAATCGGTAGTATTTAAAAAATGTCACATACTCCAACCATTAACGTTTACATGAAATTTGGTTACAATGAGGACAAAAGTCATATATTTTGCAGTAGCATGATAGGTCATATACTTTGCAGTGTGTCTGCAACTTTATATGCGCTTTAATCTAGAAGTCAAAGGAAAGTAACACAACACCTTGTTCGTAACTTTTATCTCTTTGGTGTCTTAATCTTCTATCTGCTCTCATGATATATTGGACAACTTTTCAAGTCTTTGTTCTCCTTCAAAACAAACAACAGTCATTCTTACAAAGCGTGAATTGATTCGTATTTTATTTCGACCTTTTTCATCAAGTTTTAGATTCCAAAACAAACAACAGTCATCCTCGATTTCCGATGACTCTAAAGCTTTCTTGTGTATAATGACACTAACAAACCCCTTATCATGTTCTTGTTCACCAATAAATCCTACAGCTCCTTCATGAAAAAGTTGTGGTTTTTGAGTTTCGTCCGACGGCTTCTTGAAGTGAGCTTGTTTAGAAAGTTCTTCAATGGCAGCAAAGATCGTCTCGATACATTTTACAATATTAATTAGCATTGAAATGACTGTAATAATCGGTATTATTTCAAGAATGTCACATTCTCAAACCGTTAACGTTTACAAGAAATTTGGTTACAGTGAGGCCAAAAGTCCTCTCCATAAGTCAAAATGTCCTCACCAAATCTCTACAGTGAGGATATATCCTCACCCTAGTTTCCCCACTAAAGGCTCGTCTGTATATATCTATCGCGAGGACAAAATTTGGCTATAATAAGGACGATTAAGTAATACAAAATAAATGAAAAAGAAATTAATATTAGCTATGGTGAGGATATGTCCTCACTATTGCGTTATTATATTAATCAGGATATAATTCGATATAGTGAGAAAATGTCATTGTTATAGATGATTATAAACTTATTAATATAAGCACATCTGCTTGTGTTAGGTAATTATATTCTAATTAATAAAATTAACTACAGTAATGACATAATTCGATATAGTGAGGAAGTACACAGAATCTTGATCAGCTTATCTTTGGCATCATTCATGTCATCTGTCATTAGGTTTCGAGCGCAAATTTGCTTAAAGAATAAGCAGAGTTCGGTTATTATTGTCGAAATAGCTGGGTCCAACTAGCCTCGAACTCCAAGTGACATTAGGCGTTGCATTATTATATGATAGTCATGACACAACATGCCTGTTGTGTTGTCCTCCTTATCAGTGGCTTTCCGATAAAAGTTTAATCCAAAGCCATCAGGTAGTTTAACCCTTTTAATGAATTTACAAAACAACTTTCTGTGTTCAGGTCTGAAATAGAACTTAGGATGAGGCTTTAAGAGCTTACCGTTCTCTTAATGAATTTACAAAACAACATAGCGTGACATTTCTAGTTTATCTTGCGACGTACGGATACCTTTGATCAAAATATTTCCATGATGTACCATCGACCGGGTGACGCATCCTACCATCCTCCTTGCACTTTCCAGTAGCATGACTTGTCATATACCTTGCAGTGTGTCTGCAACTCTACATCCGCTTTAATCTAGAAGTCAAAGGAAAGTAACGCAACACATTGTTCGCAACTTTTATCCCTTTGGTGTCTTAATCTTTCCATATACTCTCATGATATATTGGATAACTTTTCAAGTCTTTGTTCTCCTTCCAAAACAAACAACAGTCATTCTTACAAAGCGTGAATTGATTCGTATTCTAACCCGACCTTTTCCATCAACTTTTTAGATTCCAAAACAAACAACAGTCATCCTCGATTTCCGATGACTCTGAAACTATCTTGTGTATAATGACACTAACAAACCCTTTATCATGTTCTTAGTCACCAATAAATTCTACTGCTCCATAATGACGAAGTTGTGGTTTTTAAGTTTCGTTCGACGGCTTTTTGAAGTGAGCTTGTTTAGAAAGTTCTTCAATGGCATCAAAGATCGTCTCGATACATTTTACTACATCAATTAGTGTTGAAATGTCAGTAATAATCGGTATTATTTCAAGAATGTCACATTATCCAACCATTAACGATTACAAGAAATTTGGTTACGGTGAGGACAAAAGTGCTCTCCATAAGTCAAAATGTCCTCAGAAAATCTCTACAGTGAGGATATATCCTCACCCAAGTTTCCTCACAAAACGCTCGTCCTTATATATCTATCGTGAGCACAAAATTTGGCTATGGTGAGGAGGATAATCTAATAAAAATTGAATGAAAAAGAAATTAATATTAGCTATAGTGAAGATATGTCCTCAATATTGCGTTATTATATTAATCAGGATATAATTCGATATAGTGAGAAAATGTCCTTGCTATAGATTATTATATTTTAATTAATATAATTAACTATGGTGAGCACATGTGCTTACGTTAGGTAATTATATTTTAATTAATAAAAATAACTATAGTGAGGACATAATTCGATTTTGTGAGGAAGTACACAGAATCTTGATCAGCTGATCTTTGGCATCCTTCATGTCATATGTCATCAGGATTTGAGCGCAAATTTGCTTTAAGAATAAGCAGAGGTCGGTTATTGGTGTCGAGATAGTTGGGTCCAAGTACGCTCGAACTCCAAGCGACAATAGTTATTGCATCATTATATGATAGTCATGAGACTTCATGTCCGTTGTGTTGTCCTCCTTATCTGTGGCTTTCCAATATAAGTTTAATCCAAAGCCATCAGGTAGTTTAACTACCTTAATGAATTTACAGAATAACTTCTTGTGTTCAGGTCTGAAAGAGAACTTAGGATGTGGCTTTAAGAGCTTACCGTTCTCTTAATGAATTTACAAAGCAACTTCTTATGACATTTCTAGTTTATCATTCCAAATCTGGATACCTTTGATCAAAATGTTTCCATGATGTACCATCAACCGGGTGACGCATCCTACCATCCTTCTTACCCTTTCTAGTAGCATGCTAGGTCATATACTTTGCAGTGTGTCTGCAACTATATATGCGCATTAATCAAGTAGTCAATGGAAAGTAACGCATCACATTGTTTGCAACTTTTATCCCTTTGGAGTGTTTATCTTTACATCTACTCTCATGACATATTGTACAACTTTTCAAGTCTTTGTTCTCCTTCCTAAACAAACAATAGTCATTCTTAAAAGCGTGAATTGATTCGTATTCTAATCCGAACTTTTTCTTCAACTTTTTAGCTTCCAAAACAACTTTCTGTGACATTTCTAGTTTATCTTGCGAAATCTGGATAGCTTTGATCAAAATCTTTCCATGATGTACCATAAACCGGGTGATGCATCCTACCATTCTTCATGCACTTTCCATTAGCATGCAAAGTGATACACTTTTGCTGTGTGTCTTCAACTGTACATGCTCTTTAATCTAGAAGTCAAAGGAAAGTAACGCAACACCTTGTTCGCAACTTTTATCCCTTTGTTCTCCTTCCAAAACAAATTACAGTCATTCTTACAAGCGTGAAGTGATTCGTTTTCTATCACGACCTTTTTCATCAACTTTTTAGCTTCCAAAACAAACTACTGTCCTCCTCGATTTCCGATGACTTTGAAGTTATCTTGTGTATAACGACACTAAAAAACCATTTATCATGTTTTGGTAACCAATAAATCTTATACCTCCACCATGAAAAAGTTTTGGTTTTTGAGTTTCGTCCGAAGGCTTCTTGAAATGAGCTTGTTTAGAAAATTCTTCAATGACATTAAAGATCATCTCGATACATTTTACTACATCAATTAGTACTGAAATGACAATAATAATCGGTATTATTTAAAGAATGTCGCATTCTCCAACCATTAACGTTTACAAGAAATTTGGTTACAGTGAGGACAAAAGTCATATACTTTGCAGTGGCAAGCTAGGTCATATACTTTGCAGTGTGTCTGCAACTTTATATGCGCTTTAATCTAGAAGTCAAAGGAAAGTAACGCAACATCTTGTTCGCAACTTTTATCCCTTTGGTGTCTTATCCCGACCTTTTTCATCAAGTTTTTAGATTCCAAAACAGACAACAGTCATCCTCGATTTTCGATGACTCTAAAGCCTTCTTTGTATAATGACACTAACAAACCCCTTATCATGTTCTTAGTCACTTATAAATCCTACAGCTCCTCCATGGAAAAGTTGAGGTTTTTAAATTTCGTCCGACGGCTTCTTGAAGTGAGCTTGCTTAGAAAGTTCTTCAATGGCATCAAAGATTGTCTCGATAAATTTTACTACATCAGTTAGCATTGAAATGACAGTAATAATTGGTATTATTTCAAGAATGTCACATTCTCCAACCATTAACGTTTACAAGAAATTTGGTTACAGTGAGGACAAAAGTCATATCCATAAGTCAAAATGTCCTCACCAAATCTCTATAGTGAGGGTATATCCTCACCCTAGTTTCCCCACTAAAGGCTCGTCTATATATATCTATCGTGAGGACAAACTTTGGCTATAGTGAGGACGATAAACTAATACAAATGAAATGAAAAGAAATTAATATTAACTATAGTGAGGATATGTCCTCACTGTTGCGTTATTATAATAAACAGGATATAATTCGATAGAGTAAGGAAATGTCCTTACAATAGATGTTTATCTTCTAATTAATATAATTAACTATTGTGAGGACATATGCTTTCGTTAGGTAATTCTATTCTAATTAATAATATTAACTACAGTGAGGACATAATTTGATATAGCGAGGAAGTACACAGAATTTTGATCAATTTATCATTGACATCCTTCATGTCATCTGTCATCAGGTTTCGAGCACAAATTTGCTTAAATAATAAGCAGAGTTCTATTATTGGTGTCGAAATAGTTGGGTCCAAGTAGCCTCGAACTCCAAAAGACATTAGGCGTTGCATCATTATATGATAGTTGTGAGACTTCATGACCTTTATGTTGTCCTCATTATCAGTGACTTTCTGATAAAAGTTTGATCCAAAGCCATCAGGTAGTTTAACTCCCTTATTGAATTTACAAAACAACTTCCTATGTTCTGGTCTGAAAGAGAACTTAGGATGAGTCTTTAAGAGCTTACCGTTCTCTTAATGAATTTACAAAACAACTTCCTGTGACATTTCTAGTTTTTCTTGCGAAATCTGGAAACCTTTGATCAAAATCTTTCCATGATGTACCACCAACCGGGTGACGCATCCTTCCATCCTCCATGCACATTCTAGTAGCATGCCTGGTGATAGACTTCGCAGTGTGTCTGCAACTGCTCATGCGCTTTAACCTAGAAGTCAAAGGAAAGTAACGCAACACCTTGTTCGCAACTTTTATCCCTTTTCTGTCTTTATCTTTCCATCTACTCTCATGACATATTGGACAACTTTGCAAGTCTTTGATCTCCTTCCAAAATAAACAACAGTCATTCTTAAAAGCGTGAATTGATTTGTATTCTAACCCGTCCTTTTTCTTCAACTTTTTAGTTTCCAAAACAAACAACAGTCATCCTCGATTTCCGATGACTCTGAAGCTATCTAGTGTATAATGACATTAACAAACTCTTTATCATGTTCTTGGTCACCAATAATTGCTACAACTCCACCATGAAGAAGTTGTGGTTTTTGGAGTTTCGTTCGACGACTTCTTGAAGTGAGCTTGTTTAGAAAGTTATTCAATGGCATCAAAGATCATCTCGATACATATTACTACATCAATTAGTATTGAAATGACAGTAATAATCGGTATTATTTCAAGAATGTCACATTCTCCAACCATTAACGTTCACAAAAATATTTGGTTACAGTGAGGACAAAAGTCCTCTGCATAAGTCAAAATGTCCTCACCAAATCTCTACAGTGAGGATATATCCTCACCCTAGTTTCCCCACTAAAGGCTCGTCCATATAAATTTATCATGAAAACAAAATTTGGCTATAGTGAGGACAATAAACTAATACAAAATAAATGAAAAAGAAATTAATATTAGCTATAATAAGGATATGTCCTCACTAGTGCGTATTATATTAATCAAGGTATAATTCGATTTAGTGAGGAAATGTCCTAACTATAGATGATTATATTCTAATTAATATAATTAACTATGGTGAGGACATGTACTTACGTTAGGTAAATATATTCTAATTAATAAAATTAGCTACAGTGAGGACACATCCTTACTATAGTTATTTATATTTTGATTAATAAAATTAGATATGGTGAGGACATGTCTTAACTGTAAGTATTTATATTGTAATTAATATAATTATCTATTGCTGTTTTTGCTGTTTTCCACCCGTTTTCTGGGCTATTAATACCTGTTTTAACACTTTCTAAAATTCCAAACAACAACAAGATCATTTAACATAACATTACCACCATAAAACAAGTATCAAAACCAATATCATTTAAGATAACATTACCACCAAAAAACAACTATCAAAACAATATCATTTACCCAACATCGTTCCATACTAGTAAACCTACTTTTCAATCTTCACAATGATCTTCCTCGTCTTTATCCGAAAACTCAATTTCGATATTATTGGCTTTCAAACCTTGTAGAAGGGCCTCCAATCTAGTATGCGATCCAACTCTTTATGTATACTTTTAGTAATTGGTGTACATACAGATTGAAACACATGCAACTCACGTGTCGAAATTGGAGCGTTCTCATTTGTGTCTGGACGATTAAATCTCGTCGGTACATCCTGGAGATACATCGTACAAAATGTTAAAGCTTCTTCCGCGACATTCCTCTCTGCTATAGAACCCTCAGGCCTAGCTTTATTTCTGACATAATTTTTAAATTCTTCATGTATCTTTCAAATGGATACATCCACCTCATGTAAACAGGACCGCCTTGAATAGCTTCTTCGGGTAAATGCATAACCAAATGAATCATTATGTCAAAAATGCAGGAGGATAGATTTGCTCGAAAGTATACAAAATCTTGATCAACTGATCTTTGGCATCCTTCATGTCATCTGTCATCAGGTTTCGAGCACAAATTTGCTTAAAGAATAAGCAGAGTTCGATTATTGGTGTCGTAATAGTTGGTTCAAGTACCCTCGAACTCTAGGCAACATTAGGCCTTGCATCATTATATGTTAGTCATGAGACTTCATGTCCGTTATGTTGTCCTCCTTATTAGTGACTTTCCAATAAAAGTTTGATCCAAAGCCATCAGGTAGTTTAACTCCCTTAATGATTCTGAAGCTATCTTGTGTATAATGACACTAACAAACCCTTTATCATGTTCTTGGTCACCAATAAATGCTACAGCTCCACCATAAAGAAGTTGTGGTTTTTGAGTTTCGTCCGACGGCTTCTTGAAGTGAGCTTGTTTAGAAAGTTCTTCAATGGCATCAAAGATCGTCTCGATACAGTGAGGAAAAAATATCGTAATTTCATAGAGAAAACCCTTAGAATTGGCTACGGTTGAGCGAATATGAGTACGAATAACGAACGAGACGAAATGTGGCGCTGTCAAGGATGATGAACCCACAACTCTGGAGTATCACACACACGATGTCCGGCTAACTCGCTTTAATCATTCCCGGAGGAACCACGACACTAAGTGTTTATTTTTATGAACGATTATATATGTTTACGCGTTATTGAATGTTTATGCTTTGATTGTAAACGCTTGATTGTTATTTATTTTGTTGCGTTTCGTAAGATAGTTCGTTGATATTTTATTATTCGTGTCGAGTTATGTGTTAATTAAGACGAGTAATCAAAGTAACACGCGCTATATCCAAGATCACGTAACGATATACTAACGATTATAAAAGGTTATGTCTATGTAATCTTTATATTGTTCTTAAAAGTAAATACGAAGCTAAGTGTGGAATTCGGGAGTGATTATCCTTGTTAACGTATTTAATCAATCAAACCAATTAAGTTTTTTTTCTTACAATTGCACAAGTAATTAGTTTTATAAGGCAAGTAACAATCTTTTTCAATTGTTCACTTTTCAATCAACTAAGTTCACAACGCTAGGCGCTCGAATACGTATAATTAACCTCCCGCTCCCTGTGGATACGATCCCTACTTATCCTAGCTTCTAAGGTATGTAGTGGTTATTTTTGGCGAGGTAACAACACTTGTTTCAAAGACCAATACTCAAGTTCGAAGAAAATCGATCGTTTACTCCAATTCAATTCATTTGGTTCACGTTTTCTCTTTGACGCCTTACTACCCCCAAAACTAGGATAATTCCCTGGCGTACGAAAGACAAATTATTAACTTGTTCTAAGATGTCTGCTTTGTCAAAATTCTAGGACGACTTCCGGTTTCCACTTTACCATTAAACTTCTTGTCCTTCCTCCATTTATAGTTTGATCCAAAACCATCAGGTAGTTTAACTCCCTTAATGATTCTGAAGCTATCTGGTGTATAATGACACTAACAAACCCTTTATCATGTTATTGGTCACCAATAAATGCTACAGCTCTACAATGAAGAAGTTGTGGTTTTTGAGTTTCGTCCGACGAAGTGAGCTTGTTTAGAAAGTTCTTCAATGGCATCAAAGATCGTCTCGATACATTTTATTACATCAATTAGTATTGAAATGACAATAATAACCGGTATTATTTCAAGAATGTCACATTCTCCTACCATTAACTTTTGCAATGTGGTATTAACTCCATCTATCGTCTTTTTACATGTTTGTATATGCAAAGCAGATTTCGAAGGACATGAGAATGCTTTTATCGACAAACATAATTCCTTCAAACCTTTTCCGGCTTCTGAGCTCATTAATGTACAGGGTTCTTTAATTTTTTTAAGATTCTCCAAGGATGGCTGTAAATTAAAAACAAAATAAAAGAAATTAGTGATCATGGTTATTAGCTTGCTTATTTATTTATTTTAACATGTATAAGTTCACTTTCATTTAATATTGGTTTAGAAACCGCAGTTGTACTCACAACCTAGCTTATGGAGTGTAACTTTTATTAAGTTTCCTACCAATAAATATTTGAATTTTCAAGATTGATATATTCAATGAAGATTATTAAGAAAAAATGTATTTGATCTTATATTTTAAATAATTAAAATAAATACATGAAGAAATGTTTGATAATTCATATATGAGATTTGGCATCAAGAAATCCATTTAGAGCTTCAACATGATATGCACACTGACGTGTAAGACCTCCAATCTTCAAATATTGTTTCCATGGGTGAGTAAACCGAAACTTGCCATGTCCAGGTTCCCACCATGCAAAATTTGCCTGCTTAATTCCACATATATTAATTAATGAACTCACACACACACACACACACACACACACACAGATATATATATATATATATATATATATATATATATATATATATATATAGTAAACTAACCAGTGATTCCTCTGTGGCTTTAGAATTAAGAACAGTTTTGTAAGCTGTAAGAAATGATTTGTCATGTCCATTAGATTTATCAGCAATGTCTTTATTTATTGGGAGATCAAAAATTCCCCTTCAAATCCTGCAAAATTTATGGTGCATGGATTAGTTATAGTTTTATATATGATTATTAACTGTACGTAAAACAAAAAGAAAGTAATAAGTGATACTGTTATTGTCAATTGTATTTGTAAATGTACCTTCTAAGAAGTTAGCAACTTTTTCCAAGTTTGAAACAATAAGATTATGAAGATCTTCCCCGACCCATACTGGGCATACAAATATGGAGATAATTATACAAGTTGTGCCACCGACAATGATTGTTGATAGACGTTGGTGTGCGAGACCTATGATTTTATGAACACGATAACCCGACACAACTAGACGAATTGTCATCATCTTTATACCTCTCTCTCAAGGGGCGAGGCGCTCATCAGAAAGGCTCCCATTGGCTAGCAGGATCGTGCGCGGGATTGATGAAATGTGGATTCAGGGTTAATGCCATGATTTGTATGAACATTAGAATTGCATGTCGAATTAATATGTACATGATACATGACATGTATATATATAATTGTGGATACAAGGATTGATAAGGGATTGGTGTTTGGCGGTAGGAGTTCACAAGCATGGCCATTCGATAATCCCGCTTGACACCTTGAAAGACCGGAGCGCCGGATGGGCCATGTGAGCTCGCTTGACTTCGTGAAAGATCGAAGCGCAAGATTCTCTATGAGTTAGGCCCACTTGACTCCGTGAAAGACCGGAGCATGGTGCACCACTTGACTCCGTGAAAGACCGGGGCGTGGATTACCACTTGACATTATCTAGTGTATTCTTTTATGAGAATGATAAAACTATTTTAAACTGTATGCATAAAACTTTATACAATGACTTCTATAAAATTTCAGATTATTCAGAAAGAGTTATGTTAATATATAAATATATTTTCTTGGCCTCCAAATCAATTCATCAACCCAACATCTCTCATGGTAATTAGTCGGGCGTCATCTCCTATTATTGACGCACCTTAATTCCATTTGCAAAATTAATCTTTAAAATATATGCATATTAACTTGTCACCTCTAACTTAGTTTTATCCCCGAAAATCCTCGATTTCCGACGACTCTGAAGCTATCTTGTGTATAATGACACTAACAAACCCTTTATCATGTTCTTGGTCACCAATAAATGCTACAGCTCCACCATGAAGAAGTTGTGGTTTTTGAGTTTCGACCGACGACTTCTTGAAGTGAGCTTGTTTAGAAAGTTCTTCAATGGCATCAAAGATGGTCTCGATACATTTTTACTACATCAATTAATATTGAAATAACTATAATAATCGGTATTATTTCATCACATTCTCCTACCATTAACGTTTACAACGTGGTATTAACTCCACCTATCGTCTTTTTACATGTTTGTATATGCAAAGCAGATTCCGAAGGATATGAGAATGTTTTTATCGACAAAGATAATTCCTTCAACCGCGTCCATGAGGTGTCGGCACCTGAACATTTCAGCCGCCGGTGACACACCACATCATATCCTCGACGCGTCGCGTCGCGTAACTGAGGAAGACGGGTTCTACACTGCATGAATGACGTGCCGCGTCACGTAACTGAAAAAATGAACTATTTGCTGAATAATTGACGTGCCGCGTTGCACAACTGATAAAATGAGTTATTTAATGAATAATCGACGCGTCGCGTCAGCACCGCGACGCGCCGCGTCATTCTGGAAGTGTTCATGTTGAACGTAATTAAGTTATGTATTTTGGAAATAAGTTATATAGGTTTAATGTTTGGACTAATTATAGATCCTTGCGGTAAATATAAGAATATAGAAGTGTAAAAAATTTTAAGAGTCGTGTTACGTACCTATGATAATGGTAAATTTATTGGGCTTGATATAATAATGAATCGTACAATTTGTTATCGGTATGACTTTTAATGAGATTCTTATTTGTGTGACGACACTAGGACTCGTGTGAGATCGCAGTCGAAAATGGATCCGATTGTAAGTGTGACGTTCGAAGTTATGGTAAGCGTCAGTATTGTGAGTATATTCCCTTCACTCCGTAACATGTATACTTGATGCTTACGTGCTATTATATGCTCGTTTGATTTTTTATGATATGTAGATTCAGAGTTAATGTCGTAATTTGTATGAACATTAGAATTGCATGTTGAAGTAATATGTACATGATACATGACATGCATATATGTAATTGTGGATACAAGGACGGATAAGGGATTGGTGCTTGGCGGTAGGAGTTCGCAAGCACGACCATTCGATAATCTCGCTTGACTCCGTGGAAGACCGTAGCGCCAGATCGGCCATGTGAGCTCGCTTGACTTCGTGAAAGACCGAAGCGTGTGATTCTCTATGAGTTAGGCCCACTTGACACCGTAAAAGATCGAGGCGTGGATTACGACTTGACTCCGTGAAGGACCGGAGCGTGGATTGGAAGTCACATCATGCATGCATGCATCTTATATATTGTCAATGATTGGTGATGACTTCCATGCTATTGATAACTTATATGCTACTGTGAATATTATGTAAGCAATGGGATTACTCGCTAGGCTTCGGCTTACCCCGTGTGGGGACTCATTTTTACAGGACATGGTTTATATGTCATAAGGTTCAACTAGATGCGGGTCTACCATAAGTCTCGACGCATATGAATTAGATGTGTCAGATCCACCATGAGTTGTGATGCTAAGGAAAGTGATTCTAGAGAAGGCACTGATAGAAGTGTGTGGCCCGGTATCCTCTGACGGATAATTATGTACGGTTGCTAATGAACATTAATGCATTTTGATGGTTTACTTGTATTGCAACCTTAATAAGTTGAAAATTTAAATTATTCCGCATTTTTGGTGAACGTGTTAAGGGTTCTTGGAAATTATACTCTAATAATCATGGTTTATACGTGTTATTAAATTATGGGTGTTTCACAAAGTTTGTCTCAAAGCTGCCTTAATCATTGAAGACTCGAGTTAGGATGACTAGTCGATCAGTGAGTTTGAAGAGTCAAATCTGTGACATACAACACTTATAATAGTTGTTGTCACATTTCATATGGTTAATGGGGATCACTTAAGTACCATTAAAAAGAAATCTCCAATGAAAATTTGACACATCAACGTATTTAAACCTTTGCACGTTAGAGATGAGTTTTTATAATTTGAATGTTATAAATTTGATGAATCTTGTGTATATTAAAAATGTGAATGCAATGAGCCTAACAACGCTTGTGTATATAAAAGTCTTAGAATGTAATCAATCTAACAAATGTTGTATATAAGAGTATGCATGCAATGAACCTATTGGAAATTTATTTACATTAGTTCAAAGCTTTGTATATATAAAAGATTTTATGTATAAAAGCTTATTTCGATTAATGCTCATGGTGCTTAATTAATAAATTATGCTCAAATAATCCTGAGCTTACATATGTACTTTGGTGCGGTATGGTATTATTTGATTGTATGGATAAAAAGTAAAACTAAACTAAACAAAATATTTTGGTTTTTTTTTATTACATTTTAGCAATCTTGATCATCCATACACATTATCTAGTGTATTCTTTTATTAGAAGGATAAAACTTTTTAAGACTTTATGCATAAAACTTTATAAAACGACTTCTATAAAATTTCAGACTATTCAGAAAGAGTTATGTTAATATATAAATAATTTTTTTTTGGCCTCCAAATCAATTCATCAACCCAACATCTCACATGGTAATTAGTCGGGCATCATCTCCTATTATTGACGCACTTTAATTCCATTTGCAAAATTAATCTTTAAAGTATATACATATTAACTTGTCACCTCTAACTTAGCTTTATCCGCGAGGATCCTCGATTTCTGATGACTCTGAAGCTATCTTGTGTATAATGACGCTAACAAACCCATTATCATGTTCTTGGTCACCAATAAATGCTACAGCTCCACCATGAAGAAGTTGTGGTTTTTGAGTTTCGTCCGACGGCTTCTTGAACTGAGCTTGTTTAGAAAGTTCTTCAATGGCATCAAAGATCGTCTCGATACATTTTACTACATCAATTAGTATTGAAATGACTGTAATAATCGGTATTATTTCAAGAATGTCACATTCTCCTACCACTAACGTTTGCAACGTGGTATTAACTCCATCTATCGCCTTTTTACATGTTTGTATATGCAAAGCAGATTTCGAAGGATATGTGAACGTTTTTATCGACAATGATAATTCCTTCAAAGCTTTTCCGGCTTCTGAGCTCATTAATGTACACGGTTCTTGAATTTTTTTCAGATACTCCGAGGATGGCTGTAAATTAAAAACAAAATAAAAGAAATTAGTGATCATGGTCATTAGCTTGCTTATTTATTTATTTATTTCAACATATAAAACTTCACTTGCATTTAATATTGGTATAGAAACCGCAATTGTATTCGCAACTTAGTTTATGGAGTGTAACTTTTGTTAAGTTTCCTACCAATAAATATTTGTTTCTCCAAGATTGATATATTCTATGAAGATTATTAAGAAAAAAAATGTATTTGATCTTATATTTTAAATAATTAAAATATAAATATGAAGAAAATGTTTGATTAATTCATACATGGGATTTGGCGTCAAGAAATCCATTTAGAGCTTCAACATGATATGCACACTGACGTGTAAAACCTCCAATCTTCAAATATTGTTTCCATGGGTGACTAAACCGAAACTTGCCATGTCCAGGTTCCCACCATGCAAAATTTGTCTGCTTAATTCCACATATATTAATTAATGAACTTAATTACACACACATATACATATACATACATACATAAATAAATACATATGTATACACACACACACACAGAGAGAGAGAGAGAGAAAGAGAGAGAGAGAGATAAGCATGTATATATGAGGATATGACTTGCAAACTGACCAGTGATTCCTCAGTGGCTTTAGAATTAAGAACAGTTTTGTAAGCTGTAAGAAATGATTTGTCATGTCCATTAGATCTATCAGCAATGTCTTTATTTATTGGGAGATCAAAAAATTCACCTTCAAATCCTGCAAAATTTATGGTGCATGGATGAGTTATAGTTTAATATATGATTATTAACTGTGCGTAGCATAAAAAAAAGAAAGTGATAAGTGATAGTACTATTATTGTCAGTTGTATTGATAAATGTACCTTCTAAGAAGTTAGCAACTTTTTCCAAGTTTGAAACAATAAGATTATGAAGATCTTCACCAGCCCATACAGGGCATACAAATATGGAGATAATTATACAAGTTGCGCCACCGACAATGATTGTTGATAGACGTTGGTGTGCGAGATCTATGATTTTATGAACACGATAACCCGACACAGCTACCAAACTGAATGTCAGTATAAATATCAGCACCCCGTAATCGTACCTTCTTTTTATTTGTGGAATAAATCTCGAAAAGGTCGCACTTGCAACTACAATATTAATTGATTAAAAGCTCAAAAATCAAAAACAAATATATTTACGAGCAAAGTTTAATTCGATCATTTGCAAATAAGAAGTTTCACCTAGGAGAAACACAAGGCATCCAAGAACGATGGGTTCAACTTTTGGTCCAAATAATCTAGCCATGTATTCAGCACCGAGACCAAGTGCCCCAGCTAGTAAAGTGGCCAAACCTCTATTCATACCTTTGCATAAAGTTGCACCTATAAGTACAAATTAAAGTAATTAAAACAAACAACATTTAGAACAAAAGAATACATATTCAACGAATAACGAGCTTTGATGTTCATGCATGAACTCACCAGCTGTGTACTCGAACACGACCACGACGGTTAAGATAGCCCAGATGCCTGCATCACCCATGCCTTTATATAATGGCCTGAGATAGTATACCATGGAGACCAATGTGATTGCTAATCCCACCTTGAACGAGTGCACGATTCTTCTTGGATCATCATTTGCGAGCTTCTTTATTCTCTTGACGAAATCAAGAATCGGAGCTTTCATTTTTAAAGATGAAGGCTTGAAAGTAATCTCCATGGATACGATGGATAAGTAGGTATGAATAGAGGTGAATATGAAAGAGAGCTAATCGAGGTTATCAAAGTGAAAAGAATTTGAAGAGATATATAAGAAGTGTGAATTCTAAATACAGTAAATTAAACAGCTGGAAGGTGTTCATGTATTTGGATAGTTAGTTCTCAAGAGGCAACATTTACAGCAAGTGGAATTTAGTGTTTAGATGGGAAAGCTTTTTTTAATTTATTGGGATTTATTACTTATTAATTATATTCATTATTAAATACAATTAATATCAGAAGTTCATATGTTGAGCCATCCGGCCATACTCTTTTTGTTTTTTGTTTTTTTGTTTTTTTATATAATGTGGGTGTTATTGATGGATTTTCCTTCTCCCCACCAAAAACGCACACCTTATTTTATTTTCAAGAAATTTAATTTGTTAAAACGAAGATAATATATATAAAGATAGATATCATATACATGTATTGTGGGACAAACAAAAATATTGGTCTAATAATATAATACACATATGTACTATTTATTAAAACACTAGTTTATGATATGATTCACATATTACGTGAATATTTTTTAATAAAATTTATTTAAATAAGTAAAAATAAAAACATAATTATTAATTACTTGAAATAATATATACAAGAACACCTATAGTAGTAGTAAATTTATAAGTTTTTGGTTGAATAATAATAATAATTAATTGGTAAATAATAATAATAATAATAATAATAACATTTGTGTTGGTTTAGCCGTTTTGGTTCGTGTCTGGTTGTCGTGTTGTGTCAGAAATTACCATCCCTACCAAAATTTATTTATGTTTGTTGTTTGATCAAGGGTTTAGATTGTGAATAATTAGATCTAAATTGATTTATAAATTAATAGAAACGTCAAATTTCTGTAAACAAATTTGAATAGAATATAAACAACAAAACTTTCTATTTTTATAATTGATAATTCAAAATACCAAACAAGCTACCTAAATTAAATTTTAATTCCATTAAATTTTATTCTACAAGACAAACATATACCTTAATGAGTTCTTCTTATAAATAGGTTATCATATCCCAGCTCCCACAACTCGCCACTGATAACAATAAAGTACAAAAGTTTGTATTAAAAATATCTCATATATAAAAACCTTCGAAGTTATTCTTTTATTCGATTAAGTCCCTTAACCATTTTTATGTCTTATAAATCACTCAACCAACTAAACATCATCAAAATAGTGTTTTTAAAATATTTTTGACCTGCATTACATCTAGGTTGACTATATAACCGGTTATAAGTTCTACGTCGCATCTATGTTAAGCATTTTATTAGATTTGTAGTATGCAGATTTTATACCAAAGTTTAACATAGATGTAATAGGATTTCTAACAAGTTATTTTTCTAATATAAATGTCACATGGAACTTTTATTTAGTTACAACCGGTTAAAGCTTAAATTTTTTTTTTTTTTATGAACATGTTTTTAATAAATTTTAGTTAGTTAGGAGATTTATGATTAACCACAAACAACCGAAACAATAACAAAAAAAAAAAAAGAAAAGAAAAATCAACCATTTGACAGTAAATCCTAAGGTTGCGTTTAGTTAACGAAAACTAGTCATTTTTCAATTTCAGTTTTCAAGTTATAGTTTTTAAGAAAAAACAAGGGTTTCTATGAAAAGTGAAAACTTGTTTAGATGATAAGTTTTAGTTTTTTATAAAATAAGATGAGTGATTATAAAATAAAAAGAAGGATAGGTGATGAAAAAGTAGGAGAAAGAAAAAGAGTATTATAAAGAAATAGGGTAGATAATAGAAAAGTAAGAGAGAGAATATGAAAAGTGGTATTTTAAAAAGTGAAATGAAAATTTATGAAATTGTTGTTAAGTAAACAAATTTTCATTTTTGTTGAAAAGTGAGATGAAAATTTTGAAAATTTTCGGTAACTAAACGCACCTTAAGTAGTTTAATTAAACTATACAAATACAAAGACACTTTGGCATTACAACAACTTCAAATAGCCAAATGAAAGTGAACAGGAGAGCTTCAAAATATACAAAGTGAACACTGAACATGCCATATTCATATATACCGTAGAATTTCATATATACTCCTTATAAACTTCATAACATCATGTATACCCAATTTAAAATTTTAATATCATATATATCCTTTCTAAACATCATAATATAATATATAACCAATTTTAATTATTAATATCACATATATCCCTCTTAAACATCATTAATATCATATATACCCAAAATCATTAATTCAATTATTTTTATAACATTTAAAACACATAATTAATATTGCTTATTAGTTAACGATCATTATACTCTTACTTATTTCTTCTTTAAACTAAACTTCAAAATATCATATTTATCCACCTTAAATAAAAATATTGTATCTCTCTTAATAATTTATATAATTTATTTTTGTAAATTTACTATATAAATTCTTCATAGTAAGACAAAATAATACTAACAATATAGTTATTGAGAAACTTTGGTTTTTCCCGCAGTTTAACAACTTACAATACATAGGTTTTGTGAGACAAATAAGAAATATATAAATAGTCTCGGTTCAATAACAAAATAAAAAAAGTTGTATTTTATTTTTGCTCGTTTGATTTCGAGTCTAGCGTCTTATTTTATTTTCTTATTTGTTTTTTCCCTGTATTTTTCTATATACAATTACATGATTACATATTATATTCTTTCTTTTCTTTTTCTTTTTGAATTTTATAGTTTTATTGCATTTTGTTTTTTTTTTATTTTAGTATGTATTTTTTGTTTTCTATATACATTAGTTTCAAATTGTTTCTAGTTTGATTTCGTTTTATAATTATTGTTTTATTAGTTTACTTTTTTTTTAATTTTTAAATTTAATCTAGTATTTGAGTTATTACGTGTTATCTGATGTTATTAGTTGTGTATTTTTTGTGTTACGTCTTAACGATAAAATTTGTATATTACCGGATGAAATTTGTATATTATTAATATTGAAATTACCTGATGAAATTTGTATATTATTAATTAATATTGAAATTACCGGATGAAATTTGTATATTATTAGTAAATTAATTTTTTATAATAAATATAGGGTTATTTTTATTAGTAAAGAAGTCAATTTTTTTAGACAAACTAAAGTTTCGCAATTATTATATTATAATATTAATTTGTTTTAAGAGCAAGAATTTAGATGATAAAAGTTTTACAAAATAAATTATATATAGTTACTATGATATAATATTAAGAATTAATTTAATTGGGTAAATATGATATATGAAGTTTAGTTAAAACGATAAATAAATAAGGGTATAATGGTCATTAATTATTAAGGAATATTAATTATGAGTTCCAAAATTATTAGATTATTGAATTTAGATATAAATGATATTAATGATGTTTAAGAGATATATATAATGTGATACTAACAACATAAGTTGGGTATATGTGATATTATCATGTTTAGGAGAGATATATATGATATTAAAATTTTAAGTTGGATGTATGTGATATTACGAAGTTTAGAAAATGTATATATGAAATTCTCCCTATATAGTTATATATATGATTTATTTTACCATCAATTTACGATAAAATTTCGCATTATGTTGCATATCATGAATGCTGCATATCATGAATATTCTTCTACTACTACACAACTATGACAAACTTTAATTTAGTGTATAAACATTGAATTATGATAAATGTTTTTAAATAACAAAATGTTAACAACACAGATTTAAGTGAGTATGCTGCCCAAATAACGTGCGTGCACACACGCATATAAGAAAGAGAAAGAAACACGAAAGATAATTATGGTATGTCCGATGCCTATAATAAAAGGCGATCACTACAAAACATTAATCAAATGACGCAAACATGCATGCCCGATGCGTCTATACCAAGTTTCGTTCATGTATGGGCATACATTGTAACGACATTTAATGTATGGGCTATAAAGTTAGCATATGAAAAGAAGGAAATACGCAATATATGTAAGGAGGCCGGATTAAATATTAATATCTCTATTGTTTAACATGTCAAATTTTGACAAAATGGTACATGTTAACGTTGTAAAAATAAATTTATTTTGTTGCATGATTGTTAATTAAAGAGTTTATTATGAGAAAAGTTAATATTTCCGACGAACTCTGTGTGTGTGTATGCATGTGTGTGTGAGTGTGTGTACACAGTGACGGATTCACCCTTACCGGGTAGGGGTCAAACGACCTCTATAAATTTTCTTTTTTACGTATAATGTGTATATTTGAAAAAATTTCGACCCCGATAATTTTTCAAGGTCGACCCCGATATTTTTGTTATTTTTAGAACGAGAACTCAAGTATTAGGGTAAATGTTTTCTTCATCTTCTATGTTTTATTTTATAAATTATAATATCAAAGTTTTATAATATAGAATATTAGATAGTTATTTTATTAGTTGTTTACGTTTAACATTAATTTACATTATGATTAGTTTTGTCTGTATAATTTTGAATTATTAAACATAAGCTTGTGAAATTTGATTTGTGCAATTCAATAACTATTGCATTTGCAGTTTTGAATCATAAAAATCGTTACTTGTTAATGTTTCAGATGATGATATAATAAATTATTCTCAAAAGATTAAAACGCGTATAACGCGGTTGGAGAAGGTTTAAATTGTTTTGATTTGTAACGATTAATAACATTGTAACTATTAATTATTTGTTTTATTATTTAATTAAGGTGAACCGAGCCGAATTTTTGAGGTTTGAACATTTTCGAAAGGCGGCAAAGACTCGTAAACTCGTATCATTGATAAATTCCGACCCCTATTAAAAATGTTTCTGGATTCGTCACTGTATGTACATACATATATCGATGTGTATGTATGTACATACATATATATAGATGTGTGTCACATATACACACATGTATATGTATATACATATGTGTACTTATATACTATGTATATAGATATACATATGTATACATAAATATCTATATACATATACGGGGAGTGAATCAAATGAGGACTGACCTTAAAATGAAGACGGTAAGAACCAATAATAATATGACATGTCATCAAATATTAATCCACATCATCAAGTGTATTTTGGACATTTATAAATTTAAATTAAATTATAAAATAAAAAAAATTAATTCACTCTTCCCAATTTCCATAATTACATCCTTAAATCTCTCTTTCTCCACCATAATTATTCACATTCCAAAACAAAATTTTTCTCTCTCACACTCTCTCCCCATGGTGCCACACACACCACCATCTTCTCCAACGGTCTTCCACTCTTTCGCGGCCACCGCCGCTGTAATATCACCAACGTCAATAAAGTGAACCCGACACCACAACCCGACACCAACGTCAATGACATGAACTGTGTACCGCCGCCGCCTTGAATCGCTTGCTTGAAAAGTGAACCGACGTTTGGCTCCTCCTCCTCCTTTTTTTCTTGAACCGTGAACCGCTGTTCGCCATGAACCCTCTGCCTTCGTGAATTGTGTACCACAGACTCTGTGAATCGCTTGCTTGAACCGTGAACCGCAGCTCGCCTCCTTCTCTTTTGCTTGAACTGTGAAGCGCTGTGAACAGCTTAAAGTCCAAACCATCCGCCTTTGTGAATCACGGTGGCGTCGTGAATAACTATAGGTGTTATGAATCACGGTGGGCTATCGAACTGTCTCACAATAAGTGATGTCATCGAAATAGGTGTTGTGAACCATAAGTTATGTTGTCGAAATCAGTGGTGTCATGAATCACGATGACAATAATCATTGTAGGTGTTGTGAATCACGATGGTGCCAACAAAATCGGTGTTGCCTGATTCACAATTAAAATTCAATAGAATTAATTTAAAATATATGGTGCACAATGACCAAAATGTCCTTTTATTATATTTCACCTCATATAATATTCAACTTAATTACAATTATGTCACCTTGCTTCTTATTGGTTGATTCACCTCATATAATATTCAACTTAATTACAATTATGTCACCTTTCTAATTTCCTCTCCAAATTCTTCAAATTCAAAATCAAAATTCCTCCATTGAAGAGAATCCGCTACATGTCTCATTTTCCCATCCTTCTTGCGTTCTTCGGCATGCCAACGTAACAATTTAGCATCCTTCGCGTTTGCAAATAATCGTTTAAGTCTTGGTATGATGGGCAAATACCATAATAATTTAGCAGGAGGACCATTTTTTGATACATCATTGTTAATCGTTTGATTTTTTCTTTTGTACCTAGATATGCCACATATCTTGCATTTATGTAGATTTTCATCTTCATTTCTATACAGCATACAATCATTTGGACATGCATGTATTCTTTTAACTTCCAAACCCATCGGACACATCATTTTCTTGGCTTGATACGTTGAAATAGGCAACTCATTACCTTCAGGAAGCATCTCATTCAACAGTTCTAACAGTTTTGTAAAACTTTTATCGCTCCATCCATTGTCAGCTTTTAAGTTAAACAATTTCAACACAGCAGAAAGTCTAGTAAAATTCATACAACCGTTATACAATGGTTTTTCCGAGTCCACAAACATCTTCTGAAAATTATCATGATCTTTCACATCAATGTTATCCGCCAAATCATGCAACATTCCATCTAAATTATCATGATTGTTATTGTACAAATCATCGTTATCTTCAACCGGTTCGAGAACAGAAGCATTACTATCATCTAATGTTTCACCATGCCAATACCAATGAGTATAACCTTTCACAAAACCGTCTACTATCACATGGTTTCTAATTTTATCACTGTCAACGAAACATTGAACATTTTTACATTTGTTACAAGGACAATTGATTATAGATCTTCCCCTCTTCACCCGATCATCTTCAGCAACTTTTATGAACTCAGATAACTTTGTCATGAACTCAATCGTACAACGCGTAGTCTCGTACATCCACTTGCTTCGATCCATCTGCAATATAAAAATATTTATGTTTTATGCATGAATGTTTAAATAAGTATGAATGTGACTGCGGGTGGCAATCCTAACCCACTTTTTGAATAATTTATCTCACACGTGAATGCATACTAATAAATCGATGAGTATTATTTAAGAAAAAAAATCGGCAGCATTTCCCCTTAACTCCCCAAGTATATACTCGGAAGAGTAAGGAGAAATGGTTGTCGATTTTCTTTTTTAAATAATACACAATCGATCTATTAATACACATTCACCCTAAATGAGATAAATTTTTCAAAAAGCAGTCCCAAATCGGGGACAATCCAAAATTAACAGATTGTTCTTAAATGCATACTAACGATCTGTTAATTTTGGATGGGTATAAACTAAAGATAATGACGACCCTATGTTTGCCCAACTACTGGCAACCCATACTAATTAAATAATTACAACAAAAATTAAATTTAAACATTTTGAGTTTAGAAAATTATACCTTTTTTAGTTATGCAAGCTCCTATCTTCATAAACAGCAAATCACAATTCTGTAAGATGAACAATAAAAAGTTAAAATAAATATATGATATACAAACATGTATATGTAAAAATTGTTCATAATTACCTTTTTTTTGGAATACTGTGTAGTATGAATATGGAGTATGAATATGGAGGTACGGATCAGAATTTTGATGAAAGTTTAACTGGCAGGATGAAAATACAATGAAAGCTCTGTTTTTAAATAGAAGCTGTGTTATTTAAAAGAAGCTGTGTTTTTTAAAAGAAGCTGTGTGTTTTAAAAAGAAAGTCGTTGCCTTTGTTTATTAATCCGCAAATTTAAAAGAAGTTGTGTTTTTTAAAAAGAAAGCCGTTGCCTTTGTTTATTAATCCGCCTCATTTGAGTCACTAATAGACCGGTTAAAAAGGGTCTCGAGACCGGTTTTTACCGGCTTTGAAGAAGAGTATCTTACACACCCTTTATAAAACCGGTCTGTAAGTCATCTAAGGTTTTAAAAATGATAGGAGTGTTACACACCCTTTATAAAACCGGTCTATAAGTCATCTAAGGGTTTAAAAAGAGATAGGAGTGTTACACACCCTTTATAAAACCGGTCTATAAGTCATCTAAGGGTTTAAAAAGAGATAGGAGTGTTACACACCCTTTATAAAACCGGTCTATAAGTCATCTAAGGGTTTAAAAAGAGATAGGAGTGTGCGACGCGGACCTATAAATAAAAGTTTCCAAACCGGTTTCAATACAACCGGCCTTTAAGAGCTTTTTATGGGTAGTGAAGAAAATTTCCACAACGGTTTCGCAATAATCGGTTAGTTTCTAGACCTATTCTATCAAAACCGGTCTCTATGTAGGGGTTTTTAAGGCTTCTAGTGTAGTAGTGTTTGGTGGATGCACATATTTTCGATTGGCGGCATCGCCGTTGTCGCCATCATCATCGACTAAGTCTAGCACTTGAACCTTTATTTCAAAGTGTCACAGAAGATTTAAGGTCGTCAAAGAAAGAGGCATACAGGGATGGTTCACATCAATGTAAATCAAAATCGGGTGAACTTTGTTTTAAGATTTAGTTTGTGAACCACATTTGTTGTTACTAGATGGTTTTATGAACCATGTATCACTTTGGTAATTAACTTTTGGGATGTAGTTTGTGAACAACATTTGTTATTAAAAATTATAGTTGGTGAAAATATTTATAGAACCTGATTTCATTTTAGAGAATATTAATGAATCGTGAACTGTAAATCACAACTATTAAATATGTTTAAAATAATGAATGGTGAACCATATGAAACTCAAATTGATAGAATTGTGAACCTTAGTAAATATAAACTCATATTGGTATGAATTTTGAATCAAATTAACTAGAATTACATTTCTTAGCTATATTTAAAAGGGAAAATGACATCAAATAGCTCTGAACTTTCGAATTTGTACACATTTATGTGGTGAACTTTTTTTTTGTGCACATTTGGTTGTCAAAGTTTCAAAATTGTTCCAATTTGGTAGTTGGTGTACCTGTTAACCAGTTGCTTCCGGTTTCGATGCCTACGTGGACAATTTTTTAATGGCTACCCGTTTTTATATTATACCCGGTTTTATCTATGTGGCAACCTGTTTTTTTACCGGATTTATTACCCGGTTATAAACCCGGTTCTTACAAGTTGGATCGATCGTATGAAAAATGAATCGGGTTTATAACCGGGATTTTATTTAAAAAACGGATTGCCACATAGATAAAACCATGTATAATATAAAAATGGGTAGCCACGTCATTAAACAATTGTCCACATAGGCATCGAAACCGGAAGCAACCCGTTAACAGGTACGCCAACTACCAAATTGTAACAATTTTGAAACTTTGACTACCAAATGTGCAAAAAAAAATGTTCACTACATAAATGTGTACAAAGTCGAAAGTTCAGAGCTATTTGATGTCATTTTCCCTATTTAAAATTATGAACTATATGATTCTCATTTTAGATAACCTGTGAAACTAAAATATGTTTTAAAATCATCAATGAACCATGTGAATTACACCTATTAACTATATTAAAAAATAAAATAATTAATCACAAATGAATCGTGCACCGCCAATGGTGTTATCGGTCACTAGTGATATTGTGAATCGGGACAATAGTGGAGAGGATTGCGCAACACACGGGAAGAATTATGCATCACGATCACTTGATGCATTACGTGAGTGACTCGAGTCGAAACACAATGCATCGTAATGGAAAGCAAGGTGCATCACGCCGGAAGGATGGTGTATCACGATCATTTCATGTGACTGATCCAGGATGCATGGGTTGGTTCGATGATCCAAATCGATCTTTTTTGACTGGTCTGTTCAGTCGGAATCAATCCATCATTTTTATGTTTGTCGACAAAATAAAATAATAAATTACCAAATTGAGAATTAAACCCAAAACCTCTAATTCTATAGAATAATGCTTTAACCAATAATCTACATGTCACTTTATTGTTAAATTTATTGACCTAATTCTTTTAGTAACAAACTAACTTTATAATATATTAAATTATTAAAAAATCAAACCTAATATCTCTAATTTCATATCAACATCAAATTTTACTCACTAGTTTTTCTTACGATGCATTAAAGTTAATATATTAAAGAGTAACTTTTTTTTATTAAAATGGGAAAATCAATAAATTTGAGAATAAAAGAATTTGTAGCTCAATGGATAAGACGATATTATACTTTAAGGAACGATAGGTTTTGAATTCAATACTCAACTAAATAATTTAATATTTTATATTATTGAAACACATAAAAATGATGGACCGATTTCAACTGAACGGATGAGTTTGGGCCGCCGATCCCGGACTGACCGCGTGATGCGTCAAGTGATCGTGTTGAACTATCCTCCCCATTTGATGCAATATGTTTTCAATCACGATGCATTGTGTTTCGACTCGATTCGACTACATTATGCATCAATGGATGATGATGCACAATCCTACCTTGCTGATGCATTATGGGTTTACAAGATTTTTCGATATATTAGGTTTTCCATTGAATTCTCGCGCGCACACACACCACACTTAAGTTTAATCGCAAAACCAAATTAGCTAGATTGGAGATTAAAGAACCAATGCTAATTGAATGGACCGAGCATAACATATATATACATCTTAGTTCTCTGATTATCTGATCTAATTTGATTTTTCATTAAACTCAATCATATATAATGTCATATTACAATCTTGATTAATCTTTTTTTTTTTTTGAACATTCTTAATTAATATTTGAATCTAAAAGTTAATAAAATAAAGTGGTAATTGAGAAGATGGGTACGTCATATCCTAGTCACATATTACCTTGAACACCGAGTAGAATAAATATAAGAAGAAAGAAAGGTGTTGTGAGAGATGACTCGACTACTTATATGGAAACCATGAGTACAGTGTGAGTACGTGCTCTTTTATTTTTTTAAATAGATAAAAAGGTTGTTGAATCAAATGCACACCAATAATATATTTCTGCTTATCTTTAATATATTAATATATACTATATATAATAAAAAAATCGTTTGGAGTTTCTGGACCATGGAAAGAAATCAATGGTCCAGATTAATGACAATTCATAATTATTTATGAAATGTCTCCTATACCATTAATTAAAATCAATAATTATAACTATGCTATATTTTTAAATTCATTTTCTAAATTTACTACCTTAACTTAATTACATTAAAATTTGATTTTAATTATTTCATTAATGAATTAATATTAAATTAATATTTACTTAAAATAAATATGTGTCATTATTATCCTTAATGATCATAGTTAAATTCAAATGTGAAAATTTGGATTTAAATGTAGAAGTGTAGTAAATAAAGTTAAAAATTTTTTTAATTATTTTGCTATTAAGATTTAAAATTTAATTGATAAAACTTCAATTGTCAATATGATAAATTTTGATTGTTGATTTTCAGATATTCCACTTTTATATTGTATTATTTCAAAATATATACATTACATTGATATTTCATATTTTAAGTTAATAAAAATTAAAAAAAAACATTTTTTTGCAAACACATATCATCTGTTTTTAATAATACAATATATTAATATTTTTTTTATTCAATATCAAACAACTAAGTATTTTTTTTATCTTTAATTTAACTAGCTTTCAATTTTTTTTATTTTAATTATATATAAAATTTTATAATAATTTATTAAAATATAAAAAAATATGTATTTTCTAAATCAACCCATGTAATACATGGGTTGATTAACCTATGTATTATAATAAAACAAAATAATTCATGTCATATGTCACTTCTACAATACAAAAAAATTTTATTTTTCCACATCTTTTTCTAAATTTAACACCTTAACTTAATTGCATTAAATTTTGACTTTATTTTTTTCATTAATTAATTAGTAATAAATTAAATTTTGTAACATTTAAATTTAATGTTTATTTAATATAAATATCTATCATCATTATCCATAATAATCATAATTAGATCCAAATATAAAAATTTTAATTAGTTGTGGAAATTATTATTATTATTTATAATAAAGGAAAACATCAAATGTCATGTGTCACCACTACGTTCACCAAAGAGATAATTACAACTTATAAAAAATAAACGATAAATACAATTTAATATTTTAAAAAAGATAAATATACTCTATTTTTTAATCAGTAAATAATAAAAAATAAAACACAATTATTATTTTTGTATGTTTTTATTTTTACTCATATACATTTTATATAAATAAATTTAATTAAAAAAATCCACGTACGTAATACGTGAGTTTTAAACTAGTTTAAATTTATATTAGAAAACATAAGTTATGATGTTTCGAAAGCTGCATATTATAACACCAATCAATCCACTTGATATTAATTTACTTAACTTTTCACTTTAAACACATACATATAATTCATCGGTGTAAGAAGAGTATGTATATACACATCTAGAAAAGAAAAAGAGACGATTATATAAGATGAAACTAATTATTTAAAGGTATAGGTAGCCTTCAAATGCGTCGAAAATGACTGAAAGAAACTCTTATATCATCATTTTTGGACAAAATATATACCCATCTAGCTAGATTGAAAATACTTCCAAATACATTACGATGGTGTATTAATAATAAAAATGTTTTTTTTTTCCCATTTTCCTCCTACTTAAAATTACAAAAAAAAGTCATTCCCTAGATATATTAGGGTCTAAATTTCTGTTACTTCTTTCCCGGAAAAACAAACAAACAGAAGCTTACAAATTACAAATTAATACAGTCGATCTGTAATTAAGCAGAGCCGAAAGTTATTAAGAAGGTGGCGACTGGCAAGGAGGTATGTGTAGAATTAATTCTGGATTTAAATATAGAAACATGGGGTTGGTTTTCCAATTTTTTTAGCAATTGATTGCAGAAAAGAATTATGCAATTGGTTCACTTACTGCAGAAAAGATAGGATTAATATTGGGATTAATTAAATATTTATATTTCTTAAAACTCTATATACTAATCGTTTAAATTTTTCCTATATTTAATTTGTGTGAAAATATACCCTGTACAAACTAAAAGTTTAGCGGTTATATATAATACTTGTCATTTAATCTGTTAAAAGATGAAAATACAACTATGTAATCTAAAAAATTTGTTATATAACTCTTTAGGTGGAAAACAAATATATTGATGTTTCTATATAAGTTATATAAATATAAATATTTAATAATGCATTTGTTTTCGAGTTAAATATTTAATAATGATTGTAGTCAAGTTAGTTCGTATGCAGAACCCCTTATGTAGCTAGCTAGTTGCAAACCTGAACAGTATCCATTGTTAATTAAGGTTTATTTAACTATTAGGATTTAAATGTAGTTAATTAACTTGAACTTTTAATTAAGTTAATTTATGCTTGGTTGTTAAGGTTTGCCAATTGCTCATAAATTCAACAATAATAGCTACGTCGTTATAACGATATATGCATATAATTTTTTAGAAGACCTACTAATTAATTAAATTATCTAATTAAATAATCTTGAAACTTACTAGAGAACCATAGTAAAAATTCGGCCTCCTAAAATTTATGTTCAGAAATGTTTATTAAATTTTCTCTCCGAGTATTAAATTTTCTGTAACACTTACATAAACTTGGATGATATATATTTGCAGCCAATATACAAACAAAACTACTCAACACACTAATAACACGAATTATCATGATCATTAATCCAAAACCACTCAAAGTAGGCATAACGAACAAAACTATCAATTCAATAATCAGTACGTGTGTCTATATATATATATATATATATATATATATATATATATATATATATATATATATATATATATATATCATAAATTTCATAAATTTCATAAACTTCAAGATTCGATCAAGGTGTGTGCGTGTTCACTGTAAGTCTATACATATGTTAGGTATTTCGTAGCCTTACATATATAAGCATTCTAAACAATTTGTCATTAAATCAATATAATATATGTGTATGTACGTACATTTATGTACATACTAATACGTATCAATCAATGAAATTTACAAAAATAATTAGAAATTTGGAGGGAAATTAGAGGAGCATATATGCATACAGAGAAACTGTAAAATACATTTGTCATTGCATGGCAAGTTGTATTAAGGAAATAAAGGTGAGTGCGCACCATCTCCACTTTACCACATACTGCCCCTCCTTTTAACCTCCCACTTTCTCTAAATTTGTCTCTAGGACAAAGACAACAAGGGCAGATCCGTAACAACCCCTCCCTCCCTCCCTCCCTCATTAATATTACTTTTATTTTCTCTTTCTTTTTCTGTTTGATAAAATATATACTACTTAATTAGTTATTACTAAAACTATTAATTACATATATAAACATGCATGGTTTTTCATTAATTGTGATTTTGAATGCTTCATTTGTATATCAAAATGTTGATCTATATTCATAACTTACTTAGAAGAAAATAATTGTCGATCGAAAAAAAAAAAAATGCACACACATATATATAGAGTGAAAGAATCAAATGATAACTCTCCTTAAAATGAAAACGGTAAGAACCTATTAAAGGAATACACATCATTAATATCAATCGACACTCCCTTTAAAAGTATTTTGAACATTTTAAAACTTTAAATCTATATCTGTATCTGTATATATAATAAAGGTGAAACACAATTTGTCACGTGTCGTTGCTACATTTTACCAAAAAAGATAAATACAATTAGTTTTTTCAAATATTTATAAACATAAGTAAATGCAACATTATTATTTTTAATATGAATACAATTTATTTTTTCTAATATCTATATTTCACTAAAAAAGATAAATATAACATTATTATATTTATAAATACAATTAATTTTTTCTAATATCTATAAATATGAATAGATAAATACACCATTATTATTTTTAAATATAAAATAAAATAAAAGATAAATACAACATTATTATTTTTAAATATAAAATAAAATAAAATATAAATACAATTAATATTTTTCAATATATATAAACATATATAAATAATTAACCAGAAAAAATAAACAAACATTATTATTTTTAAAATAAAATATAAATACAATTAATTATTTTAATCTATATATATATAATAATTAAATATAATTAAATTTTATTCAGGTAATACGTGGAACATAAACTAGTTTAATATATAGAAAACAAAGATTTTAATTAAAATTAAAAAGGTAGAGATTAATTTTAATTCTCTATATCCTCACCGTCAACCCTAAACTTTCTCACCTTCTAATCTTCTATCACTATTTAAATTATTTCTTTTCCAATCTTCAGTTCCTTAGCACGTATCGAGAGAGTACTACTATTTATGCAGCGCACCACAAGGTATTAACTTTAATAAAAAAATTTTAATTTTTTTTTCATAAACATGTTTTAATTAACATTGTGAATATCATATGTAAATTTTACATGCATTCACATCTCTAAGCTCCTAAAAAATGATGTGAACGTACACTTACATAATTATGCATATATGTAAACATGCATATATGTGATGTGTGATTTCATGCACTTAGAATGTTCGAATTTGCGTGATTCATATATCATCTGTGTAATGTTAATTAAAACATGTTTGTGAAAAAAATTCAAAAAAATACTTTTACGAGCGGTACCTTCGGGTGCATTGTGTAATAGGTGGTACTCAGTGCCGGTCCTATCATTTTTGAGGCCCAGGGTAAACTCTTAAAAAGGGCCCTCTGTATATATAAGCAAAATTCGTATAAAGAAAGTTACAATTAAATAATATAGAAAAAAATGTTATACTTTTTATTCGTATGATTATAAATTGGACAAAAGTTACATACAAAATTAAATTATATTTTTATTAGTAAATTGAAAAAAAAAAGTTTAAACTTTAAATAATTCATAATATAAATAGTATACATACATGTCAAAAATAAATAACATCCTAAGAAATAAGTAAATGTCTCATTAGTATTTTTAATAGTCGTATAATAAATAGCATAAATCACGTGATAAACAAAAATAAAAAAATCAAACTCATTGAAAAACAGAAGTATAAATATTGAATTTGATGGATATTATATTGATATAAAGTAAATAGACGATATATGTAGAATAGAATACAAGTGGTAATGATGAGATATAAAATAAAATAAAAATGCACACAATGGGGATTCGAACCCATGCCATTAAGATTCCAAGATAACATGATTGTCAGTTGAACCAACACATTATTTGTGTCTTTTATTGCCCAAAACATATATAAACTAATACTAGACAGCTGTGCTATATTAAATATAATTTTTTTGGGTCCCTGTACTGAATTGGGCCCTGGGCGGTGGCCCAGGTGGACCAGGCCCAAGGCCGACCCTGGTGGTACTCACTTGAACCTAAATCTATACACACACATACACACACATATATAGGGGTGAGGTCAATGAAAAACCTAATGCATCGGAAAACCTTGGAAAACCAATAATATGTATCCTAAAATTTTTGACACATAATAATATGTATCACGATACACTTAAAAATAGGGGTATTTTTGACACATAATAATATGTATCCTAAAATTTAAAAGTTTATCATTAGATTAGTGCATCACGATGCATTTAAGAATTTAATGATCATACATAATTTTAAATTTTTAAAAGTCATCTACATCATACATTAAAAAACATTCATATGCATTCATTATACATTTACAAAATACCATTAAAAAAATCTTTTGATGATACATTATTTTCAATAAAAAAATACATGTTCATCATCCATCTTCATGTTCATCACTCATCTTTTGACGAAAATGACAATCCACTAGAAAATTTTTGACGAAAATGTTTATCTTTTGACGATACACTAGAAACTTAATGTTCGTCATTCATCTTCATATGCATTATTCATTTTTGTGTTCATGATGAGATCTTTAATGTATCGAAATACAAAAATACAAAAATAACGATGCAGTAGAAACTTTTGCTGAAAATATTCATCTTTTTACGAAAATTTTTCGATGTATCAAAAATTTCATGTTCATCGTGAGTTTTATCATGAGATTTTCAATGCATCAAAAACTTTTTGTTCATCATTCATCTTCGTGTTCATTATTAGAACTTCAATGGGATGTAAATCTACATGTTTATCATGAAATCTTCGCGTTCTTCATTCTTTTTCGTGTTCATCATTCATCTTCGACGATGATGCAAAAGATATATTTGACAATATCATGGTAGTGGTGAGCGATCATGGGTGGTGCAAGGTCGGAGGTCGACGACTAGGTGGTCTAGGGATGGAAACATGGTGGTGGTCATCTTTTTTTTGCTAAAGAGAAAGAGAAAGGTGTTGTTTCTTTTTTAAAAGATTAAATGTCTGAAGTCTGAAAATCATGTCTGAAATTAGGACGAGACATTAACATCTGAAATAAAGATACTCTTAGGGTGTGTTTGTTTTCAATTAAGAGGGTCTTAATTTGGTCTGAAGTCTGAATTTCAGATCCTAATCTAATTTGTATTGTTTGTTTAAATTCAGACTTAAGAGGTTACAACCTCTGAATTTCCCTCTGGATTTTAAGAGAAAGAGACTAGTCTGAATTAAAATTCAGAGCCTCTTAATTTCAGATTTGAAGGCCTCCTCTTAATTTCAGACATGGTTTTCAGACTTCAGACGTATAACCTTTTAAAAAATAAATACCACCTTAATTTTAATTAAGGCAACTCTCATCCTCTTAAAATTCAGAGGTTTCTACCTCTTATGTCTGAACCTAAACAAACAATACAGATCTGAACTTTAGACTTCAGACGTTTTTAAGAGGCTCTTAATAGAAAACAAACGAGGCCAAAGAGTGAAAGAGAGAGGGAGGGAGGAAGATGTGAAATAATAAAAAGATTTAAATTTTAAATTATGTTATATATGATAATATGGAAAAATATTTATTATGATTGATGTTTTTAAAATCAATTTATTTTTATTTTATTATTATTATTAAATAATATTAAATATAATATTCTAATAACACCCTTAATAAAGCTTCTGATGCACCTAGGTTTTCTTGTGGTGTATAATGGTTTTCCAAAGTATTCCGATGCATATAGGTTTCCATTGAACTCCCTATATATATATATATATATATATATATATATATATATATATATATATATATATATATATATATATATATATATATATATATATATATATATATATATATATATATATATATATAGAATATGGTTCGTGTGAGTACCTAAAAAATGCAGAGTACCGTGAGTACCAGTGAACACACGGGTTTAAGATGTGAACATGCTTCGAAAAAAAGTTTTTTTTTAAAAAAAAATTTTTCATACTCATTTGGATACAAATAATATAAGCATATTTGTAAAAGAATTACACGCATTCACACTTCGTAGCCTCTTAAAAGTCATGTGAACGTGGAAAAATTCATGTGAACATGCTTAGCTGTGAACATACGTTCACAACAGTGCAGTTCATGTGAACTTGCACGTTTCACATAGTTATAGTGTGTGTTTATGTGTGATTTTTTGCAAGTAGTCTTATATTATTAATTTAAACATGATTATGAAAAAAATTTTCAAAAAAAAATAATTTTAAGCGAGGTACCTCCGGTAATCGGACTCGCTCCGCAAAACTGTGTACTCATTGAACTCCATATATATATAGATATATATATATATATATATATATATACTATATATATATATAATATATAATATATATCTATATAGAATATAATCTATATATATTCTAATTATACGATATCTATATCTACTATATTACAATACTCTATATAATATAATAGATTCAGAATCCATGGAAAACTGGAAAACCATATTAAATGCACATGTTCATTACGGTAAAATGTTAAATTTAATGCACAACTACAATATACATATGTTCAAATGTGCATTATTATTGACTAGTTCACATAATTTACATGTTCATTAGGATAAAATGTTTCATTTCATGCAAAATAACAATATGCACATGTTCAAATGTGCAATATGCATGAATATGTGTATATTACGCATTTTTACATGAAATTAAACATTTTGTCTTAACGAACATATGTATATTATAATTTTACATGAAATTTAACATTTTATCATAATGAACATGTGCATTTGATATGGTTTTCCAGTTTTCCAGTCTAATATAATTTTTCATGGATCTCTACCCTATATATATATATATATACATATATATATATACATATATATATATATATATATATATATATATAGATTTAGGTTCAAGTGAGTACCACCTCTAATGCAGCGCACCAGAAGGTACCACCCTTAAAAGTAATTTTTTTGAAAATTTTTTTCATGAACATGTTCTAATTAACATTACACAGATCATATGTGAATTTCACGCAAATCCGAACACTCTAAGTGCATGAAAACACACATCACATAAATGCATGTTCACATGTCTTCAAAATTATGTAAGTGTGTGTTCACATCATATTTTAGGAGCTAGGAGATGTGAATGTATGTGAAATTTACATACGATCTTCATAATGTTAATTAAAACATGTTTATGAAAAAAAAATTTTAAAAAAGTTATTTTAAAGGTGGTACCTTCTGGTGCGCTGCATTTGGGTGGTACTCTCTCGAACCATATTCTATATATATATATATATATATATATATATATATATATATATATATATATATATATATATATATATATATATATATATATATATATATATATATATATATATATATATATATATATATATAGGGTTTAATGGAAAACCACCATGCACCTGAAAACTTGTGAAAACTGCACTGCACCACCACAAATGCATCAAATTCCCCGCGTGATGCATCAAAATCCCGTGTGATGCATCAAATTTCCCACGTGATGCATCAAAATCCCGCATGATGCATCACTTTATTTACGATCATGTCACCGCGCTTTTCATGAAATGCACCAAATCAGATGGTATGCGTAGGTTTCCATAGTTTTCAGGTGCATAGTGGTTTTCCATTGAACCCACCCCTATATATATATATATATATATATATATATATATATATATATATATATATATATATATATATATATATATATATATAGTTCGAAAGAGTACCATTCATTTTTGAGCTTGATTACCTCGATTTAGAAGGCAAGGAACTCAAAAGATACGATTTGAACTTGGTGGAATTTTTTGTACTTGCTTGCCTCTCTTTGTAGTTACCCGATCACACACACTCAGACACTTTTTTGGATTGGAAGTAAAAGAATGAAATTAAGGAAGTAAGGAGCTCAACATTATACATAGTTTTATATAAACCTGGTTCAAAATCATTTAAACGCTCGACTAATTAACTTTAAAAATGTATAGGTAGGATCCAGTTCAACTAACGACTGTTTAAGAAGTAATCACAATTCAATTTATAATTGATCCAACTCAATATTTATAGTCTAAGCTACAAACAAGGAACTTCCACGTACCAAACGTAAAATTGGAATATTACAAAAATTGTCTTAATTAATTATTTTGGAGATTATATATCTTTTGTTTATCAGTGTATGTATATTAAATCATATATAGGACGATATGATATAACTTTTGTAATGTAACTGTTTTAATATTCTTTAATATTTACCTTCTAATATCTTCACACATTATTTTAAATTGACCAATAAATTAAAAATGAATGTTGATAGAGTAAATTCTTACCTGGTTAGGAGGTATGGTGAGGAGAGATAGGCATACGAAATGCATCTAGATCTTGTGTTGATTTATTTTCATGTAACACACTATAATTTACATTAAGGATCACTTCTAACATTTTAATAACATAAATTCATTTCATAATATTTTTGTATCGAGATGAGTTATAAAAGCACAATTTCCAAAATAAAAGTATTTAGAATTTTACTAACAAACCCTATTTAATTAATCATCATCCTCTTTACTTCAATTAATTAAGAAAGAAAAGTTTCAACTCCTTATCCTTATGGTTAATCATCTTAAAAAAAGATTAAGAAGAAACCTTCAAAAGGTTAGGGCGACTTCGTTAGTTTTTTTATTTGGTTCCACAGTTTCTCTCGATCTGTATGAATACACACATGCTTTCATCATATAAAACACACACACACACACACACACACACACACACACACACACACACACACACACACATATATATATATATATATATATATATATATATATATATATATATATATATAATATATATATAGAGAGAGAGAGAGAGAGAGAGAGAGAGAAAGATTTAAGTTCCATGGAGTCCCATATTAGATTGGAGTCCTGGAGTCCATATTAAATGTACATGTTCATTACAATAAAATATTTTATTTCATGCAAAAATGTAATATATAAATGTTCAAAAGTGAATTACTGTTGAACAATTCACAAAATTTGAAGTTCATTACGATAAAAATGTTATATTTCATGCAAAAATACAATATGCACATGTTCAAAGTGCATCATCAAATCACATGTGCATATTGTTTAAATATTATAATTTTGTATGATATAGAATTTTTTTTATCATTATAACTTCAAATGATGTGAACTCGTCAATTGTAATGCACTTTTGAACATGTGTATATTATACTTCTGTATAAAATAAAACATTTTATTGTAATGAACATGTACATTTAATATTGGACTCCAAGACTCCAATCTAATATGAGACTCCATGGATCTTAACTACATATATATATATATATATATATATATATATATATATATATATATATTGAGGTTCTATGGGGCACCATATGCATCGGGAACCAAATGGGAACCAAAAATGCATTGCTTGTTTACAAAGGGTGCATTAAGGGCATTTTGGGAATGTTTAATAATATATTGTTAAATTATAAGATTTAATTTAATATTAATCATTTATTTAGGAAACTAAATAAATTATTGGTTGTTTCAAACATGATGCACAACAACAATGCATCAGGACAATGATGAACACATTGAAGACGTTGATGAACACGTTTAAATTTCAGAGATGCATCACGAAATTAATAGGTTTAAATGTCGAAATGCATCACGATTTTGGTGATGCATAATGATGGAACAAAGACGAGGATGAATATGGCCGAAATGCATCACGATTTTGGTGATGCATAATGATGGAACAAAGACGAGGATGAATATGGTCGAAATGCATCATGTTTGAAATTGAATTGGATGAAGATGCATCGTGTTTGAAGACAAATCCAATAAATTGGATGAAGATGCATCATGTTTGTTCAGATTCGGATAGAATATTTTCTAAATTCAAGTATCTTCCGATTTGCCCTTCCGTGCGCGAGAATTTATGCACCAGTGCACCCATTTTCAAGTTAATTACCTTTTTGCCACTGCAATCTGAACCATTAAAATTCAAGATCTAACGGTGCATACAGGTTCCTAAAGTACACAATGCATATGGGTGCCCCATAGAACCTGACCCTATATATATATATATATATATATATATATATATATATATATATATATATATATATATATATATATATATATATATATATATATATATATATATATATATATATAATGGATAACCAATTTTTAAAGGGCTCCTACTAATTAACCGTACGTGCGTTCTTAAATGAGCTAAGTTCAATGATTTGAATTGTTGGTTTGTATGGTATATATGTTGGTTATTAGATGTTTTATACTGATAAATTTAAAGTTAATTTAGATGATATATTCTAAAGATTTTCTAATTAAGTTGTTTCAAATTAACAAATTAATGATAATTTAAATTCAACCTATATATATATATATATATATATATATATATATATATATATATATATATATATATATATGTATATGTAGCAAGTTGATGGATGAATAGGGCATTGGCTTATCATGCATAAGGTATATAAAACCGGGGTTACATAAAAGAAATGAATTGAATAGTGGGTTTCATAAAAAGCACCAAATAGGTAATTCAGGAATATTATAAGCAACTTGAATTGAATCGATGGGATTAATTGATATGATGAAGAGGAAAACAGCTAGCAAAGCATCTGATCCAGTGGCCATCATCTGATCTTCTTTATTTTCAGTCCTCTCAAACCATTCTTTCGCATGCAACATTAAAGATTCATTCCTCTTTCTTATGTATATATTTCTTCTTTTGGTATTTATAAAAGATAGTATATGTTAGTTGTGTAATTATTCAACTACATTTATATATATGCCTTTCCAATTGATCTTATCTATAATCTAGTCATCATATATACTTATATTATATACGTATATACATATATGTATGTATGTGTGTGCGCATGCGCTTATTCCTAATCGCTTTTCACGTATCAGATTAACTCGATCTCATCTTTTCATGAACATATTTTGTTGGTGGATCTTTTTTGAATTCTCCGTAGCGTTGATTAGTACGTATTTGAGCAAATTCAATATTCATTGTATCGATCACTTTTCATCAAAACAGTCGATGAATTCACGGTGCCGCCCCTCAGGTTGAATTAACAATACTTTATTTAGAAAAGGCCTTGATTTCTTTATTTCCTCGATCGAGCCCAAGTGCCATTTACGTACATGGATCCGGCCATCACTTTAAGAATTATTGTTACCATTATCTAACCAACCAGGAACCTTCTGTCTAATTCTAATTATTCAGCAAAATAAAGAGTAAAGACATCTATCCATCCAGGAACCACTCGAGTGCATGCCATCAAGAAACTAATTAAGCAGAAAAAGGTGCCATTTTGGCTTTCAAAAGTGCTCATACCGAGTGCTTCTTTCGTTAGTTTCATACTCCCATAAGAATAAACCCTTGATAATTTTATTGTTTGTGTGTGTACGTCTCTATGTATGAGAGAGAGATAGATACGGATCCAGAATTTTTTGTTATCATCGTTGTCACTTTTTAGAGTACGTTTAATAGTTAGATATCGAAAAATTTTCCTAAAATGGATCAGGTCACCGAAACGGGTTGTCAACACAAAAATAACAAATAACATGAGTAATCTAATTAAAAATATATATATATATATATATTACAATATCATTAAAACTTAAAACCAATAACTACCGTAACTCCTAAAGTTTTAGAAAATGTATCGTATTTCACATTCTCAATATAGTATTCAAGTTGGTTGGCAATATTAACTTTCTCCTTATAATTAAAATTATTTGAATACATCTCTCCCAACCTTATTAACTTTGATGCATCAAAGTCCCAAAAAGAATAACACACGTTGCAATTAAGTCCTCATACACATCAACAATTCTGAACTTGCCACATCAAAACGATCATCAAATTCTTGAATTTGTAAATCCATGATCGTGTTAAAACAATTAAACTCGTAATAATACAAATAAGAGATGTTAGTCGTTTGTCATCGGTTTTTAGGATTAACATAATTATCCTTCGTATTCACAATATCATACTTTTCACAAAAGAATAAGCATATAACGTTCTTCCATTGAATCAAACTCATTAGCTCTATATGACTGTAATTGTCTCTCGTTTTTTTAATTCTATTGAGTTTTTTTTTTCTTTTAAAATTTTATGTTAAAACTCAGTAATATTTTAATAAATTTGAGTGATAAAAAAAACATATATAAATTAGATATGTATATAATACTTTTATAAAATTTTTAGAGGTGTCACTTAAAAAAATCTTAAGTGTCACTCGAGTTTTTGATACATATATACGTAACTCAGTACTTTGAAATTTTACACTCAACCTAATTAATTAGGTCTGTCCTTCTATCATCCATAATGATACAGCAAAAACATAACCTAACTAATTAAGTGATTCGTAAACATGGCAATCTTTGATCACAAACATTAATTTAGGAGATACTTAAAGCGGTTTGATAGATACAACTCTGTTAAATAGATTAGGGTTTAGTTCAAATGATCTTGCCCAATATACTATAATAATAACATTTAACAAAGTAAATGTTATTATTCATAAGCTATTCATAGGAATAGTAAAACTAAAATACTAATATATACAACTTTGTGTAGTATTTTAAAGAAAAGATTTGTAGCATGGTTGGTTGGAGTGTTGTTTGTGATGGGAGAGGTCATCGGATCAAATCCTCTTGACTTCAAGAAGAATGTTATTAATATTAATTTAATTGGTTTTTTACATGTTGAGTAAAAAATAAATATATTTTTATTTTAAAATATTACTTTGACATAAATTAAACTAATTTACTATTAAACATTTTATATCCTAAATATATTTTTAGAATATATGCATTCTTTCTTCACGAATGCTTGAATAATAATGGTCCTGTTTTTTATACACCACCTCAAATACAATTGTATAAGTATTACTCCCTCCGTCTCAAATAATTGTCCACATTTGACTTTTGAAGTTTTTTTTTTCAACTTTGACCTCAAATATATTAGTTTGTGTTATATAATACTTGATGAAAATTAAACCTACGAAAATTCCTTTAAAACTAAATCCTTCCATATATTTTGCATCACATATTATATATCACAAAGAAAAATATTTAATGTCAAAGTTGAGAAAGAATTACTTCAAATGTCAAATGTAGACAATTATTTTAGGATGGAGGGAGTAATACTTATACAATTGTATTTGAGGTGGTGTATAAAAAACAGGACCATTTTATATCCTAAATATATTTTTAGAATATATGCATTCTTTCTTCACGAATGCTTGAATAATAATGGTCCTGTTTTTTATACACCACCTTAAGCATTCGTGAAGAAAGAATGCATATATTCTAAAAAATATATTTAGGATATAAAATGGTTCTGTTTTCTAGACACCACCTCAAATACAATTGTATAAGTATTACTCCCTCCGTCTCAAATAATTGTCCACATTTGACTTTTGAAGTTTTTTTTTTCAACTTTGACCTCAAATATATTAGTTTGTGTTATATAATACTTGATGAAAATTAAACCTACGAAAATTCCTTTAAAACTAAATCCTTCCATATATTTTGCATCACATATTATATATCACAAAGAAAAATATTTAATGTCAAAGTTGAGAAAGAATTACTTCAAATGTCAAATGTAGACAATTATTTTAGGATGGAGGGAGTAATACTTATACAATTGTATTTGAGGTGGTGTATAAAAAACAGGACCATTTTATATCCTAAATATATTTTTAGAATATATGCATTCTTTCTTCACGAATGCTTGAATAATAATGGTCCTGTTTTTTATACACCACCTTAAGCATTCGTGAAGAAAGAATGCATATATTCTAAAAAATATATTTAGGATATAAAATGGTTCTGTTTTCTAGACACCACCTCAAATACAATTGTATAAGTATTACTCCCTCCGTCTCAAATAATTGTCCACATTTGACTTTTGAAGTTTTTTTTTTCAACTTTGACCTCAAATATATTAGTTTGTGTTATATAATACTTGATGAAAATTATATCTATGAAAATTCCTTTAAAACTAAATCCTTCCATATATTTTGCATCATATATTATATATCACAAAGAAAAATATTTAATGTCAATGTTGAGAAAGAATTACTTCAAATGTCAAATGTAGACAATTATTTTAGGACGGATGGAGTATTATTTATATGATTTTTTTAGTTCCTCCAAACTTCAAAGTCAATTGTATGTATATAAAACAGATAACGTGAGAGGATTAATGTTGATGAATGATTATTATGTTCATGAGTGTATGAAATTCTTTTTACAGATATTGTATAAATATTTTTTGATGTTTAATAATAATTATGCAACTGTGTTTCTATTTTTATTTTATATTGAGATCACCTTTTTTTGTACCAGGTATTTTAAAGTAAAAAAAAATTTTAAATTACTTTATATAGGTTTTTTTTCGTTATTATTAATAATAATTTACTTAATAAATTAATTTTTAATTGATGTTGTTGATTATTACTAAATGAAGCTGTGATGTATAACAAATTTCGAATGGACAGAAATGTATAGATGTGAAAAAGTTAAAAAAAACAACTAAAATAGAAGATTTTGTTGATTTTTATTCCTTTTCATATTTTTTTAATTGGCATTGATATTTTTTTAATCTTTTTAAACACACTTTGGAATCAAAAGTTATATTCTGATTGTGGTGGTGTGAACAATTTTGGAATCGAACGTAGTATTCAAAGTCAATAACGCATCATTTCAAAAATTGTAATATATTTAATAGAAATAACATAACATTTTGTTTCAAATATCAAATATGTATGTTAATATGTTAACTTTATATATTTTAGTATTTTTCGTATGACATTAAACCCCGCCGCGAAGCGCGGGCAAATTTTCTCCGTCCCTTAGTGTTTCTATATTGTATCCATATATTGCATTTTATAAATATTGACTATTATAATAAATTATATTTATTGGGTTTTCATTATTAATAGACTCCATACATTTATATATGCATGTTAACAATAATCCCAAAACATTCACAATTTATAACAAAATTAATGATCGAAAAGCCATCAGATTCTTTAATTAGCCTCATGCAATCAAGAACCACTGCACCCGGCCATGTCATTAGGTAAGAAAGTTGTTTAAAAAAACTAGATTTAATTAATTAATTAAGTAATAAAGACACTAAATATGACACATGCTTACATCAAGCCCATTACTAGGCCAATACGATTAAAGAATGTTGATTTGTAGAGACCACAAATTAATGAATATAAAACTAACTGCAGTTGCAAGATTACTGATCTGATTAATCCCAGTGCAAAAACCCAGATTTGATTTGATGCACTTTAAGGACATTCTCTGTGAATTAATCAATAAAATATGCTTAAATTTTTGAAGCCCAAGACCAATTATCATCAGAATTAGGTAAAAAGAGGTGTCCAGAATTTGTTGCATTTGTCTCACACTCCATTTTTAAATTTCACCAAGGACGATGGAGATGCAATTTGTGCTATATTTATTCCATTTGACCGAAAGTGCACAAACTACATATCGATCACTATTTTTTTTAAATTATTCAGGTACTAGATTAGTTTTTAATTTATGAAAACAGATTAATTAATTAATTCACCATTATAACATCGTGTGCTTGTGTAGCTGATCACCAGTATTTTATTAATTAAATTCAATTATGATAAAGTGATTATAAACGCGCGAATCAATTAGAGGTTAGAATGGATTCGTACATAAGTACTATATATATTGTTGTAAAGGTGATGTATACGAATTACGAAATAGATTTAAAGTATATTGTTTTAATATAGCAGATTAATTTTTTCTTTATTTAATCGTTGTTTAATTAATTACTCCCCTTTCGAACATGATGTAGATCATATTCTGGCAAGTAGATTAGCTAACTAAAGTTGATAATTTAAAAGAAATGCACCCAAGCAGCTTGGGTTATATTCTGCATCTTTTTTTTTTTTCAAGGAAAGCATGATCATGAGCAAATTAAATGGGGATTCTTTATATAAAGATGACCCAAAAACAATGGATTGGTGATCACAATAGAGTAAACAAAGACAAAGGTAAAGTAAGTTACAATTGGAAGTAATTTATAAAACATGGGAAAATTTCACAAAAAACATCAACTATAATTTTTTTTTGGATTAAGTCCTCAATCAATTTTTTTGTCTGATAAGTCCCTTAACTAAATAAAAATCACCAATTTGGTGTTTTTTTCAAGAAAAGTTAACGGTAACCTGTTAAGCGGGTTGCAATTGCTGACGTGGATTTTATAAATCTATTATTTTTTTCGATTAAGTCCCCCAACTAAATAACTTTGTCTTATAAATCCATTAACTAAATTATTCTGTCTTATAAATCCCTCAACTAATTTTTTTGCCACATAAATCCATTATCTTGATGAAACTCATGTTATTTGTTGTTTATCAATTTAAGTGATTGTTCAATCGCCAAACATGACATACTCTGTCATCGTAATAAACATCGTCGTTTTTAAAATTTAAAAAAAATCGTTTTATTTTATCAAAAAGTTGAAAGGTTTAATTAGTTCGGGGACTTATAAGGGAAAAAAATGAAATGGGGACTTAATCGAAAATTTTTTATACTTTGATGGTTTTTGCAAAATAGGTTTAAGCATGTTAACCTATTATAACAAGTTATCGGACCAATTTAAAAGGTTTAAGCAGTTTGGGGACTTATCAGAAATAAAAAATGAAATGGGGACTTAATCGAAAAAGTTTTGTACTTTGATGGTTTTTTGCATAATTTTCCCCATAAAACATTGGGTATACTTCATCCCAAAAAGGCTTATGAAGTAGTCCATACAATTGAAAGAAAAGCTTGTTTATATAGACATTAATTATCTAAAACATTCATTTTAGTAATCAAGTTCTTGTTTAAAAAAAAAAAAAAAGCAATTTGGTTGTATTACTACAAACAAAATGTCATTTACTGACACACGAAAAGTGTCACTAAAAGTCAAAGAAGTGTCACTATAGGTGATAAAATCTTTTACCTACACAACAAAAAAAAAGTGGATAAAAGTTGAGTGGGTATAGATATATAGTGACTGAAAATGTATGTGAATAATGTTTCAAGTATTTTTGTGACAAAATTTTTTGTGTCACTACTTTAGAAAAGTGTGGGTAAAAGATTGCTTTACACCTACTATTTCTTTTCTAAGTGACACTAAAAGTAAGATATAGTGACACTTTTTTTGTGTCACCAAAAGCGTGTGTAACTAAATGACATTTCTTGTAGTGTATATGCGGTTTATGGTTTTGGCTTCATCTATATATTGTAATCGATTCCTAGAATTAAGGTATTCTCATTGATTAATTCGAATAAAGAACAATCTCTCTAACCAATGGACGGAGGCCACATCAACAAAACTATGTAAATTTAGGTTATTTTTGTTTGCTTGCTTTTAGAATCGTTTCATAACACCACATTTGCAGGGGTGAAATTTTCTATTAATACATTACAAAGATGATATAATCAATCTAACTTTAGGGTTTGTAATCCATCATCAACCATCTTTCTTTGCTTTATATGTGAAGACCACCCCTTACGGGGCAGTTCTCACCAGTCTAGGTCCCAATTCATGCAATACGATATCAATCATACTAAGATAGGGTAATTAATTGCGGAATATAAAATTACTAGTACAAACATATTAGAATTAAGTTTAATATAGATTACAATTTTCAAATTAAACTTATAAAGGGTATCATCTAATCTAATACATTACATCATAAAATCATATCAAGTCTACCCAAAACCACCACATTTGCTGTCTTCCAATCAGTACCAGAAAGTTTGTTGAGTAGTGGTCAAGGAAAGCTTCAAAACTTGGATCTTGAATGACCTAAGTACTAGGTCCTGCAGGTGACTTTCCTTTACTTTTACCTTTAAAATTTTAATGCAGCAACTGTAAGCAATGCTTAGTGAGTATATATATTTTCAAATTAACATGCATAGTCAAGCGGATCATTAGTCTGGCGTGATATGTCTTGGCTGCCGCTACAGCCCTCATGATTGAGATATAGAATTCATAGAATCGGATGATGCTTAAGCCACGCTCACGCTTAAATTGTGGGGATCAACCACATACTGGGCTAGCTACCAGTAAATCAACGTGGCGGAACATCGGAGGTCATTACCAAGTCCATAAGAACTGGTGAAATAGCCAGGTCTAGAACAATAGACCATCAAGGCTAATCAAGCTGAATAAGTCTATCAAGTGTCTGATCAATAGTGAAAGCTTAAGTCATAGAAGTCATAATAGTAATGAATCATAAAGCAATATCTGAAGAAGTCTTAAATACAATATGAAATGATAATCAAATAGCTATCATGATCCACTGGGCAACACCGAATCATGGTGTGCACAGGTCTCAATCCAGCTGATACAATGAATGTCAATAAATCTAATATCAACAATATATCTCAACCGGAAAGTCAACATGTTAAATCTGAATATCTATAACTCACAGATCTGGTCTTTGTCAAACAGTTTTAAAAATCTGCCACCTGAGTTATCTCAGGATTTTATCTTTGTCAATCTGTTCTCTGTCAAATCAAGTCTTTGACCCGCTTTTAAATCTTTAAATCTCTATGTTCAGAATTTCACTGAACCTGTCCAGAATTATCATGTTAATATCATATCATTATCATCATCTTTTTAGTCTTTAAAATCTCTAATTTCATCTGATTCTCGATAACTCATAGACTTTTATGTCCATTTTCATGGACATGTGTGACTTTTGTCATTTTTATATCATAATATCTCCTTTTAAAATTTTAACTAAAGATTTATTGATTTTAATCTTTATAAATCATAATTTTGTTTTGACACTTATCTTATAAAAATGATCACTATTTACATTCATACATATATATATATATATATATATATATATATATATATATATATATATATATATATATATATATATATATATATATGTTCACAATCACACACACCTGTACATGTATTCATGCATGCATTTAGAAAAGTCAAAGGAACATAGTATTACATATTTTGGTTTCTTATACATTTGAAGGTTTCGGTACATGTATATGCATATAAAAAGTTTCGGGAGTTTTGTGTGGGTTTCGGTACTCTACCGAAACCTTAGAGGTTTCGGTATAAATCTCAGTATTCCAAAAGTTTCAGTAGATAGCAAAGGTTTCGGTAGTTTTCATTGTTTCGGTATGTTACCGAAACCTTAAAGGTTTCGGTACCCTTATGGGTTTCAGTACTTCATGGTTTCAGTAAAACTTATGTGGGTTCAGTATTCAAGAGTTTCGGTATTACCTTGGTAGTTTCGGTACCTATTACCGAAACCTCAAGGTTTCGGTACCCCTTTGTGGGTCTCGGTAACCATGCATAACACACTCAAACACACACATATTTATTTCGGTAGTGTGGTAGTACCGAAACCTTAAGGTTTCGGTACCCACAATTTGGGTTTCGGTAACATGAAAACACACACAGATCATTTTTGTCAAGAACACAGGTTTTCACCAAAATTCCGATTTCTAAATAATTTGAAGGATCTAACTCAAAATCTTTGTTTCTATCACATTTAATTACTTCATTACATGATTATTTATCAATTACATACACATGCAATACATATTTATGTTAGATCATGAATCATCAATTCGGTTTCTCATGAAACCGAACCAAACCCCATAAGATTTCAAAATATAAATGAATTTTACCTTGAATTGTTGCTAATTGATGATGTTTGATGATTTGTTGTAACTTCTTTGTCTTAAATCTTCAATTAAATGATCAAATCTTGAATTTCTTAGCAAATTGTGAGGTTAGCCGTGAGTTTTAGAGAGAGATTAGAGAGAGAAATGAGTTGGTGTTAAATGACAATTTAAAGTCATTAATTTAGTTTTATATGTTTCATTTGTTCATTTAAAATTTTAACCCACTTTTATTTTTGTATTTTACATCTCTTTTATTTTAATCATGAAAATTACTTAATAATTTTCATTCTTAATTAATATTTGCAATCATAAATAATATAACAAAATTATATTATCATCTCAAAATCAAGCGTTACATGATTGATAAAAAGATAGGTTGTTACATTATACACTAGAAACTTGGACGATATAGGTTTTCCGCTTTGAGGGCATGGAATCTGGTGCGATACGGGGCTAATGGAAGAGGACGGGTAGATAGTGTTGTGATTATGTTTATGACGATGATGAGGAGATGCTTTTGAAGACTTTTTATATAAAACTGATCTAGGGGAGAACAATTTTAATAGTCAGTTACTTAAATAAGACGATCATCTAATATATAATGATCTGTGATACAAACAAAAAAAAAATTGATGCTTTTATTAAGATAAATTAAAAGGGTTATTATGAAAAAACCAATATGTTTATTACGACTTCAATGTTTCGTCCTTTCAAGTTATTTTTTCCAAGAAAAGTCCTAAAGTTAATTTTTTTTATCTTTCTGGTTCAATGAAATTTGGTTATTAGAACCTGGTTTTTTAATTTTATTCAGAAACCCAGTTTATCTATTATATACGGACTCTAGTAGTAAATTTTCATAAAACTAGAAAAATAAAAAATAGCTTGATGAATTTTATGAAGAAAAAAAACATTAAGAGATAAAAACGTAAAATTTTTAAAAATACGTTGGTTTTTTTTCGTAATAAAACATTTTCTTATGAATATATAATTTTTAGATTGCAATAAATTTCGAGAAAAACAAGATGCCTTCATAAACCAGGCCCAAACCTGCTTTTTGTCTACCCATTTTCACCCTTTTAGCCCATTAGACTGGGTATTTATGTGGCAACCGTATTGGGCTTATGTTTTCACAACCCAATTTAGACCGTGTTTTCCTAAACCAGCCCAATACCCACTGCAAGGATACGTGGCCTGCTCACCGCCGTTGCCTCGCCGACACGGTGACGCTCATTCCGGTCGCCTTTTTGCTTAGAGACGAAGGTAACGTGAAGGGGTAAACTTGTCATTTACTAAATAAAAAATTCACTAAATTAAAGCGGTTGCCACACTTTCCTAATTTATTCAGAAGAAAAAATATACGTGAAGAAGGGCTTCATCATCATCATCATCGTTTTGAGAAGAAGATATGGGGCTGCTCTCGAACAGGTGAAGAAGATTCTTTTCTCTTTGTTCTTTTCAGTAATTTTCAAATTTCTGTTGATGTGTTTTTGTGGCTGGAAGAATTGATGGAGAAATTTGATTTGGGGGATGAATGCAGATTGGATAGAGGGAGTCTCAAACCAGGAGATCATATATATTCATGGCGTACTGCTTATATTTATGCGCATCACGGTATTACTTCCTCTTTTTGCTGCTTGTTTTTTTTGTGTATTGATCAATCTCTTTCAGAATCGAGTTTATTCGACGGATCTATTATGTGTTATTATAAACCCTAGTTTCAAATAGCCGTTTGTTCATTCTATATTCGATCGCGTTTTGTGTACGCCTGTTCTTATAGGCGCTTGATTTTGTTCTGGCAAGACTTCGGCATTTTGTATTTGGCATGTTGATAGATATTAAAATGGGATTTTTTATATATTATTTGATGTAAATTTGTTTCTTTTTGTGGATCTTAGGTCTAGCTGCTGCTACTTTTTGGTATTGTTACTATAAATTTGAAGTCTTAATTTGAACTCTGAAAAGAACAAGGGTTAAGTAACATTTTGATCATTCAACTTTTAGATTTGTCTCATTTAGCCACTAAACTATTTTTTTGTCCTAATTTAACAACTCAACTTTGTTTAATGTTCTATTTTAGGAAAATGAATAAAACTAAAGGCTAAATCGAAAAAAATCTAAAAGTTGGATGGTCGAAATAACACTAAACCCTAAGCAAAAATTAGAAACATGCAAGTATGGTGTATTGGTTTTTTGCTTAGAACACATAGAAGAAAGTTTTAGCTCCTTCTGGATTAATGCATCTAAGTACAGTGTACTGCTGTTTGCATCTCCTTATGGATTTTGCCATGATCAGGAGTCTTGTTAAATCCATTCTGAGGAATATGACACCATTTTAGTATGAAAAGCTTAAATCATGAGAACCCTAGTAATTTCAAAGAAAGATATCGTATTCCATATTAAAAGATTAATGGAATAGAACTGAGAAAGCATTTTCGGAATTCCAAACATGTTGCGGTTAGCCAAGCTTAAGAAGAACAATCACAGATTCAGGGACATAATGTATGTTTGGGCTAAAGAAACAATCAAACCGTTCCCTGTGACTTTTATTAACAATTGCTATGTTTGCTTGGAAGATGTAACCAGGCATCTATGTTGGTGATGACAAAGTCGTTCATTTCACTAGACGTGGCCAAGAGGTTGGAACCGGAACGGTTCTTGATGTCATCTTGGTTAGCTCAGGGCCACGACGGTCTGTGGTCCCCTGTCCCACCTGTACTCATACCGAGGATGGCAATGGAGTTGTATCCTCTTGTCTCAATTGTTTCCTTGCTGGTGGTGTTCTATATCGTTTTGAGTACGCAGTCAGTCCAGCCGTCTTTCTTGCCAAAGCACGTGGTGGCACCTGCACTCTTGCAGTCTCAGACCCAAATGAAACCGTTGTCCACCGAGCAAATTACCTTCTTAACAATGGCTTTGGCTGCTACAATGTTTTCAAGAACAACTGTGAAGACTTTGCAATCTACTGCAAGACGGGTCTTCTTGTTGTTGACCAAAGGACAATGGGCCAAAGCGGGCAGGCAGTTTCGATCATTGGTGGGCCCCTTGCAGCCGTCCTGTCAACGCCTCTTAGGCTTGTGACGACAAATGTTTATGGGATGGCAGCAACAGCCGTTAGCGTGTATTGTGCTAGTCGCTATGCTGCTGATATCGGTATGAGGAGGGATGTGATGAAGGTTGGTGTGGAAGATCTAACACAGAGGCTAGCAACGGGTGCTCTCACCGTGGTCGAGCCCAGTGTTGCCGCTTTGCAGCCTAACAATAATGCTAGGGCAACGGGCGCTATCACCGTGGTCGAGCCCAGAGTTTCCGCTTTGCTGCCTAACAATCATGCTAGGGCAACCACCTAGTCTTTGGTGGTTTAACTTTCAAGATTGTTCCTTTGAGTTTGATAGTGTTTGTTTGTAACTTGTCTAATAATAAAAAGCATTTGATGGGGATATGTTTTCCGTACAAGAAAGATATGTAAAATGGGAGATTACATATGAGTTTGAAATAGCTTCAAAAGTATTTTTAATGCAATCATTGAGGTTATTTTATGATATAAATTCGTTTTGGTTCATCATTTAGGTTATTGAACTGTTTTCTCAAAAGTCTAAAATCTAAAGTAATATATCATTCAACTTGGGATTTTCTAATAAAATTTATGCAGTTCAATGAAATGAATCAATAGGTTCGTGAACATACAATATACAAAATAGGACAGCGACGTTGTTCGGTTGGATTAATCGGTTTATGAGTTATTTGGGTTTTGGTAAGTTCTGGTTAATTCTCTTTTTGTGTTAATCAGGTTTTGGGTTTAATCGATTTGGTTAAAACGATTCATGAACAAAACAACTAACTGAATTAAATTAATAAAACTTACAAAAATAAACCTTTCGAAATCAATGTTATTATTGCCTTATGGAGATTTAAATTGATTGCATCTTGGATTGGAGATTGAAAATTCAAATAATTTCAATTCGGGTACGTTGGCTTAATTAGTTCTACCTTCGAGTTTTTTAAAAGAGCTAAAGCTTTTAGAAGCCGGAGTTTTTGAGAGATAGTTTTTTGAAATAGTTAGAACTTTTAGTTTTATATATGTGTTTTTTAAACGTAGTTGTATCTATAAGTTTTAATACTAAATTACATAAAAAGACATTAATATTAATTAGAATAATTACATTTGATCAAAGTTGCAGAGCTTTACAAAAGCTAAGGGGGCGTTTGGTTCGTAGATTGTTTTCTCTGAGATTTGTATTTTGTCAAAGGATTTGCATTATGCAGCATTTGCATTTGTCAGGATTTTGTCAAAGAATCGACATTATCTTATAGAAAAACTTTGTTAATCTGAAGAATGAAATGTAACTGGGATTTAAAATCCTTAGGCTGATGCTGGGTTTTTAAATAACAAAAAAAAAGAAAGGATTTATGAAATCCTGGGATATTAAATCATTACTGAAATCTGCGAACTGAACACATGATTTTAAATGCAAATCCCAGGAAATTCACGAACCAAACGACCCCTAACTCTACCAATAATAGTTAATTAAGATTTAACTAACAAATGTTATTATTATTATTTCTTTTTCAGAAAACCCTAATTCAGGTTAGTTGTTTCCCCCCGAATCCACTATGCTAACACCAATAACCGAACTATATTTGTTATTTGGTCCGAACCAACCAATTCAAATAACCCGAATGTTTTCCGTTCGGTTGATTTATTTGATTTCAGCTTTTTTCACACCCTTTGTTAAACGTACCTTGTAATTATGAGTTTCCCTCTCTATTTTATATCCATATTAAATCATTCTTATATCATGGTTTTACATTGGTCTTTTTTGGTTTTTTTTAATCTTTATAATAATGTGTTAAATATTAGGAAAAAAAAATGTTTTTGGTGTTTTCGTCTCACCATGTTATTTTTTTCCAGTTTATTTCTCAAGTTAATTTTTTCTTTTTAGTTCAGTGAAATTTGACTATTACAACTCGATTTTTCAGTTTTTAAAAACTCGGTTACTAATTATAAATAGGCTCTAATAATCAAATTTCAAAAAACCAGGAAAACAATTAACTTGCGGACTTTTCATTTAAAAAAATAGCATAGAGGGACAAAAAAACACAAAAACTGTGAAAAATGTTGGTTTTTTCATAATAAACCTATTAAAATATTTATTAATCATATGTATGTAATAGATATATTAGAATTTGATAAAAGTAAAAATACTTTTTTAGGTGCATTAATTAGAATGAACAACTTTGTATGACATTTGAGGTTAACAAAGTACAAAGTAAAACATTATCATGACACATGCATTGTTTGTGAAATTTTATCATCAAGATTTAGAAATTTGATAATTGTAGGCCCTTTTTTTTATCTAAATTAAACGCGACAAAGCAAATAATCAAAACAAATAAATGAACATAATTGTATAGAAGAGAATTGTGGTGCACATTAGCAGATCATAGATGGCAAATGTCTCTCATCAGCCTTTTCAATTTCTCCTTTACTCAACAAAAAAATGTTTAAAATAAAACAAAAAATAAGATAGCATTTGGTTCACTAAAATCCTTTCAGTTACCTCGAATTCTAGCAAACAAAACACATATTACACATATATGTGATTTGTAAACCACAAAACGCATATTAATACAATAAATAGTAAATTATAAAGTTCGTTCCTCTATTTTGCTTAAAAATAAAGAAATGGCCCATAAAGTTTATCAATTATATGAATAAAAATTCATCATGTTTTACGGTCCAAATTTTCATTGTACAAATACAATCTTTTGACTATTTAATCACACGTCTTTATAAGTCCATCCATGATGGTTTTTGTGACACCTTTGCCACATTAACCACAATTACATAACACCCAGTATTAAACACCAAACATAAATTACAAAATGATCTGCATATTTAAATTACAGTGCGGAAGCATAAAAGTACATAATAAAAATTACAAACGTTCAAACACCCTACGGTGCTACAAGGTTCATGTCTAAATCTACATACTCAAAAGTTATTATAACATCCCAAATGTATTTCAAAAATAATCCCATAGATCCGTTACCAAAATGAGTAGTAGATATCTTCAAACTTCAAGTATTGGCCTAACTAGACGGTCCCGCAGCAGATTTCCTTTTTCCTGTAAAAATGTCAACAACTGAGGGGTAAGCGAATGCTTAGTGAATACACAGATTTACGCATTTTATAAATTTTTATGAAGCCCCAAAAGTAACACCGACGACACACGTCGTATACTCATTTCGTACACCAAGTACGGAGCAAGAGCCGCAGCTCCTTCGAGCCCAATGCTCGACATTAAACCAACCATCTGAGACAGACATAACATCGGGGATGACTTACTGCCTACCAGAACCTCGAAGGGATCAGCTCCGGGTCATATAGCGCAGTAACATCGGAATACAGATGCGACCCGCTGGTCCATCGATAGATGCACAACAAATGAACGGACATGCAACAAGATCAATGTGCATCTAAATCTACGCAAGTTAGTAGAATTCCAAACGATAATGAAGCAACATGTCTCAGCAGGCAATAGCTAACATAAAGCAGATATAAACATGCGAAATCATATGTACTCACAGTGAGTGCGTTATTAAACTTTAATCAATATTATTTCTCCTCGGGCTTTCAACCGGATCCACAAAGTACCCCACTGTGGGTTAAACAACACCATAAGGGACCTGTTAAGTCAGTTGTATCAAAACATTGTGTCAATAACTGTTTAATTCCTTAAAATCAAATTTTATAATTCTTGCGAATTTTGACCCACACTTCGGATCCATGTCCGAATTCGGACCCCACCCGAGTTCGGACCCCATTAGGTCCCAATTCGGACCTTACATAAATCCTAAATTCGGTCCCTATGCAAGTTCGAACCCAAGTCAAATTCGGATTCCATAACAAATTCGAACCACATGCCAAGTTTGAATCCCCACCCGAATTCGGACCCATCCGAATTCGGACTCCAACCGAAATCTAACACTTGTAAATATTTTCTGTTTTTGTACATCTGAAATTCGAACCTCATCCGAATTCGGACCATCTATTTCAAACTTGTGCAGTTTTGTCAAATTTCAGATTTAATCCCATCATTCTTGTACTAATTCAATACAAGAAATAACTTATACCAACTAAAATACATCTATTTCCAACACTTTTAACACTAATATTAACACTTTTAGATACCAAATTGAACATTTTTTGTCCATTTTTGAACACCCATCGAACATACACACTAAAACACACACTAAAATCCAAAAATCATACTTAGAGCTTGAATCAGAAGCTGAAATTCAGTATATAACATCTTATACACTAGATTTAAACGAATCTACAACTTGATCGTACATGCATTAACATTTGCTACTCCAAATCTATTTTTCGCTTCTTATAAAAACCGAACAAAAAATGTTCCCAAATTCAAAATTTAAAGGATTTCTTACCTCAAATCTTTGATTGCAGCGTTTATAAATCCTTCCTTGTATCTTGAATCCAAATTTTCAGCTTCCAAAATCACAATTTGATGATCTCTAATTGTTTTATAGAGAGAGAGCCGAGAGAGTATAGTTGTAGAGAGAGAAAGTGTGTTTGGCTCAAGTGAAAGACTACAAGTCTTTTATTCCCATTTTGAATTTTTAGCACATCTAGTCCCTCCTCTTATCCGGTTTCATAAAATATTGATTTTATTAATAAAGAATTCTGTCTTTATTTATTATCTTAACAATTTTATAATTTTTATTCATTTAAATAAATTAAAATTTCTCAATTTCTAAATAAGCAACCAACTTTATAATTAATTCCAAATTCAGTACCAACTTTCATAATCCAACTTAAATTACAAATTTAAACTAATAACTTCAAATATAATAATTTAAATCTGAGGATGTTACAGTTTTCACAATTCACAAGTCACACTTCTGCCACATCAACGTCGAATCATTCCATTTTCTCACATTAATTCACACCCCGGAAATGGTCACCACCGCAAAAGGAGGGGAGAGAGAGAGAGAGAGAGAGAGAGAGAGAGAGAGAGAGAGAGAGGGAGGCCATGGTGGTGTCATGGTTGAAGCAACCAAGAAGCCGTGGAGAGCAGTGTGAGAAGAGGGAGTGTGGTGTGTGTGTGTGTTCCATGAGCCGTGGAAGGTGGTGAGGTTGGGTCCGTGGAGCGTGGTCTCGATGACCACTCCTTTTGGTCTAATATAACTAGAAATCTCAACCTATGCAACTTAACGATACAATAGTAAATATATTTTATAGTCGACTTAGACTATATTAAAGGTTTGATTATTAGAATTTTCAATCATTTATGATAATGTTATGCCTCTTAATTTTCATCTCATATATATTATGATGTATGTTCATATCTTTTTCCGTCAGGCTGGTCTTGACATAAGATGTAGTCATTATTCGTTAAATCCGAGCTCGAAACAATATTGAAACATGTAGAAAATCGTTAGACGTGTATATTATGATATAAGTGAATAAGTCAAAGAGTCTAGAGGATATGATGATAGTGTTAGGTGTAAATACTAAATAGGAAGTGAAGAGTGAAGGTGAAATCCTATGGTAAATGATCCACGTGTCAAAATTCCCTTCTTAACCGGGGTATTTATAGATGCAAAATATATTAGTTTACGGTTTAGTAGAAACTAGTTTATTACCCGCGTATTACGCGGATAATTTTAATATATATAAAATATAATAAATAAAAAGATAAATATATAAATATTATTTTTTACACAAAAGTATATAAGATGACATTATTATTTATTATGACCTATTGATTTTGTATATTTCTAAATATATATGAAGGGTAATTATTTTCTTATATATATTTTTGAACTTTTATTATAGTATCTTATACTTAATAAGTTAGTAGATTATTAGATTTTGTTTGATTTGATTTGATTTGAATTTAATAGTGGATTATATTAGATTTAATTAATAAGTTAGTAGAGTATTAGATTTTGTTTGATTTGATTTGAATTTAAAAGTGGATTATATTAGATTTGGATAGATTTGATTTAAATTTCTTTATTATTTTTAAAATCTATAAATGCCACGTGCCGATTCATGGTGACGACACGTGGCTTCACCATAAATGAGTATAGTTACTCTTTTAATAGTATAGATAGAGATAGATGGGCAGCCCAATGAAAAGCCCAAGGCTTAATACGTAGCTCTCACAATCAATGCTTACTACATAATGTGTTGAATATACATGAAAACGAAATTTATTTTATATAAATTTGTTATCGAAAATATTATATATAGATCCTTTAAAATTTTGATATAAGTTTAATATAATACTAGATTATTACCCGCGTATTACGCGGATATTTTTAATATATATAAAATATAATAAATAAAAAGATAAATATATAAATATTTAATTTTTTAAAAAAAGTATATAAGATGATATTATTATTTATTATGACCTGTTAATTTTGTATATTTCTAAATATATATGAAGAGTAATTATTTTCTTATATATTCTTTTAAACTTTTATTATATTATCTTATAATTAATAAGTTAGTAGATTATTAAATTTTGTTTGATTTGATTTGATTTGATTTGAATTTAAAAGTAGATTATATTAGATTTGGATAAAGTTAATTAATAAGTTATTAGAGTATTAGATTTTGTTTGATTTGATTTGAATTTAAAAGTGAATTATATTGGATTTGGATAGATTTGATTTAAATTTCTTTATTCTTTTTAAAATTTATAACTGCCACGTGTCGATTTATGGTGACGACACGTGGCTTCACCAGAAATGAGTATAGTTACTCTTTTAATAGTATAGATAGATTTTTGTATATATAAGGTGATATTTATAACGGTATATTTAAGTATGTGTGTTAGTTAAGAAAATCAAATTGCCGGAATAATCGGACGTCGGTGGTCCAAAAGAAAAAGAAAGCTGTTATATAAAAAATAGATAGAATCCAAAAAGTGGTTATGATGTGGTCTCTCTATTTGACAAAACCGAATCATATTCGGGTCAACAAATTTTCACACCGACAGTTTCAACTGTATCCATGGAACCATAGATATGAAATCTTAAGGTTCTTGGACCCATTGATCATATTACTCCACCCTATACAGCTTATGTTAAGTTTTATTTAAAAAAATTGAAAAAAGAAAATTTTATATGAGAAAAAAGCAAGTCCAAACCTGTCAATATTGTGTTTAGGTGATATCTGAAAGTTATAACTCAGACATCATATTTATAAACAGATACAAACGATACAAGGAGTTCTAGGATGCAATAGCAGAACCCGTATTCTCTTTTATAGAAATCTAAACTTTCAACCGGTAGTCAGTCACTTTATTTTTTTAATTTGGAAACAATAATTTTGATTACTTTTTTATATTTTTGAAATGGTAGACGCCTAATGTACATGTATATTTAATAAATCAAAAGTATTTTTCATTAAACAGCAAATAATGTTAATTATAGAAAGTTCTCATTAGATTTAAGAGTTGTTTAGAATTACATTTGGTTATTAATTAATTATATGATTATCATGTTTTTTAAAGCACAACCAAGTAAAATGAAGGGGTCGGCAAGGCACAAAGATCATATTTTATGTTTTGCAGGAGTGAAAAACGACTTTTGAAACAACATCATTTTTTTTAATTTTTCTGAAAACTTTAGAAAGAATTTATTCTTTCCAACACAATAAAAGAATATATATATATGGAGTGGATCAAATAAGTATCATCCTTAAAATGAAGACAGTAAGAACCAATAATAATTTGACATGTCATCCATTTTATTAATTTAAATTAAATTTAAAACTCTTAAAAGTTATTAATAAGGAAGGTTTACAATTCTCTATTTCTTTCTCCATTTTCTCTTAACTCAATGGATGAAGAATCACACACAAATTTAATTCAATATTTTATTATGAATCCTGATTGTAGAATTGTCTAAACCATTAGTCGTGAATCATCAATGTCGTGAATCACTCGTGTTTGAGTTGTGAATCATAGCTTTGTATTGAGGCCCATTAAATTTAATCATCAAATGAAAATGACACATACCATTTAATATACAAGGGTGTATGCTGGTTTGCCAAGACCACATATATATGTGTTGCATCTTAAAAGAAATGATACATTAACATTCAATTCGAATTATTCTTTATTGCAAGGACGGACAAAACCCATTCTAATTTCGACATATACCAACTTGAACTAACATTACATTAAACTAATTATATTGAATTTCGTTAAATTTTGACTCAGAATTGTTATTTAAAGGTTTTATATACGTTTTTGTGTTAGTATATAGAATAGACAAGTGATTGTGTATATCAATCAATGCTTTCCATGGATAGGATCATCGACTGAATTCATGATAGAGACAAGAAAAGGAATAGAAAATAGGGGGAGGATATTCAATAATATTATGGTGATAGGGTAATGATATGTATTCGTATTATTTTGAAGTTTATACTGATTATTTTTCTTTATTAAGAAATATTCTTGAGAGACTAGTCTACATAATATTGTTGTGTTAATTTTCTTATCCTATTATGTGTTATATATTAACCGATGGTTTAGATTGAATGTTTAGCCTATTATGTGTCTTTGGTCTTTTGGCCCGTTGGCCCAATCTATTGTATTTATATTTCTGCTTTGGTTATTGAATGGACATGGAACTTTGATAATCAAACATGGTATCAGAGAAATAACCCTAACCCTAATCCCTACCCTCTCTTTCTCCATCTCCTAACCCTAACCCTAAAACGGCCGCCGCCCATCGCCGCCGTCCACCACTCGCCGCCGGCTGCCTAGCGCCGCTGCTTCTTCTTCTTCCTTCTTCTCCCTTGCGGCCACCATCTGCCGCCGCCTCAACCGCTCACCGCTGCCTCTTCTTTCTTCTTCTCTCTTGCGGCCACCTTCTGCCGCCACCTGCTCCTCGGCCGCACCATCTCTAACCTCTAGCCGCACACCAACTGCCGCATACACATAAGCAACCCTAATCGAACCCTCCTCTACTGCTGTCGCCGCACCATTTCGAACCCTAGCCGCCAAATACCAAACCCTAGCCGCACCATAACCGCCGCCTACACCTCCTAAACCCTAATCGAACCCTACCCGCCGCTTCATTATCCTGCCGTCATAATCTACCCAAAAACAACCATATCCGCCGCCTAAAACCACAAAACCCCTTCTTCCCCTTGCTGCCGCCGCCCCCCCTCCCTTCCCCCTTCACTGCGGCCGCCAACCCTACCTCGCCGGTAAGCAACCGGAAACAGCCCTTTAAATCTCTAAAATGTCAAACACACAACCCACTACTTCCGCAAATCCACAAATGCCCCAACAAACCACAACTCCAACCCTTAACGGCTATTGGACCTTTAACCCATACCCACCTCCACCTACTACGCTTCCTCAAGCATTCAGTACTATACCTTTGCAGCCACCGGCGAACACCCTTAACTCTGGGTGGTACATGGACACCGGTGCTACCTCGCATATCTCCGCGGACACAGGTAATCTTACTACTGTTTTTAATAATTCATTACTTCCGTCTATTGTTGTTGGAAACGGGGCTAGTATTCCCGCTACCACCACCGGCCATAGCATTTTGTCAACATCTCATCGTCCTCTATATTTAAAAAACGTTCTTGTCTCCCCTCAGATAATCAAAAACCTTATCTCCGTTCGTCGTTTCACTCGTGACAACAATTGTAGTGTTGAATTTGACAAGTTTGGTTTTTCTGTGAAAGATCTCACGACTCGTCAACAACTACTACGTTGTGACAGTGACGGTGACTTGTACCCGCTTTCCACCATCAATCAATCTGCTTTTCTGTCTTCCAGTCACACAACTAGCCACACCACCTGGCACCAACGCCTCGGTCATCCGGGAGACGATGTGCTTCGTTTTCTCATTTCTAGTAATTTCATTAATTGTAATACTACCAAACCTTCAAGTTTGTGTCACGCGTGTCAACTAGGAAAAAATGTACGACACCCTTTCTATTCTTCACGTACTGTCGTTAATGAGTCGTTTGATATAATACATTCAGATTTATGGACATCACCTATTACGAGCAATAGTGGCTTTAAGTACTATGTTCTGTTTCTTGATCACTTTTCTCATTTCCTGTGGGTGTATCCTCTTAAAAATAAAAGTGATGCGTTTGTCAAGTTTCAACAATTTCGAGCGTACGTTAAAACTCAATTTCAAAAAGAAATCAAAGCGTTTCAGTGTGATCATGGTGGTGAATTTGATAACACACCTCAACATAATCTCTTTCAAAGTGCTGGCATCCAATTTCGTTTCTCTTGTCCTCAAACGTCCCAACAAAACGGGAAATCTGAACGCATGATTCGTACCATAAATAATTCCATTCGCGCTCTCTTATTTCAGGCTCACTTACCGCCTCGGTTTTGGGTGGAAGCCCTATTCATGGCTGTCCACTTACATAACATCCTACCATCCACTACCATCCAAAATTCCATCCCTTTCACGAAACTTTTCAACAAACCTCCCACCTATTCCCATCTTCGTGTCTTCGGATGCCTCTGCTACCCCTACACCATTCCATCTCACAAGCTCCAACCTCGTTCCACCCCCTGTGTCTTTCTAGGCTATCCGACCAACCACCGAGGCTATCGCTGTCTCGACATCGCCACTCACAAAATCATCATCTCCCGTCATGTTAATTTTGACGAGTCCCAATTTCCCTTTCCGACCATACCATCTACCACCACCTCCCAAAACACACTCCCTATAGATTCCCCTGAACCTTCCCCCATCGCTCGCTCCATTCTCACAAACCCAACTTCCGCACCCACACTCATCCCCACTTCTCCCAATTCTCCAGTCTCCTCTTCGGTCCTCTCTCCTCCTGATCAATCATCCCAACCCTCACCTCCTCCACCTCATCCCATGGTCACACGCTCCAAATCTGGCATCACTAAACCGGTCAATCGTCTCAATCTCAATGTCTCTCACGTCTCTCCTCTTCCTACCTCTTACCTCACTGCTCTTCAATCCCCTGACTGGCAAAATGCTATGAAAGACGAATTTAATGCATTACTTAAAAACGGTACGTGGAAACTTGTCCCGCGGCCACCAAAAGTTAATATTGTTCGTTCTGTGACACCCTTGCCACATTAACCACCAATTACAATTCACCCAGGATTATTCACCAACAAACAGATATATAATAATCTGATACCTTAATTAAAGTGCGGAAGCAAAATACATAAAATAATACAAATTTGCCAAACACCCTACGGTGCTACATAGGTTACACATCTAAATCTACAAATCCAAAAGTATTACATCATCCCCCAAATTTATTACAACATTGATTCCATAAAACAAATACCAAATTAAAACAGTAGAAACTTCAAATACTTCGATAAACGTCCTAGCTAGACGGTCCCGCAGCGGATTTTCCTTTTCCTGTAAAAATATAACAACTGAGGGGTAAGCTAAAGCTTAGCGAATACCATATGATTTTACACATTCAACAAATCATTATGATGCCACCCAGGGTAACCGCGGTAACACATACCGTATACCCCACACGTACTCCAAGTACGCAAACCCGAGCCGCAGCTCCTTCGAGCTGACACTCGGCATAAGAATAACCAACCATGTGAGGCAGACATTACATCGGGGATGACCTACTGTCTATCCTGACCACAGAGGTGTCAAACTCTTGGTCATATAGCACAGTAACATCAGAGTACAGATGCGACCACGCAGGTCCATCGAAAGGATGCACAACAAATGAACGGACATGCAACAAGTATGAATGTGCATCAACATATACGCATGTTAGTAGAATGCCAAACGAATATGAAACAACATGCCTCAGCAGGCAATGCAAACATAATGCAGATGCAGCAATGTTAAAATCAAAGGTACTCACAGTGGGTGCGTTATTAATCTTCAGTAAATTTTATTTCTCCACGGAATTTCAACCGGATCCACAAAGTACCCCACTGTGGGTTAAACAACACCACAAGGGACCTGTTAAGTCAGTTGTATCAAATCATTGTGTCAATAACTGTTTTAATTTCGTAAAACTTAATTTTATAATTATTGCAAAGTTTGGACCTCATTTCGGATCTATGTCCGAATTCGGACCCCACCCGAATTCGGACCCCCAGTTCGGATCCCACATGCATCCCAATTCGGATCCCACATAAATCCAAATTCGGTCCCCTTTAATTTCGGACCCAAGCTAAGTTCGGACCATATCCGAATTCGGTTCCCCCATCCGAATTCCAACACTTAGAAATAATTTGATATATTAATTATCCTGAAATCCGGGCCTCATCCGAATTCGGACCAGATCCGAGTTCATCTCGGATCCGAATTCGGACCCCTTCGAACTTGTGCAGCTTTGAATATTATTTTCCAGATTTAATCCAAGTCATTTTTGGTACTTTTTCAACACATGAAATAAATTATACCAACTTAAATACACTTAATTTCAAGCATTTTAACACTAACATTAACATGCTTTCATACTAAATTCAATCCTTTTTGACCCTTTTCATCATCCAACGAACACACACACTAAAACACACACAAAATCCTCAAATCCATACTTTTAGCTTGAATCAGATGCTGAAATTTAATATGTAGCATCATAAACACTAGATTTAAACTAATCCACAACTTGATCATACATGCAACAACATTTGAATCTCCAAATCTATGATTCGGATTTGAACAAAACCGAACCCAAAATGCTTCTAAATTCGAAATTTAAAGAATTATTACCTCAAATCTTTGATTGCAGTGTTGATAGCTCATTGAATGCAACCTTGTTTCAGATTTTCAGCTTCCAATTCCAAGTTTTGATGTTCTTCGATTGTAGAGAGAGAGAGAGAGAGCCGAGAGAGAGATTTTAGAGAGAGAAAGTGCTTGGTGAAAATGAAAGACAAAATTTGTCTTTCATTCCTTTTATTCACCACTTTAATCTTTTGGCTCATTAACCCCTCAACTTATCCGGTTCCATTAAATACTGATTTCTATCTTAATTTTATTATCACCAACAAATAAAATCATCATACTTAACCAAAATAATTTGGCATTCTTAATATTCCTTAATTCCTTAAAATAACAACCAAATTTAAATAACTGAACACATAATCATTTTCATAGTCCAACTTAATTATGCAAATTACAAATTTTAAACTTAATAAACTTCAAATACAATAATTTAAATCCAAGGATGTTACAGCATGGGCTCCACCACGCTCAAACTTCGTCCTCGAAGTTACTCGGATTCGAAACAGTTGTGGATATTTCTTTATCATTTCAGACTTAGTCTCCCAGGTATGATTCGCTCCCTTATGATGCTTCCAACGTACCAGCACCATCTCTATTTCTTTATTTCTCAATTTCTTCACTTTCGTATCTAACACACACTCCGGCTCTTCAATATACCGGAGCCTTTCATCAATCTGCAGCTCAGTGTGGTCAGCCCAATCTTCGTTTTCAGTTGTGGACGACTTTCTAAGGTTCCCCACATGGAACACCGGGTGTATGCCCGACATTTCTTCAGGCAACTCTAAACGATATGATTGGTTTCCAACTTATTCTGTAATCCTGAATGGTCCGACGAATCTCGGAGCCAACTTTCCTCTCTTTACAAAACGTGTAACACCTCTCATAGGTGACACCTTCAAATAAACCCAATCATTTACATCGAAACTGATTGGCTTGTGCCACCTGTCGTAATAACTCTTCTGTCGATCTTGGGCCGCTTTCATATTCTGTCTTACCAACTGAATCTTCTCATTCGTTTCCTGCAATAATGCCGGCCCAGCAATCGGCGTTTCTCCGGTTTCCCTCCAACACGTAGGAGTCCTACATCTTCTCCCATACAATGCCTCAAACGGCGCTTTCTTTATCGTCGCGTGGTAACTGTTGTTATATGAAAACTCGATCAGTGGCAAATGATCGTCCCAATTGCCACCGAGATCCAATATACACGACCGCATCATATCTTCAAGTGTCAGGATAGTCCTTTCACTTTGACCATCGGTTTGCGGTCGGTAAGCCGTACTCATTGCTATTCTCGTTCCCAACCCTTCTTGTAAAGCCGACCAAAAATTGGAAGTAAATCGGCTGTCCCGATCAGATACAATGGACTTCGGTACTCCGTGTCTAGAAATAATCTCATCCAAGTAAATCTGAGCTAACCTTTCCAGTGAATAATTCTCTCTTATTGGAATGAAGTGTGCCGACTTGGTTAATCTATCAACAATTACCCACACCGCATCGTGTTGACGCCTAGTTTTCGGCAACTTTGTGACAAAGTCCATAGTGATATGTTCCCACTTCCATTCCGGAATGGGAAGCGGTTGCAAACTACCGTATGGTTGCTGATGTTCGGCTTTCACTAACCGACAAGTTCTGCATCTCTCCACGTACTGGCCTATGTCTTTCTTTAATCCGGGCCACCAGAAGTC
>JAANYP010001379.1:0-228071 GCA_020465985.1 Centrapalus pauciflorus
CAGCTTCCAGCAGCAATATATTCAGCTTCAGCAGTAGAAGTGGACACTGAGTTCTGCTTCTTGCTGCTCCAACTGATCAACTTTCCACCAAGGAGTTGACATCCACCTGTTGTGCTTTTCCTGTCTAACCTGCAGCCTGCAAAATCAGAATCTGAATAACCTGTTAGTTCAAGGCTTGAGTCTTTGGGATACCAAAGACCCAAACCTGGAGTACCCTTCAGGTATCTGAAGATTCTTTTAACAGCTGCAAGATGTGATTCCTTTGGATTAGCTTGGAACCTAGCACATAAACAGGTGGCAAACATAATATCAGGTCTACTAGCAGTCAAATATAGCAAGCTCCCAATCATGCCTCTGTAAGCTGTTACTGAAACAGCTTTGCCACTGGCATCAGCATCAAATTTTACATTGGTTGCCATTGGGGTTTTAATAGGAGAACTTTGATCAAATTTAAACTTTTTCAAAAGATCTAAAGTGGTACTTCTCTTTGAATTTATAAAAAATTCCAGTTGAGGCTTTGTTTAACCTGTAATCCTAAAAAGAAAGTTAGTTCTCTCCATCATAACTCATTTCATACTTGGATTTCATGAGTAATGAAAATTCTTGGCATAGTTGGCTCATTAGTAGAACAAATTATTATGATCATTCCACATAAATTTGAAAAGCAATAATATCAGACTTCACCTTCTTTATGACAATGTGGTAATCCCACTTACCTCTGAGTACCCATTGCTCATAAGAAATTCCAAGTAAGAGTGTCAATACCAGGCTCTAGGGGGCTTGTTTGAGACCATAGAGCAGCTTTGTTCTAACTTATAGACAAAACCTGGTGTTGTTTCATTTTCAAAAACCTGGAGGTGCTTGACATATACTTCTTCTTGCAGCTTCCCATTCAAAAAATGCACTCTTCACATCATTTGAAAATACCTTTACTGCTCTTATGAGCAGTCGTAGGCTAGATACAAACGAATTGCTTCTAAGAACTGGCCAACAGGGCAAATGTCTCATCATAGTCAAATGCCTTCCTACCTGTCTGTAGACCTGAGCAACCAGTCTTGCCTATTTCTAATGACAATGACCTTGCTCATCGCCCATTTTTGTTCTAGAAAAACCCATTTTTGTGCCAAATTATTGTTTTTACCTTTAGGGGCAGGGACCAGCTTCCATACTTTGTTCCTCTCAAACTGATTGAGTTCTTCTTGCATGGCAGTGATCCAATTGGCATCTTTTAATGCTTCATCAACCTTCTTTGGCTCCATCAGTGAAACAAAACTAGAGAACATACAAAGTTCCCTAAGCTGTCCCACCGAGTTTGTATCCCTTTGTTGATGTCACCAATTATTTGATCATTGGGGTGACACCTGATCCACTTAGGATCATTTTTCAATGATGATTTACCTGAGTTGTTAACATCTTCAGCAGGTCCTGTTGAACAGCTCTCAAGATTTTCAGACACAATGTTGTCTTGAGCCTGTCACAGATTAGTTTGTTGAACAATGTTCTGACCACTGTTGAACATATCAGCAGAAGGAATGGGGAAATCAGCAATTGATAGGTTCTGGACATGCAGTTTGTAATTAGTCAGTACATTTATTCACAACAGGGTGTATTGAACATAATCATCTCAATGTCCATCAATGAATTAGCAAGGTTCCACACTGGTGTAGTGGAAGCTTTTGAGATCCTCTCATTGTGAATGCATCAGAATCATCAAAGTTGAGGTCTCTGAACTGATTCAAGGAACAGCTTTGGTGGAGGCATTCTTGGACTCTTCAAAGGTGACATTGATAGATTCATCTATCACCTTTCTTTTGTTGTTGTATACTCTGTAGGCTTTTGAGATAGAAGAGTAACCAACAAACACTCCTTCATCAGCTTTAGGTTCAAATTTTGACAGCTGGTCCCTTTGATTCAGAATGAAACAGGGACATCCAAACACATGGAAATAGCTGACATTTGGTTTTCTCCCTTTGAGCAGCTCATAGGGGGTCTTGTTGAACCTTTTCACCACTAAGGATCTGTTTTGAGTGAAGCAGGCAGTGTTGACAGCTTCAGCCCAAAATGATGAAGGCAAACCTGATGCACACAGCATGGTTCTGGCAGATTCAATGAGAGTTCGGTTTCTCCTTTCAGCAACTCCATTTTGTTGAGGAGTTCTTACTGCTGAAAAGTTTTGATTGATACCTTTCTCTTCACAGAAGTCTTCAAGAGTACTGTTTCTGAATTCAGTACCATGATCACTTCTAAGCTGCTTTACTTGGGCAGAGTTCAGCATTTCCATCTTTTTAACAAATCCAATAATTTCTCTCGCAGCCTCTCCTTTGCTCTTCAAAAAGATCACCCATGTGTACCTGGAGAACTCATCAACCATTACAAGAGTGAATCTTCTTCCTCCTAGACTTGGGACATTAATAGGTCCAAACAAGTCCATATGGATTAAGAAGAGTGGAGTATCAATAGAGAAATTATGTTTGGATTTAAAAGATGTTTTTCTCTGCTTGCCTTTCTCACAAGCTGTGCATAATCTATCTTTGGCAAAAGTAATAGAAGGCAAACCTGTCACCAACTCTTTCTTACAGAGTTTATTGATGTTCTTGAAGTTCAGGTGTGACAGTCTTCTATGCCATAACCAGTTTAGATCAGCGTTGGTTCTTGTGAGAAAACAGGTTTCAGTTGTGGGATCAGCAGAATGCATATCCACAACATATACACCTTTCTTTCGTTGAGCACACAGCACAACTTTGCCTTGGGAATCCAATATGTAACCCAGGTGCTCATCAAAGTTAACCTTGTAGCCAGCATCACACAGTTGGCTTATGCTAACAAGGTTATGTTTTAGCCCAACCACATAGGCTACCCTTTTGAACACTGCAGCACCAGCTTTAAGAGTTCCATATCCCTCAGTGGATCCCTGCACATTGTCACCAAAGGTGACTTTTGGCCCTTTTTCAGGCCTGAGATCACTCAGCAGTTCTTTACAACCTGTCATGTGCCCTGAGCAGCCACTGTCCAAGTACCAAACCTGGGAAGGTTGTTTTTCCTGCAGAGTGAGAAGAGAATTATTAGTTATTTTTAGGGGAACTCATCACACAGATGAGTTCTCCTACTTCATCAACATTTGTTGATGGATTTTGAATGTCCACACTAATATTCCCTATTTGAATGGTATCAGTTTGAATACCATCCTCAGTGACTATGTCATTTCCACCACTGCTTGTAACAGCTGTGAAGGAAACAGCAGAGCCAACAGGCCTCATGTCCTCAGATTCAGGACAGTCCTTGGCCAGATGTGTCTTCTTCCCACACTTATAACATTTTCTCTTTTTGGTGCTTTTGGAAGAAGATCCTTCAGAAACACATTCTGAACTGTTTTTGTTGATTCTTTCAGCAGGTTTAGCAATTTTTGCAGAATCAACAGCTTGTGTGGTAAGTTCATAGGCCACAGCTTTGACTGTCTCTTCTTTCCTCTTTTTGGAAGGACAGATGTCAAAGACAGGAAGCTTGATTGGCCTTTGAGCTTCCACAGGTTTGGGAAACTTATTCCCAGTTGTCTCAGTTTGAGCAATGGCTTTGCCTTTGCCCCTACTGAGTTGTGATTTATGCTGCCTATCAGCATACTCACTGTGTTTGGTTTTGAAAAACTTATTTTCATTTAAAACCAACTTACCACCATGATTTGAAAACTTATTTGAAATCACAGCAGTTTTGTTTTCAACCTGAGACTTACCCTTGTTGAAAACAGGCTGCTTACTTTTTGAAAACTTATTTTCAAAATGTTTAGCATCAAAAGGATTAACATGCTTTTTACCAACAGCTGTGGACTCTGAACCTGTTTTGTCAACAGGCTTAGCATCCACAGCTTCAGTTTGAGCATGTTTTCCTTTCTTCTGCTTGTGTGAGCTAGCATAGCACTTAGCAGGCTGTTTTGGAGAACAAACTCCAACATCAGCTTTTGAGCTGAGTTCACACAAGCTGTCAGTATTTTGAGGCCTGACAAACCTGTTTGTTGAAATAAGTTTACCATTCACGTTTTGGATGAATGTATTTGGAAGTTCACCAAGAGTGGACAAGTCTTCTTTCAAATTACTTATTTCAACAATGGAAGCTGCTGTGTCAAGATCCCCTCCAAGATAGGCTTGGATTTGAGCAGGAATCTGTTGACTGATACCATGGCTGACTTTTTGTGCAGATTGGCACCAAGAGTCAACTATCTTTTGAAGCTTAGCATGCTTTATATCTGTTTCTCTCTTTTCTTCCAGTAAAATGGAGTTGATGTGTTTTAATTCATCAAGCTCAGTTTCCAACTTATGGAAACTGTCCAGTTTACTGGATGTAGTTTTAAGATCAGCTTTAAGCTTGGAGATTTCAGATAATAAAGCATCATGCTTCTCAACAGCAGCTTTCAGATCAACAAGCATGTATTCAAACATTTTAACTTTTTCTTCAGAACTGTAAGCCATAAAATTTTGTACCTTATACATCATTGTAGGATTCCAGTTCTCCAAGCTGCTGAATGCTTCAGCTTCAGCCATGTCCTGTTTGAAACTGCTTGTTGATGGGACATCAGAGTTGGCCATCAGACACTGATTATCTTCTTCATCAGATGATGAATCAGATTCCTCCCAGTCACATGTCTCAGCCATGAGTCCCTTCTGGCGATTGGAAGACACAGAGTTTTCTAATTTCCTCAGCTTAGCCATGGCCATAAGGTACTTAACCCTATAGCCATCATCCCTGTTAGTCTTGATAGGTTTGGATGACTGACCAACAGCTTTTGACACACAGTCAGCAGCTATATGGCCAGTTTTGCCACACTTGAAGCACTCAGCCTTGGATTTGTCAAATGCTTTCTTTTTGCCAGCACTTGCACCTCCTTGCAGCATACTTCTTCCAAACCTTCTCTTGCTGAACTTTTTGACAAGCATAGCTATCATTTGCTCATCATCTTGTTCAGTAAGATCTGCAGCCTCTTCTTCTTCAGATACCTCCTCCTTATCATCATTCTGTTGATCAGGTTGAGTGAACACATCACTCACCTGATTAACAGACTGTCTCACATTAGCCACAAAGGCTGTACCTCTTCTGGACATTTCCAAGGCATTCCTCTTTTGCTGCCTTGATTGTTCATCATTCAGTAAGGATCCATACAGATTGACCAGATCCATACTTCTGATAGTACCTGAGTTCCTTAGGATGGTTGAGAAATAGTTCCACTCCTCAGGTAAAATGTCCAGAAACTTGTTCACCAAAGTAAGACTGTCCTTGGTGATCCCAACAGCTTTGAGATCATTCACCAGAGCAGTGAACCTGGTGTAGGTTTCTGTGAGAGACTCCTTTGGTTTGGCAAAGTAGAGTTCATACTGTCTAACAAGATTGTTAATCCTGTTGTCCAGTGTGATTGTGGGTCCATCATAGACGGTACCCAGAGTATCCCACATCTCCTTTGCAGTCTTCATCTTCTCAACCTGCTTGAACACATCATCAGGAAGAGAAATGACCAGGTTGTTTCTGGCCTTTGCATCCAGAGCTACCATTCTCTTGTCTTCATCAGACCATTGAGCTTTTGCTTTCTCAAAGGTCCTGATTTCAGGAGCAGCTCCTTCAACCGCTGGAGTTATTGTAGTAACAGAGGTTGGCACATAGGGACCCTCCATCACTATCTCTGGCAGTTGTACATCCAGATTCTCTAAATAGAGCATCATTCTGCACTTCCAACCAGAGAAGTTTTGATGATTAAATTTTGGAGGCTTGCCCATAGAGCCATTGTCATAGTAAGAAGAGTTTGCAGCACTGTTGTCCATGGAAACTTGGGATTATGAGAGATCTAGAATGACACACACTCTAAACTGCTCTGATACCAGTTGTAGGTCCCGAAAGGTTCCCAAAGTATATAGTAATAAACTGTAGAGGGGGGTGAATACAGTATTTAAAAACTACACACTCTTTTTCTCAATGTTTGTATGTATTATCAACAAATGTTAATTACAAACAAGCTTGACTGCGGAATTGTTCAAGCTGAGATGACAGAATACAACAGTATGGTTTCTAGTCTAAGACACACTCAAACTAGATTACAATGAACACACTCACTAAGATGCACTCACTGTATTTTACAAGACTTTAAGGAACAGCTTAAGTAAACAGCTTAGACACACAGAAGCTTGTTTACAGAAGACTATGCTTGTATGAATATCACACTTGCACGTTCACTCTTGGTTTAAGCACTTAGCTTTCTTCACATTCTTTCTGACCTTAGAAGCTTCCTTTTATACTCACACAGAGGATCTAAGAGAAACATCTTCATTGGACAGAACGAAAAAGTAGAAGTCTTGTTTGAAAAGACAATAGAGCTTTTCTGCACTTTTCTGAAAAGCAGACGTGCAAATCTTTTGTCTTTTTACTTTCTACTGTTGCATTGCCTTTAACCATTTTAGGAATGTCAACTTTGCGTTTTTCTTCCTTGTAAAGGCCTATTTTGATATAAGAAAAAGGTCTGTCACCCTTTTTCAAATATCCGTTTGTCTTCATGTAACAGAACAGCTTGGGCAGGCTGAGCGGTTCTGCTTTCCACTTTGTCTTCAACTGTGTAAACTGATCTGGTAGTTAAAAACAATACATGATGACTTGGAAACAAATTCCATAAAGTGTTTAGCCTGTTCACAAAGAACAGGTTCTGTTCACAAAGAACAGAACACTTTAAAAATGCCCAAGCTGCTCAACAGTGTAGAGCAGCGTAGACAGTTTATGTCCAGCCTGATCAGCAGACTGAGCAGCTTGGACAAACTGTCTTGGTTGCAACACATGCAACGATCAGAACAGCTTTAGACTGATATTGCAAATCATTTTCAGGTTTCAATAAGGCATAAAACAGGCCTTAAATTCAACCTTCAAATGCATCAACAGGTTTGATTATAAAATCTCCCCCTCAGATGTAGAGCAGGTTTGACTGAGGCCTTTTTGTGCCTAACACTGGGAGTATTGAAAATGGTGGTTGTTGTGGCAAGGGTGTCACACGAGATGGTATCAGAGCAGTAGTTTGAGATTCAAGTGTCTGTGAGGTCTTGATCTCAAACATTAGGTAATGATATGTAGTGGTTTAAGTAATGATCTGAACTAAGATAGGTTATGATCCAGTATTCATAAGAGATTGACTATCATACGGGACAATTGGGTGGTGTCTTCAAATAAATGGCATGTTACTAAATAAGTTATATGTTTCATATTTCAGAACATGTCTGGAGGAGGAATGATACCAGAAGAGACGAGAGAAATGATGCTAGCCATGATGGCTGAGCAAAATCGGATGATACAAGACCAGTTTCGGGCTCAAGATGAGGCCGAAGCTAAACGAAGAGAAGATAAGAGGAAGAATAAGGAAAGAGAGAGAAGCAATGGCAAGCAAGATGACAATACTGGGTCATCAAATAAGCCCAGAAGTTGTCGGTTTAAGGATTTTAAGGGAAATGGAGCAGTCAAGTTTAATGGACTGGGTGATGCTGTTGCTGCTCTGGAATGGATAACAGCCACAGAACGGACATTCCGAATCAGTGATTGTGCTGAGAAGGACATGGTCCGGTTCGCTACTGCTATGTTCACCAAAGACGCGGTAATGTGGTGGAATTCAATGGTGAATGCCTTAACAATAGAGAAGGTTTCTAGAATGACATGGGCTGAGTTTACTGAAATTTTCACTCAGCAATACTGCCCGGCCGATGAACGCCGAAGACTAGAAACTAAGTTCATGACACTAATTCAAGGGACTAAGTCTGTGTCCCAATATGCGGTAGAGTTCACGAGGCTAAGTTTATTTGCGCCTCATCAGGTTGATACAGAAGAAAGAAAAGTGACCCGATTTGAGGTTGGTCTTGATTTGGAAATCCGAAGAGTGATGAGCAACGTACATTACCCCACGTTTTCTAGTCTGCTGGAAGCTGCCAGAAATGTAGAACAGATCCTGAGTATGTCAGGATATGTGATGGGGTCTGCTGCTGCTGCTTCAGCCAGCCCAACTCAACCTTCACCACCGAAACGTCAACGCGGCGGAGACTACTCTGGGTCTTCTGATCGTTCTCGGGCATACTCCATCAACTCTGAGCCGCGATACTGTAATAAATGCCATTTGGAACATTTCGGCAAGTGTACTAAGGGGCGTACATGTTTTTGTTGTGGAGAATTGGGCCACTACCAAAATGAATGCCCACGAAGATCGGATGCCTGCCATAAATGTGGTGTGTGGGGGCACTATAGCAGGGATTGTCGAAAGAATACTCCAACAGCTACTGCTCCATCGTCGACTCGATCATTTGGAGGATCAAGTGGTGGTTCAGCCAACCGTCGGAATTAGCCACAAAGGGGACAGGCTAGTGCATATCAGATTACCGCGGAAGAAGCTAGGGAAAACTCGGAGGTGGATGCGGGTACGTTTATAAGTTAAATCTTTGCTTGCAATAGTGATGTTTAATTCTGATATCAATAGGCCTTTTTTGTCTACTGTTTGAACAAACGACTAGTCATGACGCTGTTTAAGTTACTTGCTATACTTGACATAGAAGTTACTAGTAACACCTAAGTCGAATTAGATTACATATATCGTAGCTGCACCTTAGAAAATTGAAGATGTAGTCTTCAAATTTGGATCGTACTCCGATAGCATTTAGTGAATGTAACGTGATAAATATAGAAGATGTCGACGTTATAAATAAGAATAACAAATGTCAAGAAGGACTGATGTTTGTTATAATTGTGGAAAAATGAGTCATTTTAGAAGAGTACCTTAAGATTCTATATATAACTTCATCGAAGTTTTATGATTTCGAAGATAACATGAACTTAAGTATTAGGAAAAGTTGTTACTAATATAGGTAAGATGATGATTGTGAATAAGAATACTCTAGCATCTGAATAGGCATTAGATGAATAACCAAAATGGATTTTGAAGCTTTGAATTGGAAAAGATGTTTTAAATATCGTGAGAATTTTTATGTAATTGGAATCAAGGAAATTGTTTCAATATTGATATATATACGAACATGATATGAAGAAACTAAGTCTAGAAATTTTGGAAAAAGCATATGAGGGTATAATAATACAAGACTGGTGTTCATATGATATGAGATTTGGAATATACAATGTGAGATATAAGTAAGATATGTACGTGAGTTGTAATCAATTAAAAAGGAACTAAAATGCTACATGAGGATAGAATACTTGTTGATATGGTAAGTAATCAATAAGAAGGTTAAAGAGACTTTGGACAATCATGAAATTTGCTTATACAGTAAAGAAAGGTCTAATACTACGATTCGGAATCTAAGGGGGATTCGGAGGTGGTTATAAGTTTTGTTTAATTCTGGTGCCGATCAATTAAATTGTAAATACTGCATTTGGGCAATCAATGTTAGTCTTTTGGTCTAAGTTGACGGTTGTGATTGATGTTGAAATTTCTTAATAACACATTAGTTAAAATAGATCATGTGTATCATGATTGTACTTTAGAGATCGAAGAAGTAGGTTTACATGTTGATTTGATCCCTGGAGTTTTTCCCAATAACTTATTGTTCGTATCGGTATGCATATAACGAAATATAAGTAAGATGCGGCACAAACATGAATACGAGTAAAACTTACCAGCAACCGATAGAAGATCAGAATGAATGGATAATTTCACATTGAAATATGTGACGAGATAATGTATTTTGGATTCAAGTATAAATTGAAAAGATCAATTGATTAGATAGAGATTCGTATAACTTTAGTCATCATGGTAAAGTAAAGAAAACCATGTTTAAAAGTTTTGCACGGGAGAAAATGTAGAAGCCCTACATCTTGGAAAGAAAATTGAAAGAACTCTGATTGTTATGACCGTGTTATCACAAATGTGCTACTATGATAGTAGCCATTAACTGATCAGTTATAATAACAAACGATTAAGTATAGTTGAAAACATCAACGATAAGGGTTGAAACTGGTTTTCTAAAAAGGAGACGAGTTGACACAAAAATATGTTGGCACATTTAGAGTAATGAAAAAGTTGGAATTGGTTGTGATAATTGGAATTACCTAAGGAAATATCAAAATAACCCTTGGTATTTCATGAAGAAATCTTTATGAAATCTTCACAACTGGTAATGAAGATTAGGCTGATTATAATGAATTAGAAATCATAAAGGGTTAGTATATGTTGAAAAGTTAGAATATATTATGAATATTGTAGTAATGAAGAATAAGAAACAAAATGGTGCTGGTACGTTGGAAGCATCATAAGGGAGCCAAACATACATGGGAGACAAAAGCTGATATGTTAAGGAAGTATCCGCAGCTGTTTGAAGTCAAATAACTTCGAGGACGAAGTTAGAGCGTGGTGGAGCCCATGTTGTAACATCCTCAAATTCAATTACTGTAATTCAGAGTTATTTAGGCGGATAATTTATAATTAAGTTGAATTATGAGCAATTATTATGTATTTGGGATATTTAAAAGTTTGACGCTATTTTAAGAAGTTACGAAGTTTGAGAGTTAATAATTATTATTATGGAATATTATGAATTTAAAAAGCTATTAATGATAAATTTAAGAATAAATCAGTATTTTATGGAACCGGTTAAGTTGAGGGGTGAAATGTGCAAATGATGAAAATGGGAATAAAAGGCTAAAGCCTTTCATTTTCTATGGTTACTCTCTCTCTCTACACTTTCTCTCTCTACACTTTCTCTCTCTATAATTCTCTCTACTTCTCTCTACGATATCTCACAAACCGACCGGCCGATTATCGAGATTAATACGTCATCGGAAAGATCTCGAGGAGTACAAATTCAATCTACGGTTGGATTTTCGATTTCGTATGAATTGAGGTAAGAATCGACCCTTTTAAGTTTGTTTATTTTGGTTTTGAGGAACTTAGATTCGAATTTGCCATTTTTATGTGATTTGGAGCTAGTTTTGCTTGAAATCTTGCAAGAATGTGATAGTATATGTGTAATAGAATCAAACCTAGGTATAATACTTGATATATTCATGATTTTAGGCTTTGAAATGAAGGATTTAAGTTGTAGAGATGAACAAACTCGAAAATACCAAGAACACAGTCGAAATGCAAGAACAAACTCGATTTTTGTACTAAATTCGAGCATGAATTCGAGTTTGACACCATGGATTCGAATCTAAGGCCCTAGATTCGAATATGGTTCGAATTTATCCTTAGGAGTTCGAGTTTAGTCATTAAATTCGAAGGAAATTCGAATTTAACCCCTGAAATTCGAATTTGATGCCTAAAATTGAAAACCCACTCTCTAAACTCGAATATTTTTAATGAAACACATAAAATAACAAGAGTTATTCAAAGGACAAGGTGTGAACTTGAAATGGGTTCAAACTTAGTTGTAGTTCGAATTTGGACATAGACCCGAAATGGAGAAAAATATTGCAAAACTTACGAAACTTGGTTTTACGGATTTAAACGGTTTTTGACTCGAAATATTGTTGTAACTAATTTAACAGGTCCCTTGTGGTGTTGTTTAACCCCAGTGGGGTACTTGGCAGATCCCGTTGAAAGCCCGAGGAGAAATAATATCGGTTAAAAGTTTAATTACGCACCCACTGTGAGTACAGTAGATTTCGCATGTTTATATCTGTTTTATTTTAAGCTTTGCCTGCTGAGACCTGTTGCTTGAATTATTTGTTTGGAATTCTACTAACTTGCGTAGATTTAGATGCACATCCCTACTTGTTGCATGTCCTTTAGATTGTTGTGCATCTATTGATGGACCAGTGGGTCGCATCGATTACTCTGATGTTACTGTGCTATATGACCTGGAGCTGATCCCTCCCAGGCCCGGTAGGCAGTATGTCATCCCCGATCGTACGTTTGTCTCAGATGGTATGTTTAAATGCCAAGCTTTGGGCTCGAAGGGGCTGCGGCTCTGGTCCGTACTAAGTGTACGAAGAGGGAATCCGATGTTGGTCATCTGTGTTATCCTTGGGCTTCATAAAAATTTATAAAATGCGTAATCTTTGTATTCACTAAGCATTTGCTTATTCCCCAGTTGTTTATTTTTATTTTACAGGAAAAGGGAAGTCTACCGCTGGACCTTCTAGTTAGGTCATTTGGGGAAGATTCAGAAGATTTTGGTACTATTTGATCGGTAATCATGCTTTGGGACAATGTTATATTATATTATGGATGTTGTAATAAATGTATTGGGTATGTAGACTTAGTTTTGGTACCTTGTAGCACCGTAGGGTGTTTGACACTGTTGCACTATTTTATTTATGTATTTTAATGCTTCCGCACTTAATTTAGGTTATCAGATCATTATGTTATTGCATGTTGATGATTAATCCTAGGAGTATTGTAAATGGTGGTTGTTGTGGCAAGGGTGTCACAACCCTCTCTTCTGATAGTTTTTGCAAACACCTCAGCATAAGAATCGTCTTACTAGATTTATAAGGTCCTTCCAAGCTAAATCAATCGCTTCACACTTCAGAATCTGATTCATCATTTAGTGCAGATTTCAGCATCTCTAGATCTATCACATTCTGATCTTCATTCATAACACCTTCATCGAGTGACTTCCAATCAGGTATATCTTTAGGAGTAAACGCTCATTTCTCAAGATCCTCCTGTTGTAAGTCATCTTCGAAGACGAACCTCATTTCATCTTCATCCAACCCTTACAATGCTCCGATCAGACCTTATCTTTAGTTACTTTAGTCGCCTCTGAATTCTTGTCTTTTCCCCTGTCAGCGGCTATGAACACCGACTCCCGCTGAGGATCAGCAAGCTGAGCAAATTGTTGTCTTGAAAGATCTGCCAGCTCACTATTCGGGCCATCTTCTTTGATTTCTCTACAATTTCTCCCCCTGAGATGGATGATCTTTAAACTATTCCTCCAGTATAGCCTCTAGATTTGCAATCTGCTGTTGTTTATCAGTCTCTGTCTGATCCAACTGGCCATTAAGATGTTGAAGTTCACGAATCGCCTTTGTCAGCTGAAGAATCTGTACTTCTGTTAAAACTCCAATTCTAACACTTTATAGACTTAATCAACACATGAAACAAGTCATAAAATGTTAGCCGGACATCCAAATCCATTATTCAACGATAAAAGTGCAATGAAACTCTCCTTACTTACATTCTTTGATGGTTTCGAAGGTAAACCAAACACTAGAATTAAGTTCGAGAGAAACAGTCGATATCTTCGATAAATAGTCACAAAATCGTAAGTTTTGAAAAACTTTGAACAATTTTCAACTTTTTCAACTTATCCCGGAACCCTTCACTTTTAGCAACAACAATTTTTCAAGTTTTTCAATCACGCAAATTTTGTTTTTCCAACTAGAATGCATCCTAGTAACTTTGACCTTTATCCTACTTAAAATAATATAAAGTGAACCAAAATTAAAAATACTCAAAAGTACTTTAAAAATTACGACTTATACTAACAGAATATTTTTGCGAGATAGTCAAAGAAGGTTCAATCAGATAGCGGTGTCAAACGCACTTTTAGTATTTCACTCTCACATTTAGGAATTTGTATTCCTTTGATTGTGTGTCGTGATATACATTCCAAGTCGATTATCGGTATGATTTTCCCGTTAAACATGCATCACTATGAAAATTCCTTGCCTTTTTATTTATTAAGAAACTACATTATGTGTCCCATACTTAGATATACTTCTATGATCAAGGCAGACACACAATGATTATAACTTTTCGGTATTGCAAATTTTCTTTAAAAAGGCAAACGTCGGACACAGTTCTGTATTTACATACAACACAATGTCTTAGTTTGTCTTATAGTTCCCTTTAAGTTAGCAAGACAGCGGTGACAGGGTCCGTACTTAAGTACAACAATGCGACTTATCTTTCTAGCTTAAGTCAAAACAGCGGTGACAGGTCTATATTTAAGTACAACAAAGCGACTTGTTTTGACTTTCTTTTTTTTTTCAAAACCTTTTCTATTCTTTGTTTAAGATGTATTTTGATGTTGCTATACATCCCCCAGATAATTTTACATACCTTATTTACAATTATTGTATGTATGTCTCTAACATAGAAATTCCTAACTTTTGGTTATACATCTAAGTTAGTTACACATATGACATTTTCCTGATTATTTTATTAGGTATTAGGATTTCCTTCGTGTATTATGCCTACCAACACATCAGACAACAAAGTGTATATCACTTAGAATTTAAGGTGCATTATGTGTGAAACCTCAACACTTTGAGTTTGTTTAGACGGAGCTAATTTTCGTCACTTTGAACCTATGATTCTAAGACTTGACTCTTTTTTTTTATACTCTCTTTTTTTGAAATTTTTTTATGGTTTTCTCTCTTTTTTATTTTGTTTTTCACTTTTTAAGTTAAATAAGTTGATAAACTAAACTAATAACTTACCATAAAAAGAAAGAAAAAACTACTAAGGTCAGATTACTCCAGATTACACATTCCATTAAGTTGGACTAACAACTCAAAGCATGATTTATCAAACGCTTTTGTGAAAAGATTTGCATAGTTGTAATTACCAACATTGTTATATCAATTACCACACTTTACCCTTTTCCCGTAAGAGTCCTCAACTTGGTCTAAGGACCCAAACAACAAGCCAGCTGTTTCCAATCAACAGTTCTAGAAATCATAGATCTCGGTTCAAGCTTTGTTTTGACGTATGGTAGGCATTGTAGCGATATTTCACTCAAAGGTTATGGCCATTTGAAGTTGTAAAGGTCATACAATCAAAAGTTAGACACTCTGAATTGTTGATTTTGAACTTCCAAGATCTTTTATGGAATATTGAGTGAATTCTGATTAAACTCTAAGAGCACTTAATGATACTCTAAGTGTATGGGACAAAAATAGATTGAACCTTGAAAAAACGCGGTTAATGAATGAACAAACTCAAATGAATAATGACCAAACTCGATTGACTCTTCTGAAACTTGGTTAAAAGATGAGTAAACTCGAATGAAGAATAATCAAACTCTGATGACACTTGATCAAACACGACTGATATTAGATCAAACTGGATTGAAATAGAATCGAACTTCGTTGTAAAGGAATCAAACTTGGTTGAAACCTTGATGAAACTAGATTGAAAGTTGAGTAAATTCGAATGAAACTTTGTTCAAACACTAAGATGATTTGTAAATCTCGAATGGAAAACAATGAGTCATAGTTGAATTTTGAACAAACTCGGATATATCTTGATCACACTCGAAGGGTGATTGTTCAAACTCGAACAACAAGTTATCAAACTCGATCAAAACTTTAACAAAACTCGGGTAATACTTGGTAAAACTCGGATGATACTAAAAAGATAGAGATACCCGAGATTTTAACAGATTTGAATAAAACCAACATGTGAATATATATTTTTCAACCAAAATTCATGAATTGGACTCAAATTACAAACATAGGTGCGTTTTTCACAAAGAAACACTTTTTGGGAAGTGACTTTGGCTGAAATCAAATTAAACACCCAAAGTTATACAAAAACAGTAAGAACACAAGTTTTTCAAAAAAATTAGTAAAATCCAAATTAAATTCTGTGTGATTGGAGTTCAGATTTGAGACAAATCTCAATTGATTCGTCCTTTAAAACTCCACACTCGATCCAAATTTCAGTTCCTTTCATCCACCGAAACAAAATCCAAAGAGTTTTTTTGATTTTGAAAACCTTGCGCGAAGAACAGAATTCGCAGAAATAAATCTCAGATTAAAAATCCCTCAATAATTTTCCATATTTGGCTCTGATACCAATTTATATTTCAAAATCCACAATCAAATATGAACAATAGTGGGAACACAATTCAGATCAACATCGACCTAATGATTATATTGAGAGTAGAAATGATTACAAAATCAACGGCAGTTTCTCACTACTTGTTGGTACACCCTGTGTGACGATAGGAGTCTAAGTGATCCAACATTGTGGTTTAGCAAGTATTAGATATATATGTTTATATATGGTTTTTAATTATTATTGTTTGTGTGTTTGAACTTAATGTAACGCATTACAAGAAGTTCAAACATAAAGATCAAGGATAAAATCAATCATAAGTTAAAGACATAAGTTTCTACTCTAAGTTAATTAAATGAATGAGTAAATTCGAATCCTCAAAGGACTAGGATTCGAATCTAGGTAAGATTCGAATAAGTCAATTGGGCAGATTCAAATGTGTTGTGTGGCAGATTCGAGAATGTCAGTGAGGACAAACTCGAATGGGCCTTGGGCCGGATTCGAGTTTGGCCCATGACAGACTCGAATTAGCCTCTATAATTAGGGATAGACTCGAGATATTATCAGACTTTTTGAAGAATTCGAGAGTGATTAAGCATTAAGCGATTTTGAGTTTATCATCAGTGTTAGTGTCGTTTCGAAGAGAATCAGTTTGTAGGTGTGTTCGTGTGTCGTTCGTGCAGCTTCTGATAGTCTCCGTGTTTCTGGTGAGAGTTGTTTCCGTCTACTCGTTAACGAGGATTCCGCACTCGTTGACGGTTCCGCGTCTAGATAGATCTCGTAGTGGTAGACCTTACAAGTGGTATCAGAGCCTACGGGGTGTTCTTCGTGTTCATCTAGTTACATCCTAGGTTTCTTGACGCTTTTGGACGATTTTTCTCTCATCTTGGTGTTTTTCGTGTTTTTCGAGCTTAGCAAATTGTTATCCGGGAAATACTTCGTGTTTTTCACGTTTTTGATCGAAATCAATATTTTTCGTTGTAAAAATATTGATTTAATCTGCAAAACGTAAAGAAATCGAAGTGTTAGCCGTTTTTCGAGTTTGCGGCGCTCGAATCTGTTAGGAGTAATTAAGGTTATTCTTAGTCTCGAGTCTAACCAAATCCGCTCCTCTCGAGTTTGATAAACACTGTTTCGAGTCTAATTCGAGTTTGTGCTACATTCGATAGGGGTCTCGAGTCTGCTTACATTCGAGTTTGCTTCGAGTTTAGTCTAGTTTCGAATAGGGCTTCGAATCTACTGAAGTGTTCGAGTTTGCCTTAACCTTCGAGTTTGGGGGATTTTCGAATCTGTCATTAGTTTCGAATTTAATTGACTTACAACACTTAATCAAATTTAATCCCAAATAAAATGGAATTTAATTATATTCGAATCAACCTAGATTCGAAAGAATTAACTCAAATTAGTTTCGAATTAAATTAATTAAGTTCAATTCAATTACTTTCGAAAAGATATCAAATCTTCAAAAATTCCTGGAAATGGACCACGAGGTCGGGAAGGCAAACACTCCGCCTAAGCTGATGAAACTCGAGGATCATTACTGGTGGAAAGATCGGTTTGCCGATTTTGTGCGCTTCAATGACATGCGCATGTGGGTATGTATTGACGAAGGATACATTCCACCAATTTCTGAAGTTGAAGGCCGTCAGAGAGTCTTATCATATCAGATGATGAAGGAAGATGATAAGAAGCTTTATGAAGCCGAAAACAGAGCTTTCTCTATAATTCGAATGGCATTGCCTCAGGATATACTACACACATTCCGGACTCAGAAGACATCTAAGGAACTTTGGGAGTCACTGGAAAAGAGATGTGAGGGTAATCCAAGAGTTCGAAGAAAGCGTATAGAGCTGTTGAAACAACAGTTTGCGATTTTCAAGTCGTTAAAGGATGAACAGCTGGATGATACCATCACCCGCTTTTATCATCTATTGACGGAGCTTGAAAGTCACGGGATTGAGTATAATGACACTGAGAAGAACAATAAGCTTCTTGATGCCTTACCAGCCAAATGGGCTATGTATGTGGCAACGATCAAGCTTAATGAAGACAAGTATTATACCCAATCTTTGGAGGATATTGTCGGAACGTTGCGAGCTTATCATTTCGAGCTACTGAAGGCCGAAACGGATTACGAACAAGTCCAGAATCCAGCGATGTATTTTGGAAAATCAACAAAACCTTCAGCCGCAGCTGATCTGAAGACTGCTACAGCGTTTTTCACCGGAGAAACGTCGTCACCAGCAGAGACTGATGACACACTGAACAGAGCGTTCTTAGGATTGGGAAGATCGGAAGAACAGCTACCTCAAGCAACTCAGGCATCGACATCTCAGGGCTACTCTAAGATGCCCATGAGCGCAAAATCAGCCGAAGAACATTTGAACTTGCTTGCTTCATTTGTGGCCGCGTACGGGAACTGCGTTCAGGGGAAAATTAACGATCCTGCTCTCTGGGATGAAGACTACGATCAGGTCGACCCTGACGATCTTGAGGAAATGGATCTAAAATGGCAACTGGCCATGGTAACCCAACAGGTTAAAAGATTCATCAAAAGAACTGGGAGGAATCTGACGATGAACAATAAAGGAATTGGATTTGATAAGTCCAAGGTCAAGTGTTATAACTGTCAAGGTCTGGGGCACTTCGCCAGAGAATGTCAGAGACCAAAGGTAGATACCTACCAAGGGCAGAACCAACATCATGGACAGTTTCAGAATCAGTCCCAACAGCGATACCTTCCAAGTTCATCTGCCTGTCAAGCCAATCTAGCTGGTCTACTATCAAATGTCACATCAGACAGACAGCTGGATGGTACTTACGACTGGAGCTCACATCCAGAATCAAATGCTCGGGCTTTTATGGCTGAAGTCACGGAGAATGGATGTGAAGGGGAAGAGCAGACCACAAGGGACAGCAGTCCGATGTGGGTGGAGAAGACGAATGATCAGACACTTCTAGAGTTTGCCGCCCAAATGGCCAACGTGGAATCCGACCACACAAAGGTTAGTCCGACTTACTCTCTTTTTCATGAATATGCTTCTTATGTGTTACTTCTAACGATAGATTAAATCTAGTCTTAGAATCACATAAAACCATAACTGCTCAAAATGAGTCTTTAAAGGCTGATAACGCTAGCCTAAATGACATTAATCAAGATCTTAAGGAAAAACTTAAGGCTGATGCTCAAGATATAATAGTTCTGAAAGACAAACTGAGTGAGCAGTGTGTTAGGTTAGAGCTTATGTATGAGCATGTAGAGGCCTTGACAAAAAATCTTAAGGACAAAGACATAGAGCTAGCTGAAACAAAGGTAAAGGTAGCAGAGGCCAATAGCAAGCTAGAGAAGTTTAGGAATTCAAGCCTGAACCTCGGGAAAGTTTTAGATGCTCAACGTCAATCTAAAAAGCCCGTAGGTCTAGGATTTCATGAAATTCCTCCACCTTTTAATGCAAACTACGTGCCTCAACCTCAGGAGAAATCTGATAAATCTGTAGACTTAGAGGACATACCTGCACCTATATCTGAGCCTGTAATAGACAATACACCTAAGGTGACTGATACAACCGTCAAGGTTAAGAAAGTCAAATTTGTGTCTTCCTCCAGTGAAACACCTGCACGAAAACATAAAATTGATTTTAATGATCAGGACGATGAACCAGTGGCGATAGATGTTCAAAAGGACCAAGACACTAGTGAGACACCTAAGTCTAAGGGCACGCACAAGAAGTCCATAGATAAGATGTCCTGCTTTAGATGTCATGAAAAGGGGCATGTTGCTTCTCACTGTCCGCTTAGGAAAGCCGAAGTTACACCTAAGACATTGAACCCAACACCTGTTAAGCCCTCAACAAATGTGGCGAGCACTAGTAGTTCTCAGAGTACCGAGAAAACTGTGCAGCCGCACCAAAACAAGTTGTGAAACAAAAACCGGTAAAGGTTGGACCAAAGGAAGTGGTTAGGACAAATTCACCAAATCGTGTCATTAATCAATCTAGGTCAGCACCTCAACAAGTCTATAGGAACACAACACCTAGCAGGGCTCACACTCCAGTTAGGTCTCATACTCCTGTTAGACATTACGCACCGGTTAGAGCTCAGGGATCACAATCTGAAATGCAATATAATCAGAATTATTCTAGAGCTCCATAACAAATGCCTACTCAAAGGCAAAGAGTGCATTTACATCAGTCGGCACCACAACAAACTCCTGTTCAACGACCCAAGTCACCTGAAAGGCGAGATGGGTATTTGAAAGAGTTTAAGTATGTGGACGAGAATGGTATAACCAAGTCAGTTATGGCTTGGGTTTCCCGTGATAACTAACCTATTTTCTTTCATGTGCAATAGATTACCACTGGTCCAAACAACAAATGGTTCGTCGACAGTGGATGCTCCAGGCACATGACAGGGGAAAGAAGTCTCCTTACAGACTTCAAGGGTGGGAATCGGGGATTTGTATCATTCGCGGGAAACAAGGGAGGAAACATCACGGGTACCGGAGTGGTCACTAATGGGACGATCAAGTTGGACCAAGTTTATCACGTTGATAAACTGGTCCACAATCTCATTAGTGTATCTCAAATCTGTGACAAGAAAAATTCATTGTTGTTCACTGACACTGAAGCGTTAGTGCTAAAACCGGGATTCAAGATTCCTGAAGAATGGGTATTGATGCGGGCACCAAGGAAGAATGACTTGTACATGCTTGATATGAACAAGCCGGAGACTTTGATGGGGCTAATCTGTCTGTTATCCAAAGCTTCGGAGACGGAATCAGTATTATGACACAGACGCATGGCTCACTTGCACCTAAGAAAGATGAACTACATAACGAAAAATGGGTTGGTGCAAGGTGTGCCTATGAAGAGCATTCAGTTCGAGGACAAGTGTCTACCATGCAAGAAGGGCAAACAACATAAGAAGACACACAAGTCCAAGACGCAGAACTCCATAACCTCTACATTCGATTTGTTGCACATGGATCTTTTCGGACCAATCAACAAAAGGAGTATAGGAGGTAGTTGGTATTGTTTATTTATCACTGACGACTACTCACGATTTTCTTGGGTTTTATTTCTAGGTACAAAGGACGAGACGACTTCCAAGCTCATCGGGTTCTTAGACCAAGTGGAGAATTCCTACGAAACAAGGGTTAAAAGGATACGTAGTGATAATGGAACTGAGTTCAAAAACACTGTAATTGGTGTATATTGCCTCTCAAAGGGCATAGTGCATCAATTTAGTGCACCATATGTGCCTCAACAAAATGGGGTGGCCGAACGTAAAAACAGGACACTGATTGAGGCAGCTAGGACTATGCTTTCGGATTCAAAGCCTCCTACCATGTTTTGGGGGGAGGCAGTGAATACCGCATGTCATATTTTAAACCGAGTCCTAACTGTCAAATCTTTGAACAAAACCTGTTATGAAATTTTGAATAAACGGCCACCTAATTTAACTGGCTTCGAACCGTTTGGGGTACCATGCACTCTTTTGCGAACAAAACATCAACCTAAGTTTGGTGAAAAGGCTGACGAAGGATACTTCCTAGGTTATGTGCCGAACTCACCAAACAAACGGGTTTTTAATAAAACAAATGGTACTGTGGAAATTGTGTATAACATTGAAGTCACAAGTTATACACATGAACCCCAAACAGGTCTGGAATGGATATTTGACTATGATAAATTATTTGAGTCATTTAACATTCCACCGGATGAAAATGCAGGTATAATCGAAAAGGACATGGCGACGTTGCATCTGAATGACGAAGGTCATACCTTTCCGAGGACTACATTTCAATCCGCATCCGAGCCTACTGCGACTGAAGATGGATCTCCAGAAATTGCTGATCCAGAAGCACCTACCACTGAGAATCAGACTCAAGCAACAAGTTCCAACTCTGAGGAAAATGTCCACGAGGAGGAAAATGTAGAATCTGAGGCTGTTCCCCCATTAGGTGAAATAGGATCTAACTTAGGAGATAATCTGAGAGTTGACGAAATAGAGACCTCTAGGATCAACAAGAACCATGCTATAGAAAGCATCATAGGAAATCCTAACGAGGGTGTGAGAACTAGAAGTAATTTAAATAACAACACAGTGTTGTTGTCGATGATAAATGACTCCGAGGCATATCATACCTGTCTCTATTTGTGTTTCATATCGCAAGTAGAGCCTAAAAATGTGCAAATGGCACTTAAGGATAACTCCTGGGTTGAAGCGATGCAGGAAGAACTTTCGCAGTTTAGGAAACTAGAAGTGTGGGAGTTAGTTCCATTACCTCGAGGGGAAGTTGCCATAGGAACCAAATGGGTTTTTAAGTGCAAAAGAGACGATCGGGGTATAGTCACTCGCAACAAGGCTAGGCTAGTTGTAAAAGGTTTCAACCAAGAGGAGGGAATCGATTACAACGAGGTGTTTGCGCCAGTAGCAAGGCTGGAAGACATTAGGTTGTTTCTAGCTTTTGCCTCCTTCAAGGGCTTTAAGGTATATCAACTAGATGTTAAGAGTGCTTTCCTATATGGAAAAGTGAAGGAGTTGGTGTACGTAGAACAGCCGCCCGGATTTACAGATCCAAAATATCCTGATAGAGTATATCGTTTAGATAAGGCTCTATATGGATTGCATCAAGCACCAAGGGCGTGGTATGAGACTCTATCCAACAATTTATTAGAGAACGGGCTTGAAAGGGGTAGGATAGATAGTACTCTGTTTGTTAAGAGGAAGGGAGAACATTTCATCTTGGTACAAGTGTACGTCGATGATATCAATCTTGGATCATCAGACGAACAGATGTGCAAAGATTTCGAGAAGGTGATGAAGTCGAAATTCGAGATGAGTGCAATGGGAGAGTTAACTTTCTTTTTGGGGTTACAAGTTGACCAGAAGAAGGAAGGGATGTTTATCCATCAGACGAAGTATGTCTATGACATATTGGAACGCTTCGGGATGGAAGGAACAAAATTGACTGCCCATTTCAGCACGCCGATTCAAGTGAATAACAATCTCGGATCGGGTACTGAATGTGATACCGATGTGGATCCGACGTTATATCGGGCCATGATTGTATCACTTATGTATTTAACTGCTTCAAGACCTGACATTATGTTTGCTGTGTGTATTTGTGCTAGGTTTCAAGCTAATCCGAAGGAGATGCACATGAAAGCTGTGAAGCGGATTCTACGATACCTCAAGTCGAAACCGAAGCTGGGACTTTGGTATCACGCGGAGGGAGATCTAGAGTTGGAAGCGTTCACGGATTCTGACTACGGAGGATGCAGCTTGACGCGCAAATCAACAACTGGAGGTTGTCAATTTCTAGGAGGGAGACTGGTATCCTGGCAATGCAAGAAACAGACGTCGGTAGCCGTGTCAACGTGCGAGGCCGAGTATGTTGCTGCTGGTAGTTGCTGCTCACAGGTTCTGTGGATACAACAACAATTGCGGGATTACGGTTTGGCTTACACTCACACTCCTATTAGGATATATAATCAGTCTACTATCGCTATAACGAATAATCCAGTTAAACACAACAAAACAAAGCACATAGACATTAGGCATCATTTTATTCGTGATTGTGCTGAAAAGAACTTAATCAAGTTGGTAAAAGTGGCAACGGAAGATAATAATGCTGATTTATTTACCAAAGCATTTGATAAGTCACGGTTTGAATATTTAATTCAACTAAATGGAATGCGCAACCCAGAGTAATTTGACCTTAGTAGTAGTTTATTTCCTTTTATAGCTGTAGTACTTCTTTCTTTTTATATATATAGTAAGTCTGCTAATTTAGGATAGTTTCTATTTTTAGTAAGTTAGTAGGTTATCTTCTTTTATTGCTATTTCTTATGAAAAACAAAAGAAAAAAGAGAGAAAATCATAAGCATACAAAAAAGAGAATATCAGAAAAAAAGGAGTTAAGTCTTAGATGCATAGGTTCAAAGTGACGAAAATTAGCACAGTCGTTACAAACTCTAAGTGTTTAGGCTTTCACACATAATGTACCTAAAATTATAAGTGTTATACTTTATTTTAGTTCGATGTGTTGGTAGGCATAATACATATATGGAGTCTCAAGGCAAATAAAATATTCAAGAAAAAGTCAAACGTGTCACTAACTTATATGTACGACCAATCGGTCTTAATTTTTATGTACAAGACATACAAACTTTGAGTCTAAATGAGGTATGCAAACTTTCTGGGGATGTATGGCAACATCAAATACATCTTAAAATGGAAAGAATAGACAAATCATACAAAATTGAGAGTCGAAAACATGTAACTCTGTTGTACGTAAGTACAGACCTGTTGCCTCTGTTTAGATTCGGGTTGGCAAGATTCGTCGCTTTGTTGTACGTCGGTACAGACCTGTCACCGCTGTCTTGCTAACTTTAAGAATAAACCTTAAGTCAAACTAAGACACTTTGTTGTATGAAAATACAGACCTGTGTCCGATGTTTGTCTTTTAAAGAAAGTTTGCAAATACCAACAAGTTAGAATCTTTGTTTGTATGCCTTGATCATAAAAGTATGTCTATGTCTGAGTCACGTAAGATAATTTCATGATAAATAAAAATGCCAAAGGATATTCCGAAATGTAGCATGTTTAAAGGGGTAAATACCAACAATCGGCTAAATGGGTATGTCACGACAAACAATCAAAGGAATCAAAAATTCCTAAGTGTGAAAGTTTAAGTACTGAAAGTGACTATCTGACACCGCTATCTGAATGAACCTTTCTTTGGCTATACTCATAAAAAATATTTTGTTTAAGCGTTTAGCTTAGGTTGTAAATTTTAATAAGTATAGCTTAAGTCTAAGTTAAATTTTTGATCAAAATTTTAAAATTTTATTTTTACTTAGCTATTATTTTATTTTATTTTATTTTATTTTATTTTTTACTTAGGTAAAAGGTCAAAAAATACTGAGGGTGCATTCATAGTTGGATAAAATAAACACTGCGTGAAAAATCTTGTGCTTAGGGTAAAAGATTTGGCATAGTTTATCTCGTTACACAATACCGTTGAAAAGGTTGAAAAAGTTGAAGTTATTTCAAAATTTTCGAAATTTTTCTAAGTGTTTGGTGTAATTCGAGTTTAGGACAAACTCGAAATAGGGTGGTTTCGAATCTGTCAGTAGATTCGACTTTGGCCATAGATTCGAAGCTAGGTGTTATAAATAGGTAACAGTAATTGTCATTACTCTTATCTGTTTTCGAATCTATTTGGCGACTTCGAATCTACTTCCTCGAATCTACCGTTTTCCACAAAAACGACAATTTGTCGAGTTTCTTGCTAAAGTGTTCGATTCTACTGATACTTCTAGGTACAAACAACTGGGTTGTACAAGATTCATGTAGTTTTATACACCATTTAAGCCAAAATCATCGATTTTTGAAGGTTTATGGGTCTAAGTCGTGTTTTCCAAAATTACAAAGTTTGGACCAGTATATAGTCAAATTAAATGCATATATCTGTGATTAGTATCAAGTAGGGCTAATGAATGTAATTTTCAGAGTCCTAAAAGGTTGAAATCATGGGTTTTGGAGATGAGTTTGGCCGACGGGTTCGAATCTGTTCAAGACCTCTCTCGAGTTTGTCAGTAAACTCGAGAAGGTCATTAGATTCGAGTGAGTCATCAAACTCGAAAAGTGGTTTATTCGAATCTGTCTATTCGAATCTGTTATTTAAATTTAATTAAGCTTGTAGAAATTCATTTGTGTTGGATTTTGTACTTAAACAAGTTCAAAGTAAAACAAATTTGAATTTAAGCAAGTTTATTGATTTTTAATACTTCTAATAGTTTATCTATTGTGCAGATATGGCTGTTCGAGTATTTGTGCCGAAGCACAATATGGTCATTCCCCCGACCATCATATCCCTGAGGTGCAGGGATTTCCTTGTAGAATCTAGGATTGCTTTTGCATTGTCTCGCAATATTGAGATTGTTATTCCCTATGTTCGCCAATTCTATGATCATCTTCAGGTGGATTGCTCTGTCACCCCGACAGTGCTGAGAACCAGGTTAGCAGGACAACCATTGGTGTTTTCTGCCGATATGCTGCGTCAAGTTTTGCAGCTAGGATCTCAGGAAGAAGAGTCTGGGCCTATTGACTTTCCCTTAAGTGTTAGGCAGGCAGCTTTTCAGAGAATGGGTTACAGCTTGGATGTTACGAAGACATCTTACATGAAGAGCGGGCTTATTGGCCAATGGAGATTTTTGGCTCATGTGTTTATGGTTTGTTTTGCAGCCAAGAAAGCCGGTTTTGACTATATTGTCTCGAAGATCCAATCTGGGATGATCGCCTTAGTATATAATCGGCCCTTCAGCTTTTCGGAAATGTTTTTCTCGGAGTTCGTTCATCAAATCACGGCTCCAGAGCATCAACAATTTCTCTTATATCCTCGGTTCATAATGATGCTCATCAGGCATTTCTTGCCGAATCTGCCTCAGCTAAATGAGATCCAAAGCGTAGCAGTGATGGATAAAAGGATTTTTGCGGATTGCTACTCGCATAGAGGAAAGTTGGCGGTTCCGGTTGAGCGACCGTTGTTTGGAGCAGTTCTAGATAGGAACTTTGAAGCACCAGATACTGCCAACTGGGCAGGTGTGGTGGACGTTCAGCCTGGACAGCCACAACAACAACTACAGCAACCGCGAGCACAACAACAAACGCGAAGACAAAGAGCTACCGCGAGTCAAACTCAGGCAACCAGGCCTTTTACAAGTCAACAGCCAGAGATACAGGAGGCGGGCCCTTCGAATATCCCAATTGAATATGATCAGTTGTGCCAGACACTACATGAAATTTGGGAAGCAGGTCCTCATGCCAATGAAGAAATATCTGCAGCGTTGGTGGGAGAATTGCTTGAGCCTCCAGAGGGAGAAGAAGATGTGCTTAGGGATGTTGACGAATATGAACCAGAGCAGACTGGTAATGATGAGTCATCATCTGCCACTGAGTCAGAAGAAATGGAGGAGATAGAGGTTGAAGCTCCAGAGTCCGTATCTACAGAACCAACAGTTCGGATAGAAACTTATGGATCTAGAGTAGTGGTGATTAATGAAGAAGCTTCAAGGAGGCGAGCATCAAGAGAGTCTGATGACTCTGATTTTGAAGAAGAAGAGGTTGCACCATTAGTGACAAGGCAACGGGCCAAGCGTCATAGATTTATGCAAGGATCGTCTTCAGCTTCAGTAGAACAACCAGAAATTCCTCAACCTCAAATTCCTCAACATCAGGAACCTCAAACCACCATTCCACCATCACCACCTCATGATGAACCATACATCCCATCACCGATCATTCCAACTCCAATTCAATCCATCCCATCAACCTCATCCACATACGCCGACAATCAAAGATTTTTGCAGCTAAAAGCTCGAGTTGACTTCCAAAATATCCAGATTTTAGGCCTAACAAAGGCAATCGATGAGATTCAGACTCATAACGCAAATCTTGATATCAAGAATGCCGATCTAAAAAGGATAGTCAAAAAAGTTCAGGAAGAGAACATAGAGTTAAAGTCTTTTGTTGCTGATCAAGCAGCTGAGTTAAGATCGATGCGCTCCCTAGTTGAGCAATTAATGAAAAATTTACAGGCTCAGGGGGAGACATCGTGCCGAGATCAACAAGTGCGCAGGGAGGATGATGATAATGAAGATGACCAGGGCAATGATCCCGGCTCTCAAAGACAGAATGAGCCAGTAGATTTTTCTGCTTCTCAGGATGCTCAATCTCAGGGGGAGCCAAGTCAAGCAGGAGGTGAAGTAGGAGAGGCCAGTTCGTCTAAACCTACGGATTATGAGATAAGTGAGATGATTGATGCACTCATGGATCTCGATTCCGACCCGATGGATTTGGGCTTTGACTTTGAAGAGGATATGGAGGAACTAGAAGAGGGTGAATTTGTTCCTGAAGAAATTGTTGATTGGAGATCAGATGATGAGGTGTGTGCTGACGAAGACGATGAAGCTGATGAAATCATCGTTCAGCAAAATTCTATCACTGATACATATGTGATAGAAGGAAATGATGTTGTTAACATAGAAGTGGTGAATGCTGCTTTAAATGTTGAGTCATCAACAGAAGAGCCTGTCAGAGAGCTAACTAATGAAGAGAAAAGGAAGTTGTGGTTCAGGGCTGAGCAGAAGGAATTAGAGCTGAAAAAGAAGATGAGGGTGCCGGGGACTGGAAAATTGTCAGGAAGCATATTAAGCTGGTTCTTTGATCGAGAACTGCAGCTATTCATAATCAAGAGAAAAGATGGGCTCCAGTACCTGAGGCGAACTCTGAAAGTATTCAATTCACTGCCGAAGATTGAGATCAAGGCGTTAGCATGGAAAGAACTGATCAATATCGGCAATGACCCCTACGCAGATATAATAGCCAGAATCATAAGGAAAGAGGGAAGGTCAAGGAAGTTTGAATGCCTTAATCCAAGGATAGGAAAAAGAGTAGAGGATCCTTCTCGAATTGATCCTCTAACTGGACGTCCTTGGATGAAGATTCAATACAGACCCGTAAGATGTCTGAGAAAGGTGCCGCTCAAGCCTATGCCACAGAATGTCATGAAAAATCTGAATTGGTGGTATGTTGAGAGTGAAACTGGAGAAGCGGTGATGGAAGATTTTGAAGAAAAGGTGATTCTTAGAATCTATGATCCTCTTCACCTGGTAAACCTTTCTCGAGATGACCGTCAAATTTTGCATGTTCATAAGATTTCAAGTGATACTCATATGGATGGTGAGGCTAGAAAGTATGAGAATGTAGTTCGAGTGTGTATTGAAAAAGGTTTGTATGCTGGAAGCAGTTTGAATAAATAATGAACAATGTTCTTAATCAAATGTGTGAATTATTAGAAGCTATCGTCAAGGGGGAGTCTGTTGGTACACCCTGTGTGACGATAGCAATCTAAGTGATCCAACATTGTGGTTTAGCAAGTATTAGATATATATGTTTATATATGGTTGTTAATTATTATTGTTTGTGTGTTTGAACTTAATGTAACACATTACAAGAAGTTCAAACATAAAGATCAAAGATAAAATCAATCATAAGTTAATGACATAAGTTTCTACTCTAAGTTAATTAATTGAATGAGTAAATTCGAATCCTCAAAGGACTAAGATTCGAATCTAGGTCAGATTCGAATAAGTCAATTGGGCAGATTCGAATGTGTTGTGTGGCAGATTCGAGAATGTCAGTGAGGACAAACTCGAATGGGCCTTGGGCCGGATTCGAGTTTGGCCCATGACAGACTCGAATTAGCCTCTATAATTAGGGATAGACTCGAGATATTATCAGACTTTTTGCAGAATTCGAGAGTAATTAAGCATTAAGCGATTTCGAGTTTATCATCAGTGTTAGTGTCGTTTCGGAGAGAATCAGTTTGTAGGTGTGTTCGTGTGTCGTTCGTGCAGCTTCTGATAGTCTCCGTGTTTCTGGTGAGAGTTGTTTCCGTCTACCCGTTAACGAGGATTCCGCACTCGTTGACGGTTCCGCGTCTAGATAGATCTCGTAGTTGTAGACCTTACACTACTGTTCTTGAGTTTCTTGCATAGAAAACAATTTGATGTGTATCTAAACTTTTACAATAGCCCACTATATATACATTTACAAGAATGAAAGATATAGAATAAGTCCCATGAACTTTTATAATTAAAATTGTTTTCATATATATATATATATATATATATATATATATATATATATATATATATATATATATATATATATATATATATATATATATATATATATAAATCTTCCCCTTAGAGATGGAAGCAATTTTTCCAATCAACAGTTCTAGAAATCATAGATCTCGGTTCAAGCTTTGTTTTGACGTATCGTAGGCATTGCAGCGATATTCCAGTCAAAGGTTATGGCCATTTGAAGTAGTAAAGCTCATACAGTCAAAAGTTAGACTTTCTGAATTGTTGATTTTGAACTTCCAAGATCTTTTATGGAATATTGAGTGAATTCTGATTAAACTCTAAGAGCACTTAATGAAACTCTAAGTGTATGGGACAAAAATAGATTGAACCTTGAAAAAACTCGGTTAATGAATGAACAAACTCGAATAAATAATGACCAAACTCTATTGACTCTTGTGAAACTTGGTTAAAAGATGAGTAAACTCGAATGAAGAATAATCAAACTCTGATGACACTTGATCAAACACGAGTGATATTAGATCAAACTCGATTGAAATAGAATCAAACTTTGTAACAACCTAGTCTTTTAGCTAAACTTAATTACAGTATTTTGAGCTAATAATGTAATTTTATTACATTATTTATTTTGTAATTTAATTAAGTATGGGATTATTTAATTAAATTAAATTATATTTATGTTTAAGTTATGAATTATTAAAGATGATAAAATTAAAAGAGATGTATTATACAAAAGTGTAGGAGGTTAAATGAGTAATTATCAAAATGAATATATAAAAACCCCAAAATGTGATATTAATGATCATTAACACAAATTCATTCTCTCTCTACTCTCTCTCTACAATCGGCTTCTCCTCAAATCACCAAGAATCATCATAAATTTGCAATAAATTGGAGAATTAAAGTCAAGGAAGTTACAAACATCAACAATTGACAAGATTTTGAGGTAATAATTACTTAAATTTCAAAATATATATGTGTTTTGTTCGGTTTTGAGAAAATCGAAACGAAAGAATTTATAACATGGAAATTTGTTGTTGCATGTTAAAAAATAAATGGGTAGAAACCATGTGATTAAGTAATTAGAAGTATTAGAAACAAAAGCTTATGGTTAGATTGTCCAAGATAAACTAAAATCTGAATTTTTAAGTAAATATGTGTTCTTGATAAAAATATGAATTTTTGTACAATCTTGATCAATTTATGACGTTACTGATAGGGAAAATGGAATAAAATCAACCCAATAATGATAATACAACATTAAATTACATTGCATGTTATTAAAATCAGTTTTGTGAATTTTTGATGAAAAATCCGTATGAATATGACCAAGAACACCAAGAACATTTTCTATGAAATTATGAAGGCATGGATCCGAATTCGGTTGAATCCAAATTCGGATGAGAGGCTCACTTCGGATGGTGCCCCATTTCGGACCCTATATTTCGAATGCTCTTAATCCGGTCCCAATATCCTAATTCGGATGTTATGCTGATTTCGGTCAACTTATTTCGGATTTCCCATTTTGAATATGGTGCTAATTCGGATGCTGCCCAATTCGGTTCATCTCGGTCCGAATCCGGATGCATCAATTCGGATGAGCCCGAATCCGGTTGAACCAATCCGAACTGGTCCGAATTCGGTTGAATCCGGATGATTGTAATTTAATGGTTTAAATATGATATGGGACCTAGACTCGTGACTACCGCCCCGTGAGGGGTGGTCTTCACAGGATGGTATCAAAGCCCATAGTTTGAGTGAATCAAGTATAACGTGAGGAATACTTGGTCACAAACTGAAGCAATACATATGTATCGATCATTTAGGTGGTTTGAACTGATATAGGATGTACAGACTGTTAGGATGGGAAAAAGGGTACATAGATCTAAGTCTATAAACTGATAGTTAAATGATTTTAATTTTCAGTAAAGATGTCAGGATCAGGTGACATTCCCAACAAGATGACCCCACAGCAAATGTTTGAAATGATGCAACAGTTAATAGCCCAACATTCTGAACAACAAAATAAGATTATGCAAGAACAGTTTCAGGCCAGAAATGAGGCCGAAGCTAAAAAGACATGATGATAAAAAGAATAAGCGAAAAGAAAAACAAGTCCAGAATGATGAATCTGATTCTGATAACTCGAACCCTGAAGCCCAAATTGCACAGCCAAAAGGTTGTAAATTTAAAGATTTCAAAGCAAGCGGTGCCCTGAACTTTGAGGGTACAGTCAACCCAATTCAGGCGATGGATTAGATCAGCCATACCGAAGAGATCTTTAGAATCTCTGACTGTTTAGAATCCAAGAAAGTGAGTTATGCTTCAGCATTGTGTATTGGTGCTGCTCGTGCCTGGTGGAAAACCCAGATGAGTATTTACGGCGAGGAAGTTATTCAGACTCTAGAATGAAATCAATTCCTAGATATGTTCAATGCGAAGTATTGCCCTGTTGATCAACGAGACAAGATGGAAGTTCAATTGATGCAGCTGACTCAAGGAACCAAATCTGTTGACGAGTACGAGCACGAATTCTCGCGGCTCTTTGGTTATTCATCATATCAAGTAGCCACTGAAGAAAGAAATATGAACCGATTCCGCGGAGGAGTTAACCTGAGATACCGACATCCAATGAGCGCAATGAAGTATAAATCTTACTTAGAGATGGTTGAAGCGGCAAGGCAGATTGAGAGAGGATATCTAGAGTACGGCAATCAACTCTATGCTCCATCGACTAACCCGACACGTCCTTCTCCTCCAAAGAAGCAAAGATTCGGCAGATTCTTCATGCCAAATAAATCACAACCCCAGCAATCTCAACAATACAGCTCGCCACAGAAAGTCCAGGCCTATTCTCTCACAAACGAACCACGATTCTGCAAGAGATGTAAAAAATCACACATGGGATTGTGCAATCCAGATAACGTCACATGCTTTGCATGCAGCACAATTGGCCATAGCAGTGAAGAGTGTCCACAGCGAGGACTTGGGTGTGCGAAATGTGGAAAACGAGGACACTTCATGTATCAGTGTCGTAGTGGGCAACGAGGTCAGTCACAATCGATAGCTGGAGGATCTACAATGAAAAGCTCAGGTGCAACTCCGACTGCAAGGACTCGAGCATTTCAGATAACAGCCGAGGAAGCAAAGGAAACCCCTGACGTGGTTACCGGTACGTTCATGCTTAATTCAATCCCTGCTCGTGTATTATTTGATTCTGGTGCTAGTCGTTCCTTTATATCGACTACTTTTGCTCGAAGATTCTCTAAATCTCCATCCAAGCTTTCTGTCGTGATTGATATTGAGACAGCCAGTAATAACTATGTTATGGCTGATTCCATATACCGTAACTGCACTCTACTCATTGATAACATTGTATTCAATCTCGATCTTATTCCGATTCCGTTGAAAGAATTTGATGTCATCATCGGCATGGACTGGCTAATGAATAACGAGGCTACAATCGTCTGCAACCGTCGAATCATCAGGATCAAATCATCAGATGGCCGAGTGTTAGAAATCAAAGGAGAGAAGCGAAAAGGTGTACATTGTTTCATATCAGTTGACAAAGCGCATAAATATCTATCTAAAGGTCACGAATCGTATCTATGTTTTGTCTCGTCTGAATCTATCTCTGAAGCCAGCAAGAAATCTATTTATGATATCCCTATCGTCTGTGAGTTCCGAAACGTACTCCGTGATGATATCTCTGGAGTGCCACCGGAACGTCAAGTTCAGTTCCGCATTGACTTAGTTCCTGGTTCGGCTTCCATCGCCAAAGCTCCTTACAGACTTGCGCCTGCAGAAATGCAGGAAATGTCAAAACAGTTGCAAGATCTGTTAGAGAAGGGATTTATCCGACCGAGTTGATCTCCGTGGGGTGCACCTGTCTTATTCGTTAAAAAGAAAGACGGAACTCTCCGAATGTTCATCGACTACCGTGAGTTGAACAAAGTCACCATCAAGAACAAGTATCCTCTACCCAGAATTGACGATTTATATGATCAGCTACAAGGAGCAAGTTATTTCTCTAAAATTGATCTTCGTTCTGGGTATCATCAATTGAAAGTTAAAGATGAGGATATTCCAACGATAGCCTTCCGAACAAGATACGGTCATTACAAATTTCTCGTAATGCCTTTCGGTCTGACGAATGCACCAGCGGGGTTCATTGATCTCATCAATCGCGTGTGCAGATCAATGCTGGATAAGTCAGTTATCGTATTCATAGATGATATCTTGATTTACTCCAAGACGGAGGTTGATCATGTTAATCATCTACGACAACTGCTAGAGTTACTGAGAAAGGAAAGACTCTATGCAAAATTCTCTAAGTGTGAATTCTGGCTCAGACAGGTTCAACTTTATATTGTCTCGAGCCATTTCCTAAGTGATCTTTGAATGTAAACTTGAAATTTCACTCTGACTGCCTTCTAGATTCAATTCCTTGGCCATGTATATCTGGCGAAAGCATCTCCGTTGATCCGTCCAAAGTCGAGGCCGTTCAGAAATGGCAAACGCCTCGTAATGCTTCTGAAATCAGAAGTTTCCTTGGATTGGCCGGTTACTATCGGCGATTCATTAAGGACTTCTCAAAGATTGTTGTGCCTCTCACGATGCTAACACGAAAGAATACACCTTTCGTATGGACTGATAAACAACAGGAGGCATTTGAAACTCTGAAGCAGAAACTGATTCAAGCGCCGATCCTAGCCTTACCAGAAGGCAATGATGACTTTGTCGTTTACAGCGATGCATCTGGTACTGGTCTAGGTTGTGTCCTCATGCAAAGGGGAAAAGTCATTGCCTACGCTTCAAGGCAATTGAAAGATTACGAGAAAAGTGCACCAACTCATGATCTTGAGTTAGCTGCCGTTACCTTTGCACTGAAAATCTGGCGTCACCATCTTAATGGGCTCGGTGTCAGCTTTACACCGATCATAAAAAGTCTCAAGCATCTGTTTACTCAAAAGGATCTAAACATAAAACAAAACTTATCAAGGACTATGATTGCGAGATCCTATATCATCCCGACAAGGCCAACGTGGTCGCAGATGCTTTGAGTAGAAAGGTGTATCCAGAAAAGTGTTGCTATGCCCTAACACCTGTTGTATTTTCTTCTGATCTTATTGAAGACATCAAATCAGCTCAAGCCGAAGCTCTGAAAGAAGAAAATATCTGTTCTGAAAATCTTAAAGGGCAACTTCAATTTTTGTCTATTAATCATTTGGGACTTCAATGTCTCAAGGGAAACCGAATCTGGATTCCTAAGTATGGTTCTATTCGCAACACTCTTCTATCCAAAGCACATAAGTCCAAGTTATCTATTCATCCTGGCAGCTCAAAGATGTACTTCGATCTGAAAGCTGATTATTGGTCGCCAGGAATGAAGAAAGACATCGGTCTATATGTTGAAAGCTGCAGAGTATGTCAAATGGTTAAGGCAGAACACCAGAAACCCTTTGGGGATATGCAACCACTGCCAGTTCCTGAGTGGAAGTGGGAGCATATAACCATGGATTTTGTCACGAAACTGCCAAAGACCAAGAGACAACATGACTCGATCTGGGTAGTAGTGGATCGATTAACGAAGTCAGCTCATTTTATAACGATAAAAGAGACATACTCTCTTGATAGATTGGCAGAGATGTACATCACAGAATTCATTTCTCGTCATGGTGTGCCGAAATCTATCGTCTCTGATCGTGATAGTCGTTTCACTTCAAGACTTTGGGAAGCGCTGCAAGAAGGTATGGGTACTCGAAATTCTATGAGTACAGCTTATCACCCAAGTGCAGATGGCCAAAGTGAACGTACTATCTTGACTCTCGAAGATATGCTCCATGCCTGTATTCTTGATCTGGGTGGTAACTGGGATGACCACTTGCCTTTGGTCGAACTCTAATACAATAACAGTTATCATTCCACGATTAAGATGGCTCCTTTTGAAGCTTTGTACGGTCGAAAGTAAAGAACTCCCACCTGTTGGCGCGAAACAGGTGAATCGCCAATAGCGGGTCCTGCCCTTCTACAGTTGACTCATGAGCAGATTCAACTTGTTAGAAGGAATATCCTTGAAGCTCAAAGCAGACAGAAATCGTATTATGATAATCGTAACAGATCTATCAGCTTTGCGATTAATGATTGGGTGATGCTAAAAGTATCCCCAATGAAGAATGTGGTAGGATTCATAAAAAGGAATAAGCTAGCTCCAAGATTTATTGGCCCGTTCAAGATATTTGAAAAGGTAGGGAATCAATCTTACCGTCTTGAACTGCCAACTGACTTAGCTGGAATACATCCTGTATTCCATGTTATTCATTTGAGAAAGAGCTTAGTAGACGAAAGAGAAGTGCAGATACCGCATGTAAATCTGTAAGTTGATGAGAAACTTCGAGTGGTTGAAGAGCCGGAATGTATTCTGGACTCGAAGACCTAAAAGCTTCGAAATGAAGAGATACAGATGGTGCTCATCCAGTAGAAACACCACAAAGGTTCGCATCAGTCTTGGGAATCTGAAGATATTATGAAAGCAACATATCCAAGTCTGTTCGAACATAGCTAACTTCGGGGACGAAGTTTGTGCATGGTGGAGCCCATTCTGTAACAACCTAGTCTTTTAGCTAAACTTAATTTCAGTATTTTGAGCTAATAATGTAATTTTATTACATTATTTATTTTGTAATTTAATTAAGTATGGGATTATTTAATTAAATTAAATTATATTTATGTTTAAGTTATGAATTATTAAAGATGATAAAACTAAAAGAGATGTATTATACAAAAGTGTAGGATGTTAAATGAGTAATTATCAAAATGAATATATAAAAACCCCAAAATGTGATATTAATGATCATTAACACAAATTCACTCTCTCTCTCTACAATCGGGTTCTCCTCAAATCACCAAGAATCATTATAAATTTGCAATAAATTGGAGAATTAAAGTCAAGGAAGTTACAAACATCAACAATTGACAAAATTTTGAGGTAATAATTACTTCAATTTCAAAATATATATGTGTTTTGTTCGGTTTTGAGAAAATCGAAACCAAAGAATTCATAACATGGAAATTTGTTGTTGCATGTTAAAATAAATGGTTAGAAATCATTTGATTAAGTAATTAGAAGTGTTAGAAACAAAAACCTATGGTTAGATTGTCCAAGATAAACTAAAATATGAATTTTTAAGTAAATAAGTGTTCTTGATAAAAATATGATTTTTTGTACAATCTTGATCAATTTATGACGTTATTGATAGGGAAAATGGTATAAAGTCAACCCAATAATGATAATACAACATTATATTACATTGCGTGTGGATAAAATGAGTTTTAGAGTAAAAATGATAAAAATCCGTATGAATATATTTAAGAACATGAAGAACATTTTTGGAAAAAGTCTAAGTGTGGGATCCGAATTCGAGTATGACCAAATTCGGATGGTGCCCCATTTCTGACCTATATTTCGGATGCTCCTAATCCGGTCCCAATACCGTAATTCGGATGTTATGCTGATTTCGGACAACTTATCTCGGATTTCCCATTTCGGATATGGTGCTAATTCGGATGCTGCCCAATTCGGTTCATCTCGGTCCGAATCCGGATGCATCAATTCGGATGAGCCCGAATCCGGTTGAACCAATCCGAACTGGTCTGAATTCGGTTGAATCCGGATGATTTTAATTTCATGGTTTAAATATGAATAAAGCAAGATGATTATATATGTATGTGTGTCTATATATATATATATATATATATATATATATATATATATATATATATATATATATATATATATATATATATATATATATATATATATATATATATATATATATATATATCTTTTGAGAGTTTAAAGAAACAAAGAAAAGGAACTAATGAAAGATTAAACCATCAGTTATCAGAATCAGATGAATTAATGATTTATAAAGCTAAAAACTAATGATATGATATGATAAATTCTGGACAGGTTCAATTAAGTTCTGAACATAGATTTAAAGACTTAAAAATATTGAAAGCGGGTCACAAAATTGAAAAGAATTGACAGAGATCAGATAGATAAAGAGCAAAGATTTAAATCCTGAGATAACTCAGGTGGTGGATTTCATATCTGCTTGATAAAGACCACAAGAACCTGTGAGTTATAGATATTCAGCATTTCATGCGAGATTTCCGGTTGAGACATATTGTTGATGATAGATTACTTGACATTCATATATGATCAGCTGAATTGAGACATGTGCTCACTATGGTTCGGTGATGCCCAGTGTATCATGATAGCTATTTGATTATCATTTCACATGACATTGCATTACAGTTCATTTCAGATACTGCTATGAGATTTATTGCTTCCATGACTTTGATGACTTAAGCTTTCATTATTGCTCAGACATTTGACTTATTGATTCAGCTTGATTAACCTTGTCGGTTTATTGTTCTAGACCATGTTATTTCACCAGTTCTATTGAACTTGGTAATGACCCTACGATGTTCCGCCATGTTGATTTACTGGTAGCTAGCCCAGTATGTGGCTGATCCCCACGATTTAAGCGTGAGCGTGGCTTAAACATCATCCGACTCTATGACTACTATGTCTCAATCATGAGTGGCTGTAGCGGCAGTCAAGATATATCACGCTAGACCCATGATCCGCTTGATAATGTGTGAAATCTGAAAATCTATAATCTCACTAAGCATTGCTTACAGTTGCTACTTTACAATTTTTACAGGAAAAGATAAAGGGAAGTCCGTTGGACCTAGTTCTTAGGTCATTCAAGATCCAAGTTTTGAAGCTTTCACGGACCACTACTCAACAAACGTTTCAGTACTGATTGGAAGATGACGATTGTGGTGGTTTTGGGTAGACTTGATATGATTGTATGATGTAATGTATTAGATTAGATGGTACCCTTTATAAGTTTAATTTGAAAACTGTAAACTGTATTAAACTTAATCCTAATATTTTGTACTATAATTTATAATTCCGCAACTTAATTACTCAATCTTGGTTATGATTGATACCGTGTTGCATGAGGTGGGACCTAGACTCGTGACTTCCGCCCCGTGAGGGGAGGTCTTCACAAACTTGGTTGTAAAGGAATCAAACTTGGTTGAAACCTTAATGAAACTAAATTGAAAGTTGAGTAAATTCGAATGAAACTTTGTCAAACACTAAGATGATTTGTAAATCTCGAATGGAAAACAATGAGTCTCAGTTGAATTTTGAACAAACTCGGATATATCTTGATTACACTCGAAGGGTGATTGATCAAACTCGAACAACAAGTGATCAAACTCGATCAAAACTTTGACAAAGCTCGGGTAATGCTTGGTAAAACTCGGATGATACTAAAAAGATAGAGATACCCGAGATTTTAACAGATTTGAATAAAACCAACATCTGAATATATATTTTTCAACCAAAATTCATGAATTGGACTCAAATTAGAAACATAGGTGCGTTTTTCACACAGAAACACTTTTTGGGAAGTGACTTTGGCTGAAATCAAATTAAACACCCAAAGTTAGACAAAAACAGTAAGAACACAAGTTTCTCAAAAAAATTAGTAAAATCCAAATTAAATTATGTGTGATTGGAGTTCTGTTTGAGACTAATCTCAATTGATTCGTCCTTTAAAACTCCACACTCGATCCAAATTTCAGTTCCTTTCATCCACCGAAACAAAAATTCAAAGAGTCTTTCTGATTTTGAAAATCTTGCGACGAAGAACAGTATTCGCAGAAATAAATCTCAGATTAAAAATCACTCAATAATTTTCCATAGTTGGCTCTGATACGAGTTGATATTTCAAAGTCCACAATAAAATATGAACAACAATGGAAACACAATTCAGATCAACATCGACCGAATGATTATATTGAGAGTAGAAATGATTACAAAATCAATGGCAGTTTCTCACTACTGTTCTTGAGTTTCTTATACAGACAACAATGTGATGTGTATCTAAACTTTTACAACCGCCCACTATATATACATTTACAAGAATGAAAGAAATAGAATAAGTCCCCTAAACTTTTACAATTAAAATTGTTTTCATCTCTCTCTCTCTCCCTCTCTCTCTCTCTCTATATATATATATATATATATATATATATATATATATATATATATATATATATATATGTTTCTAATAAATTCCCCCTTAGAGATGAAAGCAATTTTTCCAATCAACAATTCTAGAAATCATAGATCTCGGTTCAAGATTTGTTTTGACGTATGGTCGGCATTGTAGCGATATTCCAGTCAAAGGCTATGGCCATTTGCAGTTGTAAAGGTCATGCAGTCAGAAGTTAGACATTCTGAATTGCTGATTTTGAACTTCCAAGATCTTTTATGGAATATTCAGTGATTTCTGGTTAAACTGTAAGAGCACTTAATGAAACTCTAAGTGTATGGGACAAAAATAGATTGAACCTTGAAGAAACTCTATTAATGAATGAACAAACTCGAATGAATAAGGACCAAACTCGATTGACTCTTAGGAAACTTGGTTGAAAGATGAGTAAACTCGAATGAAGAATAACCAAACTCTGATGACACTTGATCAAACACGAGTGAAATTTGATCAAACTCGATTGAAATAGAATCAAACTCTAAGTGATCAAACTCGATCAAAACTTTGACAAAACTCGGGTAATGCTTGGTAAAACTCGGATGATTCTAAAAAGATAAAGATACCCGAGATTTAACAGTTCTGAATAAAACAATTTCAGATTCAATATTTTTCAACAAAAGTTCATGAATTGGACTTAAATTACCAACTAAGGTGCCTTTTTCACACATAAACACTTTTTGGGAAGTGACATTGGCTGATTTCAAAGTAAACACACAAAATTAGACAAAAACAGTAAGAATACATGTTTTTCAAAAAATCAGTAAAATCCAAATTAAATTCTGTGTGATTGGAGTTTAGATTTGAGTCTTATCTCAATTGATTTGTCCTTTAAAATTACACACTCCATCCAAATTTCTGTTCATTTTATCCACTGAAACAAAAATCCAAATAGTTTTTATTATTTTGAAAACCTTGCGACGAAGAACAGTATTCGCATAAATAAATCTCAGATTCAAAATCACTCAATAATTTTCCACATTTTGATCTAATACCAATTGATAGTTCAAAATCCACAATCAAATATGAACAATAATGGAAACACAATTCAGATCAACATCGACCGAATGATTATATTGAGAGTAGAAATGATTACAAAATCAACGGCAGTTTGTCACTACTATTCTTGAGTTTCTTTCACAGATAACAATGTGATGTGTATCTACACTTCTACAACCGCGCACTATATATACATTTACAAGAATGAAAGAAATACAATAAGTCCCCTGAACTTTTACAACTAAAATCGTTTTCATCTATATATATATATATATATATATAAATATATATATATATAAATATATATATATATATATATATATATATATATATATATATATATATATATATATATATATATATATATATATATATGTTCCTAACAAGTTCCCCGTTAGAGATCAAAGCAATTTTTTGAATCAACAGTTCTAGAAATCATAGATCTCGATTCAAGCTTCGTTTTGTCGTAGGGTAGGCATTTTAGTGATATTCGAGTCAAAAGTTATGGTCATTTGAAGTAGCAAACGTCATACAGTCAAGTTAGACATTCTGAATTGCAGATTTTGAACTTCCAAAATCTTTTATGGAATATTGAGTGAAATCTGATTAAACTCTAAGAGCACTTAATGAAACTTTAAGTTTATGGGACAAAAATAGATTAAACCTTGACAAAACTCGGTTAATGAATGAGCAAACTCGAATGAATAAGGACCAAACTCGATTGCTTCTTATGAAACTCAGTTGAAGGAATAAAACTCGGATGAAACCATAATGAAACTAGATTGAAAGTTGAGTAAATTCGAATCAAACTTGGTTCAAACACTAAGAAGATTTGTAAATCTCGGATGGAACACAATGAGTCTCGGATGAATACTGAACAAACGCATATATATCTTAATCACACTCGTAAGGTGATTGATCAAATAAGAACGACAAGGGATCAAACTCGAAGGGTGATTGATCAAACTCGAACAACAAGTGATCAAACTCGATTAACAAGTGATCAAACTCGATCAAAACTTTGACAAAACTCGGGTAATGCTTGGTAAAACTCGGATGATACTAAAATGATAAAGATACCCGAGATTTAACAGTTTTGAATAGAACCAAGTTCAGATTCAATATTTTTCAACAAAAGTTCATGAATTGGACTTAAATTACCAACCTAGGTGCGTTTTTCACAAGGAAACACTTTTTGGGAAGTGACATTGGCTGATTTCAAATTAACCACCCAAAATTAGACAAAAACAGTAAGAATACAAGTTTTTCAAAAATCAGTAAAATCAAAATTAAATTCTGTGTGATTGGAGTTTAGATTTGGGACTTATCTCAATTGATTCGTCCTTTAAAATTTAACACTCCATCCAAATTTCAGTTCGTTTCATCCATTGAAACAAAAACCCAAAGAGTTTTTCTAATTTTGAAAATCTTGCGACGAAGAACAGTATTCGCAGAGATAATCTCAGATTCAAAATCAATTAATAATTTGTCATATTTGGCTCTGATACTAATTGTTATTTCAAAATCCACAATCATATTTGAACAATAATGGAAACAAAATTCAGATCAACATTGAACGAATGATTCTATTTAGAGTAGAAATGATTACAAAATCAACGGCAGTTTCTGACTACTGTTCTTGAGTTTCTTGCACAGAAAACAATGTGATGTGTATCTACACTTTTACAACCGCCCACTATATTTACGTTTACATGAATGAAAGAAATACAATATGTCCCTTGAACTTTTACAATTAAACTTTCTTCATATATATATATATATATATATATATATATATATATATATATATATATATATATATATATATATATATATATATATATATATATATATATATATATATATATATATATATATATATATATATATATATATATATATATGTTCCTAACAATCTTCTCCTTAGAGATGAAAGCAGTTTTTCCAGTCAACGATTCTAGAAATCGTAGATCTTTTTTCAGGCTTTTTTTTTACGTATGGTAGGCATTGTAAGAATATCCAAGTCAATAGTTATGGCCATTTGAAGTAGGAGAGGTCATACAGTCAAAAGTTAGACATTCTGAATTGCAGATTTTGAACTTCCAAGATCTTTTTAGGGAATATTGAATGATTTCTGATTAAAGTCTAAGAGCACTTGACGAAACTCTAAGTGAATGGGACAAAAATAGATTGAACATTGAAAAAACTCGGTTAATGAATGAACAAACTCGAATGAATAAGGACCAAACTTGATTGACTCTTATGAAACTTGGTTGAAAGATGAATAAACTCGAATGAAGAATAATCAAACTTTGATGACACTTGATCAAACACGAGTGAAATTTGATCAAACTCGATTGAAATAGAATCAAACTGGGTTGTGAAGGAATCAAACTCGGTTGAAACCTTAATGAAACTAGATTGAAAGTTGTGTATATTGGAATCAAACTTGGGTCAAACGCTAAGAATTTTTTGAATCTCATATGGAAAACAATGAGTCTCGGATGAATTCTAAACAAACTCAGATATATCTTGATCACACATGAAGGGTGATTGATTAAATTCGAACAACAAGTGATCAAAGTCGAAGGTTGATAAATCAAACTCGAACAATAAGTGATCAAACTTGATCAAAACTTTGACAAAACTCGGGTATTGCATGGTAAAATTCGGATGATACTAAAAACATAGGGATACCCGAGATTTAATAGTTTTGAAAAAAACCAACTTCGGGATCCATATTTTTCAACAAAAAGTCATGAATTGGACCCAAATTACCAACATAGGTGCGTTTTTGACACGAAAACACTTTTTGGGAAGTGACTTTTGCTGATTTCAAATCAAACACCCAAAATTGAACAAAAACAGTAAGAACACAAGTTTATCAAAAAATTGGTAAAATCCAAATTAAATTGTGTGTGATTGGAGTTCAGATTTGAGACTTATCTCTATTGATTCGTCCTTTAAACTCCACACTCGATCCAAATTTCAGTTCCTTTCATCCACTGAAACAAAAAATCCAAAGACTTTTTCTTATTTTGAAAACCTTGCGACGAAGAACAGTATTCTCAGAAATAAATCTCAGATTCAAAATCACTCAATAATTTGCCATATTTGGCTGTGATACCAATTGATATTTCAGAATCCACAATCAAATATGAACAAGAATGGAAACACAATTTAGATCTGTTAGGCACAAAAAGGCCTTAGTCTAACCTGTTCTACATCTTAGGGGGAGATTATTAATCAAACCTGTTTGATGCACTTGAAGCTATAATTTAAGGCCTGTTAATGCCTTATTGAAGCCTGATAAGTGATTTGCAATATTAGTTAAAGTTGTTTACCCTGTTGCATATGTTGCAACTAAGGCAATTTGTCCAAGCTGTTCTACTCTGTTGAACAGACTGGACATAAACTGTCTACACTGCTCTATCCTGTTGAGCAGTTTGGACAAATTCTAAGTGTTCTGTTCTTTGTGAACAGATGCTGTTCTTTATGAACAGGGTAAACACTTTATGGAATATGTTTCCATGTCCTCATGTATTGTTTTGGACTACAAAATCTGTTAACAAAGTCGAAGACAAAGTGGAAAAACAGAAGTTGCAAAGACTGCCTACGCTGTTCTGTTACATGAAGACTAATTGGATATTTGAAATGGGTGACAGACCATTTCTTATATCAAAATGGCCATAACAGAAGATGAAAAGTTTAAAGTTGACATTCCTCTTTAAGTTAAAACCTGCTACAACACAGACAAAAAGGAAAAGATAAAGATTCTGCAATGTAAAGACAATTCTGCTTTGTCAGAACGTGCAGAAAAGTTGTTTTGTCTTTTTGGAAAGACATCCCACTATCTCTATGTCCAATGAGGAAGCTTCACTGAGATTCTCAGTGAGTATAAAAGGAATCTTCTAAGGAATGTGAGATAACCAAGAGTGTGATATTCAGAACATGCAAATAAGTGTGTTTTCATGCATGCAAGTCTGGTCGAATAAAATAGTAAAGTGTGTCTTGTTCAAGCTGTCTGTTTATCTGTCTTGTAAACAGTGAGTTCATCTTAGTGAGTGTATTCATTGTATCTAGTCTGAGTGTGTCTTAAATTAGTTAAACATCTGTGGTATCTGTCATCTCAGCTTTAACCATTCCGTAGTTCAAGCCTGTTTGTAAATAACACTTGTTGATAATATACACAAACAATGAGAAAAGTGTGTCAAATTTTAAATAGTTGTATTCACTCCCCCCTCCTACAACTTAGAGCAACATACTATGGAAACCTTTTGGGATCTACAAATTCAAACATCGACCGAATGATTATATTGAGAGTAGAAATGATTATAAAGTCAACGGCAGTTTCTCACTACTATTCTTGAGTTTCTAGCACAAAACAATGTGATCTGTGTCCACACTTTTACAACCGCCCACTATATATACATTTACAAGAAGGAAAGAAATAAAATAAGTCCCCTAAACTTTTACAATTAAATTTTTTTTTCATCTCTATATATATATATGTTCTTGACAAGCTCCCCCTTAGAGATGAAAGAATTTTTTTGAATCAACAGTTCTAGAAACAATAGATCTCGGTTCAAGCTTTGTTTTGACGTGTGGTGGGCATTGTAGTGATATTTCAGTCAAAAGTTATGGCCATTTGAAGTAGCAAAGGTCATACAGTCAAAAGTTAGACATTCTGAATTGCAGATTTTGAACTTCCAAAACCTTTTATGGAATATTGAGTGAAATTTGATTAAACTCTAAGAGCACTTAATGAAACTCTAAGTGTATGGGACAATAATAGATTGAACCTTGACAAAATTCGATTAATGAATGAGCAAACTCAAATGAATAAGGACCAAACTCGATTGACTTTTATGAAACTCGGTTTAAAGATGATTAAACTCGAATGAAGATTAATCTAACTGTAATGACACTTGATCAAACACGAATGGAATTTGATCAAACTCGATTGAAATAGAATCAAACTTGGTTGAGAAGAAATCAAACTCGGTTGAAACCTTAATGAAACTAGAATGAAAGTTGAGTAAATTTGAATCACACTTGGTTTAAACACTAAGAATATTTGTAAATCTCGGATGAAAACCAATTTGTCTCGAATGAATTCTGAACAAACTCGGATATATCTTGATCACACTCGAAGGGTGATGTATCAAACTCGAACAACAAGTGATCAAACTCGATGGGTGATAGATCAAATTCGAACAACAAGTGATCAAACTCAATCAACTAGTGATCAAACTCGATCAAAACTTTGACAAAATTCTAGTAATGCTTGGTAAAACTCAGATGATACTAAAAAGATAGAGATACCCGAGATTTAACTGTTTTGAATAAAACCAAGTTCAGGTTCAGTATTTTTCAATAAAAAATCATGAATTGGACTCAAATTACCAACATAGGTGTGTTTTACGCACAGAAACACTTTTGGGGAAGTGACTTTGGGTGATTTCTAAGTAAACACCCAAAATTAGACAAAAACAGTAAGAATACATGTTTTTCAAAAAATCAGTAAAATCCAAATTAAATTTTATGTGATTGAAGTTTGTATTTGAGACTTATCTCAATTAATTATTCGTTTAAAATTCCACACTCGATCCAAATTTCAGTTCATTTCGTCCAAGTTTTTTAGATTTGGAAAACCTTGCGACGAAGGACAGTATTCGCTGAAATAAATGTCATATTCAAAATCACTCAATAATTTGCCATATTTGGCTCTGTTACCAATTGATATTTCAAAATCCACAATCAAATATGAATCAACGACAGTTTCTCACTACTGTTCTTGAGTTTCTTGCACAGAAAACAATGTGATGTGTATATACACTTTTACAACCGCCCACTGTATATACATTTACATGAATGATAGAAATATAATAAGTCCCCTGAACTTTTACAATTAAATTGGTTTCATCTCTCTCTCTCTCTCTCTCTCTCTCTATATATATATATATATATATATATATATATATATATATATATATATATATATATATATATATATATATATATGTTCCTAACAATCTCCCCCATAGAGATGAAAGCAGTTTTTCTAATCAACAGTTCTAGTAATCGTAGATCTTGTTTCAAGCTTTGTTTTGACATATGGTAGGCATTGTAGCGACATCCCAGTCACCAATTTTGGCCATTTGAAGTAGAAAAGGTCATACAGTCAAAAGTTAGACATTCTGAATTGCAGATTTTGAACTTCGAAGATCTTTTAGGGAATATAGTGTGATTTTTGATTAAAATCTAAGAGCACTTAATGAAATTCTAAGTGTATGGGGCAAAAATAGATTGAACCTTTACAAAACTTGGTTAATGAATGAACAAACTCGAATGAATAAGGACCAAAATCGATTGACTTTTATTAAGCTGGGTTTAAAGATGAGTAAACTCGAATGAAGAATAATCAAACTCTTATGACACTTGATCAAACACGAGTGAAATTTGATCAAATTCGATTGAAATAGAATCAAACTTGGTTGTGAAGAAATCAAACTCGGTTGAAACCTTAATGAAACTAAATTGAAAGTTGAGTAAATTCGAATCAAACTTGGTTCAAACACTAAGAATATTTGTAAATCTCGTGTTAGGGACAATATTTGTAGGGCTGAAATGAATATTACTTTTAATAATTGTGTTCATCTCTAAGGGGGAGAATGTTGGGAATAAATAATAGAGATGAAACAATTATATTGTATGTAATTGTAAATACTCAATAGATTAGGGGTTATATGTGTAAATACACAATACTTGTGTATTGTGTATAAATAGAAGTGTATGGTTCTGTTAGTAGATGCAGCTAGAAATTTCAGATTACACACACATACGATTGCATGTTGATAGAGAGAAGAGAAGTGCTTTGCAAGAAAGCCATGAACTCAATGTAATATCTTTCTACTCAATTAAAGCATTCAGTTTTATGTGTTTGAGATAATTGCTCATACGAATTGTTTAATGTTTATATGAATTGCATGAAATATGAATTCACAATTGGTATCAGAGCCTAATATGGTTGAATTTGAGTGAATTTTGAATCTGAAATCGTTTTTTTTAAGAACACTGTTATATTCATTTTTTTTGAAAATTCGAAAATCAATTGAGGATCTTGATTCTGTGGATGAAATGATCTGATATTTGGATCGAAGGTGCGAATTTTAAAGACGAAATCAATGATATAAGTATCAAATTATAATTCCAAACACACAAAATTTAATTGAGAATTTTCAAATTTTTTGAAAAAGTGTGTGTTCTTGAGGTTTTTGGTCGATTTTTGGTTTTTAATCGAGAATTAGCCAAAGTGATTTCACAAAAGTTGTTTCTGCTATTAAAACGAACCTTCGAAATCAATTTGAGGTCATTTCATGGATTTTTGTTGAAAAAGTTTGGATCTGATCTTGTTTTTGTTGAAAAATGATAAAACTTGGGCATAACTAAAGTCATAGTGTCATTCGAGTTTTATAAAGAAGGCATTCGAGTTTTACAAAGAAGGAACTTTATATTCTATTCGAGTTTCATGCTTTATTATCCGAGTTTCAAGCTTCATTAATCGAGTTTTATGCTTCATTAATCGAGTTTTATGCTTCAATAATCGAGTTTCAAGATTCATTAGTCGAGTTTCAAGCTTCATCATTCGAGTTTCATCAAGCTTATTCGAGTTCCATTCTTCTTCAATCGAGTTTGATAGTGTTTCAATCGAGTTTCATTACTCTTTATTCGAGTTGAGTCCTTATTCATTCGAGTTTCATCATACTATTGACTGTTTGACCTTAACTGCTTAAATTGGCCATAACTTTTGACTGGAACATAGTTAGAAGGCCTACCATACGACAAATCGAAGCTTGAACAGAGGTCTACGATTTCCAGAACCGGCTGCCGGTTCGGTAGATTTTCGAGGCCCAAATCCACTCCAGAGAAAAGTTACGGGCATTTTTCTGCAGAAAATCTAAAATTTCAACGTCAAAAAGTCAAATCAGAGCTGATTTGTAACAAATTAATCATTCAAGATTCATTTTTATTCAATCAAGATTCATTTAAATTTTCATAAGTCCATAAAAGATCTTGGAAGTTCATTTTTCTACAATTCATAATGGAATTTGAAAAATTTTCAAAGTCTAAGCTGATTGCCAAACTTACTGAATCTGAAAAGATTCGTAGGAACAATTACGACATTCTGGTTCAGTTAAATACTGATAAACATTTGGCGTTACGAGACGTACAAACACTGAATGAAGAAATTCAAAGCTTAAAAGAAAAACAAAACTCTGAGAGTTGTGCTCATCAATTGAAGATATCTGAATTACTTAAAGAACTTGATGAGCTGAAACAAGAAAATTTTCAGAATGCAACTCAACTGAAATATCTTTTGCCTGAAAGATCTGATCTTTACACGAAAGTTAAGGATCTTGAAGATACACTTTCTAAGATAAAACAAACTGATCAGAATTGTATTTTAAACAAAAATGAAGAAATTTTTGCTCTTCAACAAGAGTTGTCTTTAACTAAAGATTTGATTAAGAAGGAAAGACATGCGTTCTTACTTAAAGAACAAGATTTTAAATCAAAATCTGAATTGTTTGAAGATGCAAGACATATGTTCTTAATCAAAGAACAATCTTTTAAATCTGATTATCAATCATTTGATCATGACAGAAATTGAAATTTAGTCATTATCAAAAGTTTGGAAGATCGATTACTTCATCTTACAAAACAATTACATGTGTTTACTTCATCAGGTGAGTCAACGGTTAAGACCCCTTCTTCAGTGTGTTTAAAATCCAATGTTGATCTCTCTGGTTTGTCTTCTGAAAGTGAAATGAATCTAACTAACTCTGCTAAGTTTGATTCATCTTCAGATCTGAAACTTAAGTATCTTCTTAAGGTACATAAAGGCAAAGACAAAATCATTGAACAACTTCCGGTTAAGATTTACACAGGTGAATCTTTAAAGCCTAATGTTTTTAAAGTTTTTGGAAATACTGGTTCGTCTGATCAGAAAACATTTTTAAAGAAAACAACCACGTTTTACCAAAAACATGCCAGAACCGGACAGTTTTTCAGGAAGAAGAGTTCAGAAAATTCTAATCATTCAAAGTCAAGTTTCTTTAGAAATTCAGATATTAATTTTTCTCATACTCAAAGAAATTTGTTTTCTGCTTTTGAATGAGAAGCTGATAGTTAGAACTTGCAATGGGTACCTAAACCCAAGTATAAGTGGGTACCAAAACCAGTTTTGAAATGGGTACCCAAGAGCGCTAACAAGTCTGGGTCCAAATCTGTTTGGATACCAAAGACATCTTAAATTTTGCATGTTATCGGTTTCTTATCATTTCAGATAAGGACCCATTCTTCATTTCAATAGGCTCTTGATTACTTCAGGTCAAAACCCGTGCTTCACCTCAAAATTGGTTTCTAGTTAAATTCAGACTAGAACCCGGACTTCAATGAACCAGAGACAATGGTTTTCAGTTCATTTCATTCTGCTATCTCCCAAATTATCATTCCCAAAATTTATTCTGATTATCATCTCCAATATCAAATGAGCTCTTGGTATCCCATGAGCTGAAACGCTTAAGATTATTTCTGCTGACTTCGATTATGCACCAATCTGATTGGTAGGCATAAATATCGCTTCTATGGTCTAACCAGAACCGGAAGATCTACCCAAGAAGCAAACCATCTATAGATTGTGCGGGTGAGGGTTCTTTAGGTTTATTAGTTGTCTCGGATGAATTCTCAACAAACTCGGATATATCTTGATCACACTCGAAGGGTGATGTATCAAACTCGAACGACAAGTGATCAAACTCGATCAAAACTTTGACAAAACTCGGGTAATGTTTGGTAAAACTCGGATGATACTAAAAAGATAGAGATGCCCGAGATTTATCAGTTTTGAATCAAATCAAGTTCAGGTTCAATATTTTTCAACAAAATTTCATGAATTGGACTCAAATTACCAACATAGGTGTGCTTTTCACATTAAACACTTTTTGGGAAGTGACTTTGGCTGATTTCAAAGTAAACACCCAAAATGAGACAAAAAAGGTAAGAATACAACTTTTTCAAAAAATCAGTAAAATCGAAATTAAATTCTGTGTGATTGGAGTTTAGATTTGAGACTTATCTCAATTGATTTGTCCTCTAAAACTCCACACTCGATCCAAATTTCAGTTCATTTCATCCATTGAAAAAAAATCTCAAAGTGTTTTTTTATTTCGAAAACCTTGCGACGAAAAACAGTATTCGCCGAATTAAATCACAGATTCAAAATCACTAAACAATTTGCCATATTTGGCTCTAATAGCAATTAATATTTCAAAATCCACAATCAAATATAAAAAATAATGGAAACACAATTCACTACTGTTCTTTAGTTTCTTGCACAGAATACAATGTGATGTGTATCTACACTTTTACAAGCGTCCACTATATGTACATTTACATGAATGAAAGAAATACAATTAGTCCCCTGAACTTTTACAATCAAATTGTTTTCATCGCTATATATATATATGTTTCTAACAATCTCCCCCAATTTTCCAATCAACAGTTCTAGAATTCGTAGATCTTGTTTCATGCTTTGTTTTGACATATGGTAGGCATTGTATTGATACACCGGTCAAAAGTTATGGCCATTTGAAGTAGCAAAGGTCATAGAGTCAAAAGTAAGACATTCTGAATTTTAGTTTTTGAACTTCCAAGATCTTTTAGGGAATATTGAGTGATTTCTAATTAAACTCTAAGAGCACTTAATGAAACTCTAAGTGTATGGGACAAAAATAGATTGAACTTGACAAAACTTGGTTAATGAATGAACAAACTCGAAAAAATAAGGAAAAAACTCGATTGACTCTTATGAAACTGGGTTGAAAGATGAGTAAACTCTAATGAAGAATAATCAGACTCTAATGACACTTGATCAAAGACGAGTGAAATATTATCAAACTCGATTGACATAGAATCAAACTTGGTTGTGAAGGAATAAAACTCGGTTGAAACCTTAATGAAACTAGATTGAAAGTTGAGTAAATTTGAATCAAACTTGGTTAAAACACTAAGGAGATTTGTGAATCTCGGATGGAAAACAATGAGTCTCGGATGAATTTTTAACAAACTTGGATATATCTTGATCACACTCGAATGGTGATTGATCAAACTCGAACAAGAAGTGATCAAACTCTACCAACAAGTGATCAGACTCAATTAAAACTTTGACAAAACTCGGGTAATGCTTGGTAAAACTCGGTTGATACTAAAAGATAGAGATACCCGAGATTTATCAGTTTTGAATAAAACCAAGTTCAAATTCAATATTTTTCAACAAAATTTCATGAATTGGACTCAAATTACCAACATCGGTGCGCTTTTCACACAGAAACACTTTTTGGGAAGTGACTTTGGCTGATATCAAAGTAAACACCCAAAATTAGAAAAAAACAGTAAGAATACAAGTTTTTCAAAAGATCAGTAAAATCCAAATTAAATTTTGTGTGATTGAAGTTTATATTTGAGACTTATCTCAATTGATTATTCGTTTAAAACTCCACACTCGATCCAATTTCAGTTCATTTCATCCATTGAGACAAAAACCCAAAGAGTTTTTCTGATTTGGAAAACCTTGCGACGAAGAACTATATTCGCTGAAATAGATCTCATATTCAAAATCACCCAATAATTTGCCATATTTGACTCTTTACCAATTGATATTTCAAAATCCACAATCAAATATGAACAATAATGGAAACACAATTCAGATCAACATCGACTGAATGATTATATTTAGAGTAGAAATGATTACAAAATCAACGGCAGTTTCTCACTACTGTTCTTAAGTTTCTTGCATAGAAAACAATGTGATGTGTATCTACCCTTTTACAATCGCACGCTGTTGTAACATCCAGCATTAAACCAAGTTAGCAACTATAACCTAATCAGTATTTACTAGCCATTTATAACCTAATCAGTGGTCATTAGTAATTAATCAAAGTGATTAACAATGTTCACAAGGAAATTCAACTCAATTAGAATCAAATTCATCGGTGCGATGAATCGGGAAATCAATTAATCCGATCGATTTACGATATCAAGGATTAATTCAACCAAGTACATAATTAAATCATGATTAGTTACACTAATCGTACACTAATACAATCACTTAACATTAATAATGCAAGACTAAAACAACTCATTAAAAAAAAGCATCCAAAAATATTAATGAAATTACAACAAAAGGGAAATACAAGAATACATTTCTAAATACTTTTATACAAAAAAAATAAAAATACATCAAAAATACCTCTTAGAGGCCGGCCATAGGTAAGAACAAAAGGACCTTGAAATATATTTTTTTTAGTCAACATATTAAAATCAAATCCTTGTTTACCATCCTCTTTCATTTCAAACAAGATCTCACACTCAACCTTCAAATCCATCATCATTTCACCACCTTTATTCATCTATAAATAGAGGTTCAACTTCACTTCATTCTTCACACCTTGCAAAGCAAAATCACTCTCTTTTCTCTCCTCTCAAATCCGGCCCAAGCACACACACACAACACTTAAAAATCTTCTTTTGTTCTTCAAGAATTCAAGGAAGTTTTTTGGTGCAAATCTTTCAAGAGTTTCAACTCTCACTTGATTTCATTCTTCTAATTCCACAAAGTAAGTAAATACTAACTCATTTCATCTTATATTATGTTTATATAAGTCTTGCATAATATATATAATCACCAACAACAACAAGTTTCATAAACACTCAAGTTTATAAATCACTAGCTTTGTTTTTAAGTTGTTTTCTTCAAATGTGTTTATAAATACATAAACACATCATGAAAGTGTAAATATTATGAAAAAAAGTTATATAAATGTGTTTATAACTTTTATACAAGTAGTTTTTGAATAAACAACAAGAATCACAAGATATTTCAAGTTTATGAAATACGGAATTTCGGCAGAAATGTTGCATCACCTTTGAAAAATCATAACTAATTCATAACTTAACAAAATGAGTTGATTCTTGTCTCAAAAGTTAGATCTATGTCTTAACTAAAAATCTGGAAGTTTTCATAATTTATTATGGAGTTTAGAACCCCCAGATATTATTTGGGAACCCGAAAGTTTGATAGCTCAAAAATGGCCAACATGGGGTTTTTAACGAACTTTTTCCGTAACCTAAACACCTCGAAAAATGTCTGTTCTCGACTTTAAAATTTTTTTGTATATAGTAGTTTAATGTCTAAGAGAACCAAAGCCAAAATTGTTTTGGAGCTTGGTCAAAAACAACCTCAAAATAGGCCGAAAAACCTTTAAAAAGCTGGAAAATTATATATATATATATATATATATATATATATATATATATATATATATATATATATATATATATATATATATATATATATATATATATATATATATATATATATAAACTTGACGTTTTAAATGAGTTTTATTTATAAACTTGTAATGTTGGGTGATTTAAGACATAAAAACCTTTATATCTACATATTATCATATATGGGAGATTATTAAGTCCCTTATATCATTTAGGGCTTGGTTAATCACATCCGGATCATCACCCATCAATCAACGCTAACTTGCATTTTACGCACCTATTTTGCCATCACACCCTCGGTGAGTCTTCATAGCCTCTATTTTCACACTGTTATGTTTTGGGGTTGAAATACATGCTACGTTTTCATATGGACATGGAAACTACTTCATTTCTATTATGTATTACACATGTGGTTTCATCAGCCCTCAAACCATCAACCGTTAGTTACATTTATTTGTAAGCGTGAATATATTGTGGATATATCTATAAGGAGTCATGTCCCCCATTCGGGTTAGTCTTAATTGGCTAACGGCGGAATGCATATATATTTAACATTACGGTATTACGTATGGGAATACTGCACAGGGCAAACTCATAATTAAGTTTCGGTTGCATGATGGTTAATATGTAATACACAACATGGAATTATGATTTTATAAATTCAAACTCAACTATTGATGTCCATACAAGTCATATTTACGTGTAAACCTATGAGCTCACCAACAAATTTGTTGACGTATTTTAACGTGTATTTTCAGGAAATTAAGGCAAGTGCACCGCACCGGAAGTATTTTCAAGGCTTCCGTACATATGGAGTCGCATTCATTTTTAACTATCAGAGATTTATTTGCATTATTTTGGTTAATTTAATTTTGTATTTAAATCTCTGTATTTTGCGAACTACTCTTTTTCATTTTCGGGCTATGTAAAACATTTCTATATTTTGAAGTTATATCGATGTATTTTGAAAACGTCCATATAGTGGTCATTCGTTATGATTATGGTTACGCTTCTGCGACGTCACGCTACGTTGCCAACCGGGGTAACGAGGTGTGATAACTGTATATACATTTACATGAATGAAAGAAATATAATAAGTCCCCTGAACTTTTACAATTAAATTGGTTTCATCTCTCTCTCTCCCTCTCTCTCTCTATATATATATATATATATATATATATATATATATATATATATATATATATATATATATATATGTTTCTAACAATCTCTCACTTAGAGATGAAAGCATTTTTTCCAATCAACAGTTCTAGTAATCATAGATCTTGTTTCAAGCTTTGTTTTGACGTATGGAAGGCATTGTAGCATTATCCCAGTCACAAGTTATGGCCATTTGAAGTAGCAAAGGTCATACATTCAAAAGTTAGACATTCTGAATTGCAGATTTTGAACTTCCAAGATCTCTTAGGTAATATTGAGTGATTTCGGATTAAACTCTAAGAGCACTTAATGAAACTCTAAGTGTATGGGGCAAAAATAGATTGATCCTTGACAAAACTTGGTTAATGAATAAACAAACTCGAATGAATAAGGACCAAACTCGATTGACTTTTATGAAACTGGGTTGAAAGATGAGTAAACTCTAATGAAGAATAATCAAACTCTGATGACACTTGATCAAACAAGAGTGAAATTTGATCAAACTCGATTGAAATAGAATCAAACTTGGTTACGAATAAATCAAACTCGGTTGAAACCTTAATGAAATTAGATTGAAAGTTGAGTAAATTCGAATCAAACTTGGTTCAAACACTAAGAATTTGTAAATCTCGGATGAAAAACAATTTGTCTCAGATGACATCTGAACAAACTCGGGTATATTATGATCACACTCGAAGGGTGATGTTCAAACTCAAACAACAAGTGATCAAACTCGATCAAAACTTTGACAAAACTCGGGTAATGCTTGGTAAAACTCGGATAATACTAAAAAGATAGAGATACCCGAGATTTAACAGTTTTGAATCAAATCAAGTTCAGGTTCAATATTTTTCAACAAAATTTCATGAATTGGACTCAACTTACCAACATAGGTGTGCTTTTCACACAGAAACACTTTTTGGGAAGTGACTTTGGCTTATTTCAAAGAAAACACCCAAAATTTGACAAAAAAACAGTAATAATACAAGTTTTTCAAAAAAATCAGTAAAATCAAAATTAAATTCTGTGTGATTGGAGTTTATATTTGAGACTTATCTCAATTGATTCGTCATTTAAAACTCCACACTCGATCCAAATTTCAGTTCAGTTCATCCATTGAAACAAAATCCCAAACAGTTTTTTTGATTTAGAAAACCTTGCGACGAAAAACAGTATTCGCCGAATTAAATCTCAGATTCAAAATCACTAAACAATTTGCCATATTTGGCTCTGTGACCAATTGACATTTCAAAATCCACAATCAAACATTAACAATAATGAAAACACAATTCAGATCAACATCGACCGAATGATTATATTGAGAGTAGAAATGATTACAAAATCAACGGCAGTTTCTCACTACTGCTCTTGAGTTTCTTGCACAGAATACAATGTGATGTGTATCTACACTTTTACATGTGCCCGCTATAAATACATTTACATGAATGAAAGAACTACAATTAGTCCCCTGAACTTTTACAATTAAATTGTCTTCATCTATATATATGTTCCTAACAATCTCCCCCTTAGAGATGAAAGAAAATTTTCCAATCAACAGTTCTAGAATTCGTAGATCTTGTTTCAAACTTTGTTTTGATGTATGGTAGGCATTGTACCGATATCCCAGTCAAAAGTTATGGCCATTTGAAGTAGCAAAGGTCATATAGTCAAAAGTTAGACATTCTGAATTGCGGATTTTGTACTTCCAAGATATTTTATTGAATATTGAGTGATTTCTGATTAAACTCTAAGAGCACTTTATGAAACTCTAAGTGTATGGGACAAAAATAGATTGAACCTTGACAAAACCTGGTTAATGAATGAACAAACTCGAATAAATAAGGACAAAAGTCGATTGACTCTTATGAAACTGGGTTGAAAGATGAGTAAACTCTATTGAAGAATAATCAAACTCTAATGACACTTGATCAAACACGAGTGAAATTTTATCAAACTCGATTGACATAGAATCAAACTTGGTTGTGAAGGAATACGTCTCGGTTGAAACCTTAATGAAACTACACTGAAAGTTAAGTAAATTCGAATCAAACTTGGTTAAAACACTAAGAAGATTTGTGAATATCGGATGGAAAACAATGAGTCTCGGATGAATTCTGAACAAACTCGGATATATCTTGATCACACTCGAACGGTGATTGATCAAACTCGAACAACAAGTGATCAAACTCAATTAAAACTTTGACAAAACTCGGTTAATGCTTGGTAAAACTCGGATGATACTAAAAAGATAATGATACTCGAGATTTAACAGTTTTGAATAAAACCAAGTTCAGATTAAGTATTTTTCAACAAAAAATCATGAATTGGACTCAAATTACCAACATAGGTGCGCTTTTCACACAAAAACACTTTTTGGGAAGTGACTTGGCTTATTTTAAAGTAAACACCCAAAATTAGATAAAAACAGTAAGAATACAAGTTTTTCAAATATTCAGTAATATCAAAATTAAATTCTGTGTGATTGGAGTTTAGATTTGAGACTTATCTCAATTGTTTTGTCATTTAGAACTCCACACTCGATCCAAATTTTAGTTCATTTCATCCATTGAAACAAAATCCCAAAGTGTTTTTTTTTTTAATTTCGAAAACCTTGCGACGAAAAACAGTATTCGCCGAATTAAATCTCAGATTCATAATCACTCAATAATTTTCCATATTTGGCTCTGATACCAATTGATATTTCAAAGTCCACAATCAAAGATAAACAATAATGGAAACACAATTCAGATCAACATCTATCGAATGATTATATTGAGAGTAGAAATGATTACAAAATCAACGGTAGTTTCTCACTGCTGTTCTTGAGTTTCTTGCACAGAATACAATGTGATGTGTATCTACACTTTTACAAGCGCCCACTATATATTTACATGAATGAAAGTACTACAATTAGTCCCCTGAACTTTTACAATCAAATTGTTCTCATCTCTCTCTCTTTCTCTCTCTCTCTCTCTCTCTCTATATATATATATATATATATATATATATATATATATATATATATATATATATATATATATATATATATATATGTTTTTAACAATCTCCCCCTTAGAGATGAAAGAAAATTTTCCAATCAAAAGTTCTAGAATTCGAAGATCTTGTTTCAAGCTTTGTTTTGACGTATGGTAGGCATTGTACCGATATCGCAGTCAAAAGTTAAGGCCATTTGAAGTAGTAAAGGTCATACAGTCAAAAGTTAGACATTCTGAATTGCAGATTCTGAACTTCCAAGATATTTTAGGGAATATTGAGTGATTTCTGATTAAACTCTAAGAGCACTTAATGAAACTCTAAGTGTATGGGACAAAAATAGATTGAACCTTGACGAAACTTGGTTAATGAATGAACAGACTCGAATAAATAAGGACAAAACTCGATTGACTCTTGTGAAACTGGGTTGAAAGATGAGTAAACTCTAATGAAGAATAATCAAACTCTAATGACACTTGATCAAACACGAGGGAAATTTTATCAAACTCGATTGACATAGAATTAAACTTGGTTGTGAAGGAATAAAACTCGGTTGAAACCTTAATGAAACTAGATTGAAAGTTGAGTAAATTCGAATCAAACTTGGTTAAAACACTAAGAAGATTTGTGAATCTCGGATGGAAAACAAAGAGTCTCGGATCAATTCTGAACAAACTCGGATATATCTTGATCACACTCGAACGGTGATTGATCGAACTCGAACAACAAGTGATCAAACTCAATTAAAACTTTGACAAAACTCGGGTAATGCTTGGTAAAACTCGGATGATACTAAAAAGATAATGATACCCGAGATTTAATAGTTTTGAATAAAACCAAGTTCAGATTCAATATTAACAAAAATTTATGAATTGGACTCAAATTACTTACATAGGTGCGCTTTTCATACAGAAACACTTTTTGGGAAGTGACTTTGGCTGATTTCAAAGTAAACACCCAAAATTAGACAAAAACAGTAAAATTTACAAGTTTTTCAAAAATTCAGTAAAATCAAAATTAAATTCTGTGTGATTGGAGTTTAGATTTGAGACTTATCTCAATTGTTTTGTCATTTAGAACTCCACACTCGATCCAAATTTTAGTTCATTTCATCCATTGAAACAAAATCCCAAAGTGTTTTTTTTTTTAATTTCGAAAACCTTGCGACGAAAAACAGTATTCGCCGAATTAAATCTCAGATTCATAATCACTCAATAATTTTCCATATTTGGCTCTGATACCCATTGATATTTCAAAATCCACAATCAAAGATAAACAATAATGGAAACACAATTCAGATCAACATCTATCGAATGATTATATTGAGAGTAGAAATGATTACAAAAGCAACGGTAGTTTCTCACTGCTGTTCTTGAGTTTCATGCACAGAATACAATGTGATGTGTATCTACACTTTTACAAGCGCCCACTATATATTTACATGAATGAAAGTACTACAATTAGTCCCCTGAACTTTTACAATCAAATTGTTCTCATCTCTCTCTCTTTCTCTCTCTCTCTCTCTCTCTCTCTCTCTATATATATATATATATATATATATATATATATATATATATATATATATATATATATATATATATATATATATATATATATATATATGTTTTTAACAATCTCCCCCTTAGAGATGAAAGAAAATTTTCCAATCAACAGTTCTAGAATTCGTAGATCTTGTTTCAAACTTTGTTTTGATGTATGGTAGGCATTGTACCGATATCCCAGTCAAAAGTTATGGCCATTTGAAGTAGCAAAGGTCATATAGTCAAAAGTTAGACATTCTGAATTGCGGATTTTGTACTTCCAAGATATTTTATTGAATATTGAGTGATTTCTGATTAAACTCTAAGAGCACTTTATGAAACTCTAAGTGTATGGGACAAAAATAGATTGAACCTTGACAAAACCTGGTTAATGAATGAACAAACTCGAATAAATAAGGACAAAAGTCGATTGACTCTTATGAAACTGGGTTGAAAGATGAGTAAACTCTATTGAAGAATAATCAAACTCTAATGACACTTGATCAAACACGAGTGAAATTTTATCAAACTCGATTGACATAGAATCAAACTTGGTTGTGAAGGAATACGTCTCGGTTGAAACCTTAATGAAACTACACTGAAAGTTAAGTAAATTCGAATCAAACTTGGTTAAAACACTAAGAAGATTTGTGAATATCGGATGGAAAACAATGAGTCTCGGATGAATTCTGAACAAACTCGGATATATCTTGATCACACTCGAACGGTGATTGATCAAACTCGAACAACAAGTGATCAAACTCAATTAAAACTTTGACAAAACTCGGTTAATGCTTGGTAAAACTCGGATGATACTAAAAAGATAATGATACTCGAGATTTAACAGTTTTGAATAAAACCAAGTTCAGATTAAGTATTTTTCAACAAAAAATCATGAATTGGACTCAAATTACCAACATAGGTGCGCTTTTCACACAAAAACACTTTTTGGGAAGTGACTTGGCTTATTTTAAAGTAAACACCCAAAATTAGATAAAAACAGTAAGAATACAAGTTTTTCAAATATTCAGTAATATCAAAATTAAATTCTGTGTGATTGGAGTTTAGATTTGAGACTTATCTCAATTGTTTTGTCATTTAGAACTCCACACTCGATCCAAATTTTAGTTCATTTCATCCATTGAAACAAAATCCCAAAGTGTTTTTTTTTTTAATTTCGAAAACCTTGCGACGAAAAACAGTATTCGCCGAATTAAATCTCAGATTCATAATCACTCAATAATTTTCCATATTTGGCTCTGATACCAATTGATATTTCAAAGTCCACAATCAAAGATAAACAATAATGGAAACACAATTCAGATCAACATCTATCGAATGATTATATTGAGAGTAGAAATGATTACAAAATCAACGGTAGTTTCTCACTGCTGTTCTTGAGTTTCTTGCACAGAATACAATGTGATGTGTATCTACACTTTTACAAGCGCCCACTATATATTTACATGAATGAAAGTACTACAATTAGTCCCCTGAACTTTTACAATCAAATTGTTCTCATCTCTCTCTCTTTCTCTCTCTCTCTCTCTCTCTCTCTCTCTCTCTATATATATATATATATATATATATATATATATATATATATATATATATATATATATATATATATATATATATGTTTTTAACAATCTCCCCCTTAGAGATGAAAGAAAATTTTCCAATCAAAAGTTCCAGAATTCGAAGATCTTGTTTCAAGCTTTGTTTTGACGTATGGTAGGCATTGTACCGATATCCCAGTCAAAAGTTAAGGCCATTTGAAGTAGTAAAGGTCATACAGTCAAAAGTTAGACATTCTGAATTGCAGATTCTGAACTTCCAAGATATTTTAGGGAATATTGAGTGATTTCTGATTAAACTCTAAGAGCACTTAATGAAACTCTAAGTGTATGGGACAAAAATAGATTGAACCTTGACGAAACTTGGTTAATGAATGAACAGACTCGAATAAATAAGGACAAAACTCGATTGACTCTTGTGAAACTGGGTTGAAAGATGAGTAAACTCTAATGAAGAATAATCAAACTCTAATGACACTTGATCAAACACGAGGGAAATTTTATCAAACTCGATTGACATAGAATTAAACTTGGTTGTGAAGGAATAAAACTCGGTTGAAACCTTAATGAAACTAGATTGAAAGTTGAGTTAATTCGAATCAAACTTGGTTAAAACACTAAGAAGATTTGTGAATCTCGGATGGAAAACAAAGAGTCTCGGATCAATTCTGAACAAACTCGGATATATCTTGATCACACTCGAACGGTGATTGATCGAACTCGAACAACAAGTGATCAAACTCAATTAAAACTTTGACAAAACTCGGGTAATGCTTGGTAAAACTCGGATGATACTAAAAAGATAATGATACCCGAGATTTAATAGTATTGAATAAAACCAAGTTCAGATTCAATATTAACAAAAATTCATGAATTGGACTCAAATTACTTACATAGGTGCGCTTTTCATACAGAAACACTTTTTGGGAAGTGACTTTCGCTGATTTCAAAGTAAACACCCAAAATTAGACAAAAACAGTAAAATTTACAAGTTTTTCAAAAATTCAGTAAAATCAAAATTAAATTCTGTGTGATTGGAGTTTAGATTTGAGACTTATCTCAATTGTTTTGTCATTTAGAACTCCACACTCGATCCAAATTTTAGTTCATTTCATCCATTGAAACAAAATCCCAAAGTGTTTTTTTTTTAATTTCGAAAACCTTGCGACGAAAAACAGTATTCGCCGAATTAAATCTCAGATTCATAATCACTCAATAATTTTCCATATTTGGCTCTGATACCAATTGATATTTCAAAATCCACAATCAAAGATAAACAATAATGGAAACACAATTCAGATCAACATCTATCGAATGATTATATTGAGAGTAGAAATGATTACAAAATCAACGGTAGTTTCTCACTGCTGTTCTTGAGTTTCATGCACAGAATACAATGTGATGTGTATCTACACTTTTACAAGCGCCCACTATATATTTACATGAATGAAAGTACTACAATTAGTCCCCTGAACTTTTACAATCAAATTGTTCTCATCTCTCTCTCTTTCTCTCTCTCTCTATATATATATATATATATATATATATATATATATATATATATATATATATATATGTATATATATATATATATATGTTTTTAACAATCTCCCCCTTAGAGATGAAAGAAAATTTTCCAATCAAAAGTTCTAGAATTCGAAGATCTTGTTTCAAGCTTTGTTTTGACGTATGGTAGGCATTGTACCGATATCGCAGTCAAAAGTTAAGGCCATTTGAAGTAGTAAAGGTCATACAGTCAAAAGTTAGACATTCTGAATTGCAGATTCTGAACTTCCAAGATATTTTAGGGAATATTGAGTGATTTCTGATTAAACTCTAAGAGCACTTAATGAAACTCTAAGTGTATGGGACAAAAATAGATTGAACCTTGACGAAACTTGGTTAATGAATGAACAGACTCGAATAAATAAGGACAAAACTCGATTGACTCTTGTGAAACTGGGTTGAAAGATGAGTAAACTCTAATGAAGAATAATCAAACTCTAATGACACTTGATCAAACACGAGGGAAATTTTATCAAACTCGATTGACATAGAATTAAACTTGGTTGTGAAGGAATAAAACTCGGTTGAAACCTTAATGAAACTAGATTGAAAGTTGAGTAAATTCGAATCAAACTTGGTTAAAACACTAAGAAGATTTGTGAATCTCGGATGGAAAACAAAGAGTCTCGGATCAATTCTGAACAAACTCGGATATATCTTGATCACACTCGAACGGTGATTGATCGAACTCGAACAACAAGTGATCAAACTCAATTAAAACTTTGACAAAACTCGGGTAATGCTTGGTAAAACTCGGATGATACTAAAAAGATAATGATACCCGAGATTTAATAGTTTTGAATAAAACCAAGTTCAGATTCAATATTAACAAAAATTCATGAATTGAACTCAAATTACTTACATAGGTGCGTTTTTCATACAGAAACACTTTTTGGGAAGTGACTTTGGCTGATTTCAAAGTAAACACCCAAAATTAGACAAAAACAGTAAAATTTACAAGTTTTTCAAAAATTCAGTAAAATCTAAATTAAATTTTGTGTGAATGAAGTTTATATTTGAGATTTGTCTCAATTGATTATTCGTTTAAAACTCCACACTCAATCCAAATTTCAATTCATTCCATCCATTGCGACGAAGAACAGTATTCGCCGAATTAAATCTCAGATTCATAATCACTCAATAATTTGCCATATTTGGCTCTGATGCCAATTGGTATTTAAAAATCCACAATAAAATATGAACAATAATGGAAACACAATTCAGATCAACATCGACCGAATGATTATATTGAGAGTAGAAATGATTACAAAATCAACGGCAGTTTTTCACTACTGTTCTTGAGTTTCTTGCACAGAAAACTATTTGATGTGTATCTACACTTTTACAAACGCCAACTACATATACATTTACATGATGATAGAAATACAATAAGTCCCCTAAACTTTTACAATTAAATTGTTTTCATCTCTATATATATATATATGTTCCTAACAATCTCCCCCTTACATATGAAAGAAAATTTTCCAATCAACAGTTCTAAAAATCATAGATCTTGGTTCAAGCTTTGTTTTAACGTTTGGTAGGCATTGTAGCGATATCCCAGTCAAAAGTTATGGTCATTTGAAGTAGCAAAGGTCATACAGTCAAAATTTAGACATTCTGAATTGTAGATTTTGAACTTCCAAGATCTTTTAGGGAATCTTGAGTGATTTCAGATTAAACTCTAAGAGCACTTAATGAAACTCTAAGTGTACGGGACAAAATAGATTGAACCATTACAAAACTCGGTTAATGAATTAACAAACTCGAATGAATAAGGACCAAACTCGATTGACTCTTATGAAACTCGGTTGAAAGATGAGTAAACTCTAATGAAGAATAATCAAACTCTGATGACACTTGATCAAACACGAGTGAAATTTGATGAAACTCGATTGAAATAGAATTAAACATGGTTGTAAAGGAATCAAACTCGGTTGAAATCTTAATGAAATTAGAAAGTTGAGTAAATTCGAATCAAACTTGGTTCAAACACTAAGATGATTTGAGAATCTCGAAAGGAAAACAATGAGTCTCGGATGATTTCTGAACAAACTCGGATATATCTTGATCACACTTGAAGGGTGATTGATCAAACTCGAACAACAAGTGATCAAACTCGAAGGGTGATTGATCAAACTCAAACAACGAGTGATCAAACTCGATCCACAAGTGAACAAACTAAATCAACACTTTGACAAAACTCGGGTAATGCTTGGTAAAACTAAGATGATACAAAGACTCCACACTCGATCCAAATTCAGTTCATTTCATCCACTGAAACAAAAACCCAAAGAGGTTTTCTGATTTTGAAAACCTTTCGACGAAGAACTGTATTCGCAGAAATTAATCTCAAATTCAAATCACTCAATAATTTGCCATATTTGTCCTCTAATACCAATTGATATTTCAAATTCCACAATCAAATATGAACAATATAATGGAAACTCGATTCAGATCAACATTGACTGAATGATTATATTGAGAGTAGAAATGATTACAAAATCAACGGTAGTTTCTCTCTACTGTTCTTGAGTTTCTTGCACAGAAAACAATGTGATGTGTATCTACACTTTTACAACCACCCACTATATACACATTACAAGAATGAAAGAAATACAATAAGTCCCCTGAACTTTTACAATTAAAATTGTTTTCATCTAACACTCTCTTCCGAGGTCTCAGATTTCTCTTTTTTATGCAGTCTTTTAGCAATTTTTTTTAAATCCTCCCTCTTCATTTTCTTTAATGATACAGAAGATGACTCATCGGATTTAGTTTCTTTTTCTGGGGGGTCAGACTTCACTTGCCTCCCCTTCTTTCCCTTATGTTTTGTCTTTAAATTTTGTTTTTTTATCCTCAATAGATTCTGTTTTATATGAATTAACAACACATGTCATAGAACACATTGGAGGATATTATCTATGCAAAATCTATCAAAATCATCCATATATCTAATTCACAGAATCCATTTATAACATATAACATTCTATGTACATTATACATAGAATGCCCCTGTAGCATATAACATTCTACGTAGATTGTTAAATCATCTTTGTAGCATGAAGCATTCTACGTATCTTTACTTCAATTATCCCAAAAGCAATAATAACTCTATATAGATTATTCAAAACCCAAATTATATGAATTGAAGAAAATCTTAAGCATCTAATATTAATTTTTTATTCTAATGCCTCTTTGCCTTACTCTATGTATAAATATGATTCATGTATCAATGATATATACCCAAATGCATTCTATGAAGTTGCCAGTATTCAAATCATTTTCTGACTCTACATAGAATGTCTTGTAGAATACGGGGTCATACGTAGATTATCATTATTTACCATGAAACATTAACTAATCTACGAAGTCTAACCAAAATAATAAGCTAAAGTACAACAATCTATGTAGAATGTCTTGTAGAATACATGTTAAAACCGATATTAATCTCACCTAAACACTAATAATAAGTAAAAATAAACCAATCTACGTTGAATAGGTTATAATCTGTATAGATAAATCATAATTTGTACATAGAATTATGTCTTCTTTAAAATATTTATACTTTTTTCAACTCTCACAACGACTGTATAAACAAACCCTAAAAATTATGGTTTATAGATATACATTTTAGAAAATACAGACACCCAAAATGACTTTTTGAGTGGCATCTATCTACCGTAGAATGAACATAGAAAAGAAAATCCTTAAGAAAACGACATTTACCAAAATCGTCTTCAGATGAAACCGGTTAATGCTTCGTCCCAGCAAACCTCTTCACCACAAACTTCCTCTCTACTTTTGATTTATCCATCTGTAGAATGTATTTTCGTAAAATGCAGATTTTGTCCACATAACATGAACATAGAATCATTGCATATACCAAATAAAGAGTTTTTCTACTTACCCTCCGCTTTCTTGTAAATCTGGTCAATACTTCTTCCTCAGTCGATGTCGTCGCAACCATTTTTGTCGGCGACAAAAAAAACTCCTGTTGAAATTACTTTGGGAGAAGAGAAGACGAAGAGAGAATCGAGGAGGGAAATTTTTGTTGGAAGCGTGTGTGCAAAGCCTTAACTGAATCGACTGTTTTTTAAAATGGTTTTACCCTTTTTACCCTTCCCCGCCTCTTTTTCTAATTAGCAGACCCCTTGATAGTTTTTTATTTACTAATATGTAATCCAATATCTCAGCCCTTGATTCTATTAATCCAAAGGCCATAAAAGGTTCTTAAGTTCTCACAATATTTATGCTTCTCAATAGAACCCTTATATATATGTGTATGCACACACACACATATATATATATATATATATATATATATATATATATATATATATATATATATATATGTGTGTGTGTGTGTGTGTGTGTGTGTGTGTGTGTTTGTGTGTGTGTGTATTTATGTATCTATGTATGTATGTATTTACGTACGTATTGATGTATGTGTGTAGGTATGTATGTATGTTAGCGTTGTGTGTCAAGATGACATCAAGGGTCAAACCGATAAGCACAACAGGGCAAATGCAATCGAATAAATAAATAAATGATATGAGATATTATTTGTGGTACGAAATGATTATTGAGCATTAATTAATTACTAGGTGATTAACTGTCAATGTCTCAAAGTACGGAGACTAAAAGTGCAATCTTAGATATTGTAACGATTTGTGTATCATTGAATGATAATTAATTAATCATCTAGTCTTTTATTTATTATTAGATTCTAAATTATAGATGCATTTATTTGAATTGATATTACTTTCTAATTATTAGAAAATTAAGTGGATAATTATAAACAAATAAATAAAGATCATCATAAACAATTATCTAGTCATTATATGATATATAAAAGACGAATATTATTTAAAAAATATATGTTTATAGTGATTATTATATAAGGTTAAAATAATATATATATATATATATATATATATATATATATATATATATATATATATATATATATATATATATATATATATATATATATATATATATATATATATATATATATATATATATATATATATATATATATATATATATATATATATATATATATGTATATAACATGGTTATATGAAGTGTGATAAGCTACGTACACTACACACGACCACACATTGTGAATTGTCACTACAAAAAAAAGGGTCTTTAGCGACACATTCAGTGACTCTTTCAGCGACCTTTTTATGCCAGTGACATCTATAGTGACGCAAAAAGAGATGTCGCTATAAATGCGTCACTGATTTAGTGACATTAAAAAGCATGTCGCTAGAATTTATGATAGTTATAATGACTTAAAAAAGGTATGTCGCTATTTTTATTTACATCGCTAGTTATGTTGCTATGTGTGTCGCTATTGTCGCTAGTTTCGTAACTATCTATGACTCTATTATTGAATATTATTGCTATCTATGTCGCTATTATTAGATGATATCGCTGGTAGAGTCGCTATCCACGTCGCTGATCTTCAATGATGTCACAGGTGAAGTCGCTATTTGCGTCGCTAATTTTGAATTATGTCACTTGAGGAGTCACTATCCATGTCGCTGTTCTTGAATGATGTTACTGGTGGAATCACTGTATTAATCGCTTTTCTTGAAAAATGTTACTAATGGATTTGCAATCTATGTGACAATTGTTGAATGATGTCGCTTACGGAGTTGTTATTATTGTCACAACTCTTCAATCATGTTACTATTAGAGTCACTATCTGCATCTCAGTCTTCAATAATATTAATAATGGAGTCACTATTAAAGTCGCAATTCTTTAATGATATCACTATTCGAGTCGTTATCCGCGTCCAAGTTCTTCAAAGATATCACTATGTATGTCATTGATTTGAATGATGTCACTACTAGAATCGCTATTTGCATTGCTTTTTTTTTTTTTTAATAATGTTGCTTATAGAGTCACTATTTGTAACCATATATATGTCATTTATGAAAGCCGTATTTGAATCCAGAATTTTGGATATCAAAATAAAAAATAATAAAATTACAATTCAATAAAAAAACTCTCAAATCCAGATATATTTAAAATGAATAAACATCACAAACAGTATTAGATCAAATATCCAAATAAAGTTAAAAATAAACATTACTAATGAAATATATACATGGCTGTTCAATCCTTGTATCGATTGTGAGATGCATTCTTGCCTTTGTGACCCATAAGACCCAACATCTGAATCTACAGAGAAAAATCAATAGTTTGTCAGAATGTTGAAACATATATACACACAACTTTTAATCCCTAAAAATGAAGTAATTATTGAACAAACAGATGGCCCATAGAAGGTTGTCAATTGAATGGATTTCTATAAACAAATACAAACACAAAATTTATTGCTTAATTCTACATAGATGGAATTAAGAAGTATTATTTTATATCTGTTAATGAAAAATAACCCTCTTAGAAAATAACCCTCTTAGACATTATGAGGATCCATGAACTTGACCAATGTTGATAATGGGGGGTAATTAAGCGGAAATTGAAATATTTCTAATGTTTTCTAGAATTGTGTGCAAACAATTGAATGTTCAATTGTGACTCATGTTAAGCAAACTGGATGAACGAATAGACAAATTGCAAAAGTTTTAATGAAGTGAGGTTCGTGACGAATGCATATTTGATCAAGAGATACAACGTAGCCCATAACATCACTAAACTATCATAAAATGTGTCTTATGATCTGCAATTTAACACTTTAACGCACACATGATCCTTTCCTTGATGTTGTTGAACTTCAGGAAGTGAGGATGAACATTCAGAAAGATATTCCTTTTTTCCGGAGGTAGGAGCATATAGTGCTAGCACTGCCCGATAGAATATAAACCAGGAAGGTCAAAAGATGTTTCAAACTTTAAACTTTGGATCCAAATATACTATATACTAGTCATTCACAGATCATTAACAAAACTTATTTATCCTAGAAACATAACTTTAAGACTATACAGTAAAAGAAAATATGAGTATCTCACTAAAGTGTGGTAGCATAAGTTATATGCCATCATGATGGAGGGATATAACAATGAAAATCCAATGTTGCAATTGGCTTTTTGTAGAATCTTAACCCAAGCATCTGAAACCTGCGATGCAAGATTATATTTATGCAAAAGAATTGTGATAAATGTTTAAAATTTATACCAAATATGTAATTCTTAGAGCTCCAAAATATACATAAACCAAAATCCATTTTTTTGTCCAATCCTAGACTGAAGGTAGCCCCATAAGTGATTAAATTTGCTCTTCAAATGACTCATATTAGAACAAAATATGTTTCTCTTTAGATGACCACAAAACTACCTCAACCATCACCACAAACATAAGAAAGTCTCACAAGTTTTCTAACTTGGAGATCCTTTGGATTAACAAATATTCAAGCAACAATAGAAAAAGATTAATGTCCACAGAAATAACACCAACTTAAACATTGAAGTTGTAAAATAACATGGGTGGCAAAGCAGAAATGCCAACTAATAGAGAATAAAGCCATTAGATAGCTTCAGGACTTGGATCCATTTGATAACACCCCCAAAAAATACCATGAATAAAAAAAAAGTGATCAACATTCAGGCTCATTTGTGTGCTTATGTGTGATGTTTCAATTAAGTTTTGAGACATTGAAAAGGGCTGAATAGAGGTGACTAAAGGACTCTGAGATTTAGTTCCCTTATAAAGATTAGTCCAAGACATGTGACCTGCTGCGGTTCTGTGGACGGCAGTAGACTCTGAGACTTATTAAGTCTCGGAGTGGTGCCCATTAAGTGTGCATAATACTTAGTCTATGAAACCCTTTATCCTTCTCATGTTCCCTCTTAGTGACTGTGAGGCTTGATGCTATTGGGGGGGGGGGGGGGGGTGATTAACTCTGATACTTATATGTCTCGGAGTGGGAGGCATAAGGCTGGACAGTAGCAACAACTCAAAAACTTGCACTTAATTCAGGGACTCCGGGACTAGTTCTGGGTGGGGGACTCTAAGAATCAACACTACAATAGGGGGAGTATGAGACTCAAAATAGTACTAAGTATAAGTGAGTGGGGTATGCAAGCATTGGGACCTTGACACTAATAAGTCTCGGGGTGGGGAGTGTATAAGAGGAAAGAAACAGCAGTGCTATGGGGCTGGATTCGGGGCGTGCTCAGTTGTCTCGGGGTGTGGAATGGACAGATTACAGGTAGTTACGAGATAGCTATGTACATTTGAGTCATGTGTGTGTTCATCACTCTGCATTAAGTCACCATTGATCCTTCGTTTCCTTTCTTTTGCTTCCCATATATCCATAGTAAGGTTGTTGATGCTGCTGTATTTGTGAGGCGACAGATCCCGAGACATAACGTCTCGGTGTATAGATAAAATAAGTAAAAAACACAATAGCGTTTGGGGGAATTTAGGACAGAAAGTAGCATAGAAATTGATCCTTAAAACATGCAAGGAATATAGGTATTGGTGTTCTGATTGTGGGTGTGAAATAGGAGTTGGAGAGCAAACCACTCAGACTTTGCTTGAACCTTGGCCAAAAGCCGTCGGTCCTCGGACTATATTTATACACGACATATCATGTCAGGATCTGAACTTAACTACCTAAGACTAACTGATTTGAATTGATCAGAGTGTAAACCAATAATCTTGTATTAAATCAAAGTCTAATTAAGACATTTGCGGAATAACACTTAATTATTTTGATAAAACCTTTCAGAATTCATAACAAACAAACATAAGGAATAAACAAAATTGCTTGTATTGCTGAATCAGAATGATTACAATCACCTCTAATCTGTTTGATTAGACGAAGAACACAAATTGTTCTTAGGGTTTTACAACCTTAGAGGCTTATGAAAACTTAAACAAAAAGCAATTACAAACTTGAATATGCAGAAACTTCTAATACAATAGAAAAACCTATTCTATGTATTTATAATGCTTTCTGATTTGTTTCCTTGATAGACTCTGACTTCTCTGATAGTAGATATGCTGGAATCTTCGTGTAAATATCTTTTCCTGAATATCAGCACTTTCTGTTTGTAAAACTGTTGAGCAGCTTGAATGAGCAGGACAGCTTCAGTAAAATTACTCTGGCAGCATGAACTTTTACACTAGCAGCTCGAACTTCTTCAACTAACAGCATGAACTTTGTATTTACATAGAAATTCTACTAACAGTCTGAGAAATCTAACTAACAGTTTGAACTACTTATAATATTTCCTAACAATCTCCCCCTAACTTAAATTCTTTACACAAGACTTTAAGTTCTATACAAACAAGGAAATAAAACAAGTAAACTGTTATTTACAAACCAAGGCTTTCAAAAACTTACAACTGTGCAAGTTTCTGATTGACAGCCTTCAAAAATTCTCTCTTCAAATCATCTCTATCACAATATATCCTTACTAACCTCATTTGAAGTAGCATAGCCTTTGGAATATCAAAAAATTCAATATTGAAGAATATGCAGGATCCATTTGCAAACCTGATTCTGTAAGTCTTTGATTTGACAAACAGATCAACTTGTACAATTTTCATCTCCTTGGCATCTTCTATATCCTTCCTTATTGACTCAGGATCAAATATGCTCTTCAAATCTTTAATAGCTTGTTTTACTTGACGGAGGAAAGATCTGACTTCAGTTGCAGTTCCAACATGATACATCCTTGTGAGTTCATCTCTTGTCATCCCTTGAGCCATATGCATTATACTTTTATACTCTTCCTCAGGACCAGTTTCTCTTCTTACTACAAAATGATATCTTAAGTCAATGTTATCTATTGGCTTAGCGTACCAGTAAGTGATAAGAGGTTTTGAGAAATCATGATGGTCGAGGGACTTCTCTATCTCCATCACTTGTTGCAGCTGATGCTCAAACAACACCCTTTTGACCCGATCAAGCTTTGTTTGTGAGATTGACTCTGGTTGAGGAATAGGAGCAACAACTTGAACGGAAGGAGCAGGATCACTAGCAGCAGCTTGAACTAAATCTTGTGATCGTTGGACTTCTTGGGAGACTTTGGCTACCTTACGTTTTTCCATTTCCTTGTCATGGATATCTTGCAGCCTTTCTGTGCTCATGGACTGAGCCATCTTCTTTGGGATGCCAGCTGCAAAGGCAAAATTAATCAGAATTCTTCTATGCTCGGCCTTTGAATGCCCTGTTGGCATCTTCCTCTTCCTTTCACCTTGCTTGACCACAAACCCTCTTAGGTAATCTCCTAAGGTTTCATCATCTTGCATTAGGGCATGGGTATGCTGGTCTAAAGCCTGATCTTGTTCTTCTGCTACTTTTCTGGCAATCTCAGCATCAAAGGCAATCTGGGCTTCTCTGGTAGAAAATTTGTGCTTTGGAGACTCAATAAGAATACCCTTGCCCTTATCTTTTGTAGCAGAAGATGTAGCTTGGACTGAACTCATGGGAGCTTGAATTCCTTCTCTTATAACAACTCCAGTTGCTTTTGTAGAAGCAGCTTGAGTTTCTGGGCTAACAGCTTGAGAAGCTGTTGGGACTGTTAGCCTAGATTCTTGAACTGTTGGAGCTGCTTGGACTGATTTAGGGATCTCCTGATTCTCCCCCTTTTTGGAAGCATTGGTTTGGTCAGGAGGACCTACAACCTTTGCCACTTGGGTTTGAATCAACTGCTCTAATTTAATGATCTTATTCCCACAGAGGGTAAACCCTTTATGGAGATAATCCATTTTCTGATTTTGAGCCGCTTCTGCCTGCCTGAGTGCAACTATTTGTGCCCCCTGTGCAGTAATGATGGATTGATGATATTCCAACATTGCTACAACAGGTTGCAGCTTAGGATCCGTCAATAACATGAGTTATAGACTAGGCTCAAGATCAGCAAACGAGTGTGGTGCTTGTGATCTATCACTGGCATGAATACCAGAGGTAGAAACCTCTGGGCCACTCTGTTCTTGGTACTGGGGACTTCCAGCGGGTGCTTGCACACCTTCTGTTGCCATGGGCATGGTCTTAGTGATGTTGGCACTGTCCTGTGCCTCTTGTGCAGAAGCAACAGTAGTGTCAGCCACAGAATCCATATGGACAATCTCTGTTGAGATGTCCACCTCCTGATTGAGGGTGGGAGTGTCCTCAATTGGTTCCCTTTGGGTATTCTGTGCAGAAGTGTCCTCCTGCACAGGGTTATTTGGCCCTTGTATGAGGGATGAGGAGGAAGGAGCTCCTGGACCTCTTTTTCTTTTGTATAGTTGGAGTGGAGATTTGGGCTTAACAAAAGGAACAGAAGGCATTTGAGTATCATGAGGAGTGGGTTGGGATCCTGGGGGTGAAGCAGCAATGTTAGGCTGAGCCTGCCCAGGACCCTCTCCTCTGTTTCTTGGAATGATGCCCATCATTGCAGAAGGCAATGGGACATCTACACTGAAAAAATTGGCACTTGGCTTTAGAAGCCTTTTGATAGAAGATAGTGAGTGCCTATGGGAAACATGTATCCTCTTATGTATATGAAAATTTGGGCAAGATTTTGCAATTATTCTGCTAAAAATCTAGGATACATCAAAAATTTCCCATTCTTTAGGGAATGATGCCTTAACATCCCCTGGAAAATCATATTTGAAAATTTGAGCTGTTGGCCTGTTGAAAAGCACACCAAGGCAGTGGCAATGTTTGATGAAAATTCGGACCAACCAGTTCTTTTAGGGCTAATACACTGCTGAATGATGTTCACAAGATATTTCCATTTAGGTGAAAAGTGTGCTTTAAAGAAAGTAAAAGAATCAGCAGGACCCCTATAGCCAATATTATAAAGACCAGAATGCAAAGCATTAAGGGATAGGTCAGTTATACCTGCGGCATCTTGAAGATGCAGATGTTGTCTAATGGATTCCTCAGTCACTGCGATGGTATTTCCAACGATTTTGGATGTCAGAGAAGAGACTCCATTGATGGTTTTTAAAGAAGCATGGTTCCAGAACTGCTCAATATGTGAGATGTATATGGTGGGATTGATATTGAGGGCATGATGGATATGGGAACTTCGAAGGTAGTCCATCATGTCATGGAACGATTGAAGTTCAGAGTGTTTGAGAGAGTAGGGTAAACAGTTGTGTTCTTTGACGAACTTCATTGAAAAAAAGAATTTAGGGTTTCTGTGATGTGCGTGAGAATTGTTTCAGAGAATCAAGAAGGGTTCAGGAAGATATTTTGCAACTGGTAGTTACAATTGAACGAAACTGGAACCTTTAAAGGTTTTGAAAAATATCTAAACCCGCGCACACACTTATGGAAATGACTAGATTACCCTGCACACTTTGACAGATCAAGTGAAACAACTAACAGTCCGAGAAAATGAACTAGCAGCTTGAGAAAATACTCAAGCTGTTAGTTGTAATTTGGGCTACTGCTAATGAAATAGTGACTCCCCCTTAATTAAGCATATGGATAACTAAAAAGGGAATTAATCCATATTAACCATACAAATATTTGATACTAGGAAGGTGAATCTCCCTACATCAAATGGTTTTGTAAATAGATCAGCTAACTGATCATCAGTGTGAATTTAAATAACTTGGATTAATTTCTTCTCATTGCAATCCCTTATAAAGTGAAATCTAATTTCTATATGCTTGGTTTTGGGATATTTCACTGGATTTTGTACAATGCTAATTGCACTTGAATTGTCAATATAAATGGGAGTGGATAGGAAGTTCATACCATAGTCTCTCAGTTGATGTTGGTTCAAGAGGAGAGTCTTTAGGATACCAGAGGCCTAAATGTGGTTGGCCTTTGAGATATCTAAAGATTCTCTTAACAGCAACCAAATGGGAGTCCTTAGGAGGACATTGAAACCTAGCACACACACAAACAGCAAACATGATATCAGGTCTAGAAGATGTTAGATACATAAGAGATCCTATAAGAGATCTGTATAATTGAATGTCCACATCTATGCCATCTTCGTCTGTTTGGAGCTGCTTGTGAGGATCCATAGGAGTACTTGCAGTTTTGGTGTCTTGATACCAAAACTTTTCCAGTATGTCTTTAACATACTTTGATTGACTTATGAAGAGACCAGTGGGCTTCTGCTTGACCTGCAATCCTAGAAAGAAGGTGAGTTCTCCCATTGAACTCATTTGAAACTTTTTGTGCATTAAGGCCTCAAACTCTTTGCACAGACAATCATTTGTTGAGCCAAAGATGATATCATCAACATAGATTTGTACAAGCAGAATCTCATCTCTGATGGACTTTGTAAATAGTGTTTTTTCCAGAGTGCCTCTCATGAACCCATTCTGTAGAAGGTATGATGACAGAGTGTCATACCATGCTCTAGGAGCTTAATGGAGTCCATAGAGAGCTTTGTCTAGCTTGTAAACTATGTCTGGATACTTGTAGTCCTCAAAACCAGGAGGCTGACACACATACACCTCCTCTTCAATTGTGCCATACAGAAAAGCAGACTTCACATCCATTTGATACACATTAAAACCTTTGAAGCTTGCATATGCCAAAAACAGTCTGATGGCTTCAATTCTTGCCACTGGAGCAAATACATAATCGTAATCTATGCCTTCCTCTTGAGTGTACCCTTGTGCTACTAGTCTTGCTTTGTTCTTGATGACTATCCCTCTCTCGTCCTTCTTGTTTCTGAACACCCATCTTGTACCAATGGCTCTCTTTCCTTTAGGGAGATCAACAAGTGTCCATACATTCTGAATCTTGAATTGTAGAAGCTCTTCTTGCATTGCTTCAATCCAGGATGAATCTTTCAAAGCTTCGGATGCCTTTTTAGGTTCTAGCTGAGACATGAAACAAGCATGTTCAAAAGCAGCTAGACTGAATTCAGGAACTGCTTGTTCAGCAGCAGCAGTCTCATTTTGAACCATTGTCCTTGTTTGCACAGGTGTACGTGGATCACCCATTATTTGATTGAGAGGATGATACTTGTGAACCCTGAGTGTAGGTTCTCTATCTATCTGAAAGGAGGATCCAAGATTTGTATCATCTCCATCAGGACCAGTGGATGGTTCAGCTTCTAGAACAGCTTGGCTTGAATCTGGGACTGTTTCCCTTTGTGTTGGAGCTGTTCTCTCAGGACTTGGGAGTTGTACTTCATTGTCTGAATTTGAATCATGTTGAGCATTCAGAACCCCTGGAGGGTCACAAGACAGAAGTGGTATAATTGTATACTCATCCCAATTGTTTGAATCTGCAGCAGTTTGAAACTTTGTGCCAACAGCTTGATCATTTGTGCTACCAGCATTAGAATTTGCACTAACTGCATGAGAATTTGCGTTGACAGCTTCAATCCTGTTTGCATCAGCGTCTGCAGTATACTCAACAAAGCTCAGAGAATTTGTTGGTGAATCTAAATCAAATAACCAATCAGGACCAGTGCCTTTGACATTTGCAGTATTTTCATTAAATTCAACATTGGCACTTTCTTGAATGGTTTTAGACACACTGTTATATACTCTATAGGCGTTGCTTTGATTTGAGTATCCTACAAAGAAACCTTCTTCAGCCTTACTTTCAAACTTCCCTAAGTGAGTCTTAGTGTGAAGAATGGTACATGGACAACCAAACGATTTGAAAAAAGGCTATTAGGGGTAATCTATTATGGAATAACTCATAAGGAGTTTTTCCTTGAGATTGAACAATCTGAACCCTGTTTAGAACATAACAGGCTGTATTGACTGGTTCTGCCCAAAAGTCATTGGAAGTTTTGAATCAGCTAGCATGGTTCTAGCAGCCTCAATTAATGTTCTGTTCTTTCTTTCAGCTACACCATTTTGCTGTGGTGTTCTTGGTGCACTATATTGCCTAGCAATACCTTTGGACTCACAAAAACTGTTTAGAATATGATTTTTAAACTCAGTTCCATAGTCTGATCTAATCACCTTGACTTTTGAGTTGGATTGGTTTTCTATCTTAAGAAAAAATGACTTAACTAGCTCAGCATTTTCATCTTTAGACCTAAGAAAGTAAACCCAAGTAAGTCTGGTGAAATCATCAACAATGACTAAACAGTAAGCCCTTTTATTCAAACTCAAAACAGATGTTGGACCAAATAGATCCATATGAATCAGATGAAGAGCAGATGAGATTGAATTTACTTCTTTGACCTTGTGAGAAGTTTTGTGTTGCTTGCCTTTAAGACATGCTACACAATGATTATCACATATGAACTCCTTTTGTGGTAAACCTCTTACCAGATTCTTTTTTGACTAAAACATTCATGGATTTGAAGTTCATGTGACACATCCTTTTGTGCCAAAGAGCAGACTCATTGGATGATGCTTTGGATATCAAACAGCTTAAAGTACTTGATTTGGATAAAAGTTCTGTGTCCAAACAATATACATTGTCCTTCCTTGGTGTTCTTAGTAAAACAAGATTTTCAGGAATTTTAAAATCTTTTGAAAGGACAATGCACTCAGAATCTGTAAACAAAATAATATTTTGTTTGTCACAGATTTGAGACACACTCAATAAATTATACTTAAGCTGTTCAACATACAAAACATCATTAAAAGTCATGTTGCCTGCATTAAGAGTACCTTTACCTGTAACCTTACCTCCTTTGGAATTGCCTCCAAATGCAACAAATCCTCCTTCAAAGCCTTTGAAATTTGACAAGCACTAAGAATTTCTTGTCATGTGCCTAGAGCATCCACTGTCCAAATGCCATCTTGTTTTATGAGGTGACCTGTGGTTGCCCTGCACAAATAAAAGCTTAGTTAGTAGTGGAGTAAACCCAAACCAAGTTGGTTTTGGGTTGTCCTTGTGCATTAACATAACTAATTACTGTTTTTGATTTCTTATACTTAGTAAGATCCACTGATGGATTTTGTGGAGAGTACTTAGTTATCACATGAGGTATCCAGGTGTTTTGTCCATCCTTTTCAGTAACAGTCTCAGATGATCCATTACCAGTCCCAACTTTGAGCCTACTAGTCTGAATTGAGTCTGTAGTGCTAACAACTTGAGAATTAGTACTAGCAGTCTCAACTTTAGATTTGGTAGTTTCAACATTTGTATCAACAGGTTTACCTGAGTTTTTACCTTTAACACACCATATTTGTTTTAAATTTACTTTTGGTTTAGCTAAAACTTGTTTTTGGTGTGTGGACTGTCTCTTATTAGCTTTTGAGAACCTGTGATCAATTGTTTTCTTTTAAACTGATGCAGTAGGAGGTTTGGCCAGAGTTTATTGAATTTTGAGAGTTTGTCTTTTGATGACTCACAGTCTGTTTTGCAACAGATGGTTTATAAAAACAATCTCTGGCCAAGTGATTCTTTCTGCCACAATGAAAACATTTTTTGACTGTTTTAATTGGAGAACCAGTTTTATTGGACAATTTCTGGTTCTTGTTCCTCTGATTTCCCCTTACCTGCTGTTGTTTGGGAAACTTTTGGACACCATGCTTTTGGCATGTGCAGACTGGAACATTTTTACCCCTTTTATTATTCTTTGAAGAAGATGCAGTGTTACAGTTAGAAGGTACAGAAACCTGTGGAGTAGCATTGCACACACTCATCTTCTCCTTTCCTTTCTTATTGGGGGCTTGGATTTCTTTAGGTGCACTCATTGTTTTGTGTTCTTTCTCAACTGCTGTGTACTCACAGTCTCTATTTTGAATCTGATCTCCTTTAGATTCAGGACTGTTATCAAGGATAGGATCTACAGTAGTTATAGACTCATCTAACGGTTCATTGACAAGCCTATCAGCAACCTCACTCATTGGATGAATGTATTTGTTGTTGTATGGGGGTGGAGTACCTCTGTAGCCAATACCTTCCTTGGGATTAACCTGAGATTTTACCCTGTCTTTAAATTGAACTTCCATGAGGTGTTCCAGCTTTTGATTTGCCAATTTGAAGTTACCTAGATCTATATTGACAGATTCTAGTTTCTTATTAGCCTCTAACACCTTTTGTTCAGTCTCTTCTACCTTTTTATTTAGGGATTCTATATTCTTATTTAGCTCCTTTTTCTCCCACTCATGATATGTTCTATCATGTCCCATTTGAATCTCATTATCCTTATAATCATTGATCTGTTTTTCAAGATCTTCTATGGCCTGCATGTATTCATATCTCCTTTCTTCCATCTTAGCTAGAGTTTTACACATGCACTCATTATGATCTCTGTACTTTTTAACCATATTTTTACATGTTTGAGAGCAGAGTTTAGAATTTACCTCAGATGGTAGTTCAGTGGAGGAGACATTTGATGTTTCTGCCATTAGAGCTTGATTTTGAAACTCTTGTTCTGTCTGGTCACTCCAGTCAAACACATTGTCTTCTTGAGAGACAAGTGCTTGTGTTGATGAGACCTGATTGGTCTGCTGAGGCTTTGATGACTGTTGACCTTGAGATCTGCATTCTCTAGCAAAGTGACCAAGTTTGTGACATTTAAAACACTCAACTTTTGACTTATCAAAAGCTGGTTTGCCTTCTACTCTGGCTGGAAAGGTGGTTCTGCCAGTTCTTTTCAAAAAACTTTTGGCCCTCATGGTCAGCATTGCATGTTGCCATTTAAGATCCATCTCCTCTAGATCATATGGACGAATCTGTTCTAGATCTTCAGCATTTAGAGAAAACAGTCCATAATTGGCAACAAAAGCCTCATAGTGAGCTTCAGTAGAGTTGCCATCACCACCTGAAAAAAATCACTGCAATTAGATTTTTTAGATGACAGAAGAGCAGTATTGTGATTATAAGAAAGAGATTTCTTTTTAGTGTCAATCTCAGTCTCAAACACTCTCAGGCGGTTGTACAGTTCATCCAGTTCTATTTCATCAAGAGTGTCTTTTGTTCTCCATTGAGCAGCATAAACTGTCCATTCTTCTCCAAAAGATCTGAGAAACTTTCTGTTGACTTCATCTTGATCCAGGCTGAGTTTTGCACTTTCTAATTCACTTATCAGTTTGTTGAACCTGTCAAAAATCTGAGTAAGGTTTTCATTCTTGCCACCAGAAAAGTTTTCATACTGCTGTTTTAAAAGATCCTTTTGATTTCTGTTGGTACTGGCATTACCAACAAATCTTTTCTTTAAAGCAATCCAAAGAGAATGAGCAGTATAAAACTTTTTGAACTGATGTTGATAAGTATTAGGAATGGCTATTTGTAGAAGTGGAAGAGCTTTCACTTCATTCATTCTAGCCTTTCTTTCAAGTTCAGTTTTTGGAGGAGTTTTGACGGGTTTTCCCTCATCATCAAGTTCTGGATCAACTACAGGAGGAAATTCAACAGCTTCCTATATGGCATAATCAATGAATTGAATATGTTGTTGAATCTTGAGTTTCCACATCTCAAACTCAATGGGCTTGAGCATAGGCACTTTGAGTCCTTGCCCAGATCCACTGCTGCTATTATCAAATTCCATTGCAAAAGATTAAAAATTTAAAATAAAGGTTTCGACTTTGAAAAACAAAGAACGACCTGTGGCTCTGATACCACTTGTCAGGATCTGAACTTAACTACCTAAGACTAACTGATTTGAATTGATCAGAGTGTAAACCAATAATCTTGTATTAAATCAAAGTCTAATTAAGAAGTTTGCGGAATAACACTTAATTATTTTGATAAAAGCTTTCAGAATTCATAACAAATGAACATAAGGAATAAACAAAATTGCTTGTATTGCTGAATCAGAATGATTACAATCACCTCTAATCTGTTTGATTAGACGAAGAACACAAATTGTTCTTAGGGTTTTACAACCTTAGAGGCTTATGAAAACTTAAACAAAAAGCAACTACGAACTTGAATATGCAGAAACTTCTAATACAATAGAAAACCCTATTCTATGTATTTATAATGCTTTCTGATTTGTTTCCTTGATAGAATCTGACTTCTCTGATAGTAGATATGCTGGAATCTTCGTGTAAATATCTTTTCCTGAATATCAGCACTTTCTGTTTATAAAACTGTTGAGCAGCTTCAATCTCTTAGCAGCTTGAGTGAAATTACTTTGGCAGCATGAACTTTTACACTAGCAGCTCGAACTTCTTCAACTAACAGCATGAACTTTGTATTTACATAGAAATTCTACTAACAGTCTGGGAAGTCTAACTAACTGTTTGAACTACTTAGAATATTTCCCAACATATCATCATCTTTGAAACTACATATTTTGTTTGATACATTAGTTTGAGTAATCACTTGTGAAAAAGAGTGACATATAGAGGATGTATATGTATGTTTTGAAATTGCAAAAGATAAGCACATCAAAGATTAAGCCAATGGTATGTGTTAGATTCATAGTTGTGATGGTTTCGGGGTTTAAAGTGTAGTAACAATAGTTTGTTTTGTGGCTAAAGTGTAAGGATTCAAAGTTTGATGTGAATGGGTTAAAAGACCTAAAAGGTCAACCCAAGGGTTATGGATAGTATTGAATCCATGTTGCTTATAAATAGTAGCATTTATGGACTTCTATTTAACATTCTTGAAGCTTTTGTACGTACGTCAGTTTGCAAATATTAAGGTTATTCTAATCCTTTGAATGTTCTTATTATAAATCATATTGTTCATATTGTGTTCTTCATGTTCTTTATGATATTAGTAATTATATGATAAACGTTGGATGTATGCTTTAATATGGGAATTACAATTGGTATCAGAGCCAGGTTTCAATCTAGTGTAATCTCTTTTGCTTTAATATTGTGTTCTTTATGTTCCGCTGATGATGAAGCTGACACATATCCTGAGGCAACTAAACTTCAAAAACAAGTTGCCTTGCTCACAAATGCATTTTGTAAGAAGTTTCCTAAAACGTCCAACAAACTTTGAAGAGAAGCCAAGAGTAAAATATAGATGTCAAGAAGGAGGTAGCTGAGAAACCTAAGGAAGAAGAGCGAAAGACTGATGACAAGGAGAAAGGATGCTTTAACTGTGGAAAACTGGGACTTGTGCGTGAATGTCGTCTTCCAAATCAGAAGAATGAAAATTATTACAAAAGGAAGTATAATCTCGCCAAGCAAAGGAATGTTGGTTGCGCTCTATTTGATGAAGAGGAACACTGGTTAGAAGACACTAATGATGAAGTGGATGCTGCAGATTCTATGTATTTCATTGCCGATACTCAACCAGCAGAAGATATGAATGAAGCATCTGAAGTCTCATTGATGGCTCCGGACGCTAATTCAAGCAAGGAATCTTCCACAACAGATCCAGAGGTAAGTTTTCTTCCCGAGGAATTTCTTGCTTAATTAAAAGTGTTAACAAAAGTGGCCAAAAAGTTAAAAGTCTTTCAAACTGCCCTTAGGAATGCTCAAAATGAAAAGTTTGATTTGAAATTAAACATCTTAGTGTTACAAGAAGAAGTGTCTAAGGCTAATAACAAGAAAAAGGATTTTTTTTGCCAAAATGTCTCAGCTAGAATATGATCATCAAGTGCTTAAGTCTGATAAGTCTGACTATGTTTACAAATATGAGTATGTACTGGCTGAAAGAACGAAATTAAGGGAAAAACTCAAAGACATGGAAGAAAGATTTTATAAAGTGGCCAAACTGATCAAACCATAAATATGTATAAACCTAGAGAATTGAAGTCTAGAGATGGTTTAGGGTTTACTGGTCCTAGTGTCATGAAGAAATGATCAACAAATGACACAGTCCTTTATTTGAAGTTGATACCATGGGTCGAGGATACATTATGCCCTATAAGAAGACTTGTGTAGAAGTTTTAGCTGGAGAAGTAGAAAACGAGCAATACCTGATATAAAACAAATTAAATTTGTTTATGGCTAGTTAAATCATGATTCTCTTCAAGGAAAATTAGAAAGTTCTTTTAGAGAAGACGAATTTGGTGAACCAAAGGAGATTACACCTAATCCGACCTTGCCAAAACCTCTTGAATATATACCATATTCTATTCTAGAACAATGGGTTTCTGATCTAGAAAATATACTGGAAACAACATGACGAGATTTTGAGCAAAAAAGGATAGATTTTATAAAGAAAATATCAGATCTTGAAGCCGAAATCGCTCGATTGAATTCTTCTCTCGCTGACACTTCACAACTAACTGATAAAATTCATGTCCTTGAGTTAGCCTTGACAGAAACCAAAGAGTTATTTAATGCTGATGTTGGTACACCCTGTGTGACGATAGCAGTCTAAAGTGTGTTAGCATTTTGTATTAGTCATGTTACTAGGTTTTGAATAGTAACTAATGGTTGATATATGTGTTCATATGTGGTTGATAGTTATTGATTGTATGTTTGAACTTGATGTAATGTATTACAAGAAGTTCAAACATAAAGTCCAAAGATTAATTCAATCATAAGTTAGAACATATGTTTAAATAGAAGTTTGACTTGTGAAATTCGAATTTAGGGCATATTCGAATTTACACACAAGGCAGATTCGAATTTGTCATAAATTTGAATAAGGCAGATTCGAATTTGTCAAGAGGACAAATTCGAATGGGCCTGGGCCTGTTTCGAGTTTGGCCCATGACAAACTCGAATGGGTCTCTATAATTAGGGATTAACTCGAATGATTAGGAGACTTTTGCAGAATTCGTGTGAGTAATTAGCCAAATGCGATCTCGAGTTTATCAGCTGATATTGTGTTCGTTCGGAGAGAATCATTGCGTAGATTCATTCGTAATTGACCGTACAACGTTGTGGTAGTCTCCGTGTTTCGTGTGAGTGTTATATCCGTCAAGCCGCTAATGAGGATTCCGCACTCGTTGGTGTGTGTTGCGTCCACATAGATCCGTGTCAGTGCAAGACCTTACAAGTGGTATCAAAGCCTAGGGGGTGTTCTTCGTGTTCATAAAGATTCATCCTAGGTTTCTTGACGCTTTTGGACGGTTAATCTCACGTTTTATTTGAGAGTTTCGAGCTTATCAAATTGGATTCCGGGAAATACTTTGTTGTAGTTCACGTTTTTGATCAAAATCAATACTTTTACTTGTCAAAATATTGATTTAATCTGAAAAACGTGAACAACTCGACGTATTAGCCGTTTCTCGAATTTGCGACGCTCGAATTTGTTAAGGAGAGATTAGGGTTTGCTCAGATTCGAGTTTGACCAAAATACGCTCCTTTTGAATTTCCATCTGTTTGCTTCGAATTTGGCCATTTCGAAATTGCTTGGGGATTTCGACTTTAGTCTAAAGTAATACAGGACATTCGACTTTGCTTGGTTTTCGAATTTAAGGATGTTTCGAATTTAAGTGGACTTTCGAGTTTAGAGACCTTCGAATTTGTCATTCATTTCAATTTTTATTGGATTTAAGAACTTAACTCGAATTTTATCCCAAATAGGTTTAAATTTAAATAGATTCGAATTTACCTAAATTCGAAAGATTTAATTTCAATTAATTTCGAATTAAATTAATTAAGTTTAAATTCAATTATCTTTGAAAGAATGACAAGTCTACAACGGTTTTTGGAGATGGATCACGAGGTCGGAAAAGCAAATACTCCGCCAAAGTTGATGAAACTTGAAGACTATTACTGGTGGAAGGATCGGTTTGCCGACTTCACGCGATTTAATGAAATGCGCATGTGGATTTGTATCGACGAGGGATACATTCCACCGATAAATGAGGTAGCAGGACGACAAAAGGTTGTTCCATATTCTAAAATGAAGGATGACTGACAACTTTGATTCCCAATATATTTTGCACTCAAACACAATAATCAAACGATTTGTATTAAGAATATGAAGATTACAAAGAGAGAATTTGACACTCAAGAACACACACTAGATGGAGGCTATATGGAGGCTCCTTCTTTACTTCTTTCTAAAACCCTAGGAGGACAATACTATATATACCTAAGCCTACTTTGAGAGTTTGTCCAAACACTCCCCTTAAAGTCTTGGAAATTAAGATTCCCCCAAAAGTAAACTATTCCTAATTAAAAATTGAACCTAGACTTTTATTATATTTAATTATACACTATTTTAGGGCTAACAATCTCCCCATTAGTGTATAATCAAATATTTACAAATAAGTACAATTACACAGCTTGAATTACAAGAAATAAAATTTCTAACAATCTCCCCCTTCTTGTAATTAAGGCTTGTATTCTTCTGAAGTCTTGGGCTCTAAACTCTGATATCTGATCTTTGAAGTAACTCTGATCTCTGAACTTTTGAAGTATATCATTGATCTTCCTTAGATGACTCTCCCCTTAAATGTTTCAGATCGGTGGCTCTCCCCTTGCGTTTAGTAGGTCTTTCAAAACATTTGAACTCTTTTCAGAACATTCTCCCCCTCATGATGATCATGAGAATTATTATCATCATGTAATCACTTCAGCTCTCCCCTTCAAATGAACCACCTCATGTGTCTTCAAATCTTCTTTCTTCATTGAAATAGATGATTACAGACTCAGAAAGAAAATATTACATTTAAGAACATGACAGACACAGAAGTACTTATCTCTCTCATGTTACAATCTCAATCAGTAACTCTCCCCCTCAATAACTGAATATAAACAGTTACATCATAAAATTTTCTCTCGCAATCTGAACCAACAATCTCTCCCTCATTACAAAATATTCAGGACCAAAAGGATATTACAGTGAAGATCATGGCTTTACAACCTGAATATAAGAAAATGATACAAATTCATTTGTAAGTAACATTCCAGTTCCACATAGGAGTTCTGTTTGCACAATAGACTAAGTCTATGTGACCTACGTTCAGCGCTGGCGTGACGTTAACACTGGTAGGATTTCCAAATAATCATCGTGAAATCCTTTATCATTAAAGAATCACTCATATTTGTTCCAGCTTTGTCTCGGTAGACAAGTTGTTTATAGTCACGCAGACTGTAGACTCCATGTATCCTAAAAGTGTATAACATTAAGCTCTAGACTCAAAGTACATCAACTGAAGTCGGAGACCGGAGAGGATGTCTTCCTTGTTTCAATATCAACATTATCCAAATGATATGTCGATAGAGTATGTGATATAACTCCGTGTGAATTGAAACAGTAGTCTTTTAAGAGACGACTGAGTAGCTAGGGGGGGTTAGGTGCATGCGTCACAGGGTCCATGACGTCTTGTTCAATACCTAATTCCAACACATGGAATTTGGTAGCAGATGTAGGATACCCAGCAGACTGACACGGTGTTGGTAAAATTTATCTTTTCTTTTAATCCTTTCTCACCCCTCAACTCTCGTCATTTTTCAATTGAACTCCCTCCGGCTCACTTTTAAAATACAATGATAGACACAAAGCATAGCATTGTTAGTTCATGATGCACTCTCATCTCCTTTCAATAACCCCTCTTAATTGCATTTTATCTATGCTCGACCCTGTTAGTACCCCATGGTAACTAACACTCCTCAAGTATTTGACCTAAGAACCCTTACTCACACAAACTAAAGTGGTTTGCTCCTTGGGAAGGTCTTCCGGCTCTGGTTTAGACCATAGGAATGATATATATATATATGTATGTATATATATATATATACATATATATATATATATATATATATATATATATATATATATATATATATATATATATATATATATATATATATATATATATATATATATATATATATATATATACCTAATCACACATATTGGGCATCATCGGAGTCAGCATGATATCTTGAAGGATATAACAGTTAAGCTATGGGGTTTTTCAGAAGATGGATGAGAGTTGAATGAAATATCTTGGGAAGTTTGAGAGACTGTATGAGAGAAGTTGAATAGAAAGTCTGATATGAGATTTGGAAATGAATCAAACTATGGTGAAAGAATTAGTTTGTATTAGAGAAACTTGATGTATGAGAGAATCAGAATATGTGGGAGAAATCAGAATATTTGAGAGAATCTCAGGAAGAATGAGATCAACATCATCACGAAGATTAGATCAATTAATCTTGGTAGAAATTTAATCAGAGAATCAGATTATTCTAACAAAACCTTTTAAAGTGTGCATTAGAGTATTCAGAATGCTTACACACTTTTCGTTAGATGTCATCTTCAAAGCGCATCTGAAACTCCCCCTGCAAATAAGAACAGTATCAGTGAAACATAAAATGTTATGAGTGAATTTCAAGAATGTAACTCAAACTCAAACTGATAAGCATAAAAAGTAGAGAAAATTCCAGAAAAGTCGTAGAATCACGGGTTCTAAACTGGGTGTTTAGAAACCATCTAAACATGAAAGATCGGGTTCTGATCTGTCATGATGCAGAAGCTATTGCTTTGAAGTACGGGTTCAACTCAGAAGTAAGTAGAAGCCATTTCTTTGAAGATCGGGTCCTGAACTGAGTGATTAGAAGCCTTTACATTGAAGTCTGGGTTCTAGTCTGAAGTGATCTGAAAACCATCTCATTGAAGTCTGGGTTCCAGTCTGAAGTGATCTGAAAACCGTCTCATTGAAGTTTGGGTTCCAGTCTGAAGTGATCTGAAAACCATCTCATTGAAGTTCGGGTTCCAGTCTGATGTGATCTGAAAACCATCTCATTGAAGTCCGGGTTCCAGTCTGAAGTGATCTGAAAACCATCTCATTGAAGTCCGGGTCCCAGTCTGAAGTGATCTGAAAACCATCTGCATAAAATTAAACCACTTTTGGTACCCATCGAAAGATAGGTCCTTTCTTGTTAGATTTAGGATTTCCATCGTCATGTAACAACACAACACTAGGAATTCATTTATCATTGGACACAGGTTTAGATGCAGAACCTTTTGGCACCCATTTGTATATTGGTCCAGCTGATTTTGAAACAACCTTAGGTAATGTAACAACCTTTGGCTTGAGGGACTTTGGAAATGCCTTAGGCTTGGCCTTTGGCGATGTTTTTTCCAATTTTTCAGGCGGTGATGAGGCATGTAATTTTGTTTTCTTAGATTGGCGGCGTTTCTGTATTTCAGGATAAGGTACAAACTTAGTAATTTCCGGAACGGCACGCCGAAAACTTTTTGGACATAATTGAAACAGATTGCAAAAAGAGTATTTCAAAGGGTTACTAGCAACATCCTTTCCAGGTACACTGACACTACTATCGATTTTCACAAAAGATTCAGGCATGACTGCCTTTTTCACAAAGAAACTTTGAAAATCAAGAGGTGTTATTTTAGAAATCCTCCTTGCATGATCTGTAGGTGCAAAACAATGAGAGTTCGTACGTTTGGAAGACTTAGACTTTGAAAAATTTTCTTTTCCTTGGTGAGTGGGTTTCTTGGAAGACTTAGATTGACTCCGAGTATTCTTTGAAACCTCAGCTTTGGAAGATTTGGAGCACTCACCTTTACCACTGACAGAAGAAACTTCAACCTTGGCTTTACCTTTTTCAGATGATGTGAGATGGACTTTTGTAGGATGAGAAGCCTTTGAATCTTTTAAACGAGAATTTAACCTTTCTGAAAATGTGTCAAACTTTTCTTTGTAGATGGTTAATTCTACATTTTGTTCAAAACATTTTCTGACCAATTTTTCCTTGCTCTTGAGAAGAGCTTCTTGATAACCAAGAACTTTCTTTCGAGCTGTCTTTAATTCCTTTTCTAAAACATTTATTTTCTGTTGAAGAACTTTTGTAGGAATGTAAAGGTGAGGGATTGGTTTTACAGGATCAATATTCAATTCTTCTGATGAATAATTAGGTAAGTAGTCTTCCTCTGGAGTAGGTACTCTAGAAGAATAGCTTTCATTCAGTTCATCATATTTCAAAAAGATTTCCTTTTCTTTGTTTTCATTACGTTTCTCATCCTCTTGGGTTAAAACTTCTTTTGATGACTCAAAAAAGAAAGATTTAAGCCCAGCACCCATGTAATTCATGTCATAAAAAATAGGTAAAACTTGTTGAACCTTTTCCAAGTATTTAGGATTTTTAAAACCAATTCCTTGTTTGGATTGATAAAACCTATTCTCTTTGGGTTTGTTTAAATGAATAGTCTGTTCAGTTTGACCCCGTTTTAGAAATTCATCATCTAGGGTCTTTATGCGAGAGTACAAACCTATTCTTTCTTCTTCTATCATTTTGTATTTTTCCAAAATGTCTATGTTTTCCATGCTTACAGACACTAAGCATTTTGAAAGAACAGATATTTCTGATTTTAAAGAGTTCTTTTCATCAGTAAGTTTATCCATATAAGATTCAAGGTATTTATTCCTATCCTCAACATCTACCTTTTCAATCAACATCTTCTTTATCACCTCATGGTTGTTTAGCCATTTCTTATTATACACAGTGGATTGTTCTTCTTTAGCAATCAATTCATTCTTTAATTCATGTAGTTGTGCATGCAGTTCATCAAATTCATCACTAGATTTAAAATCAGATAAGGATTGTATATCAAATAAATCAGATGAAGATGAAGAACTTTGTACCTGTTTGGAGTGGTTCATGAGACTGACTGGAGATATATCAACTTTCTCCTCCTCGACAGTCTTTTCATGTGTGGAAAATCCTTGAGCCATGATTGTGGAGTGCAAAAGGTCGACCTTCTAGATTGGAAACTGGAAAAACTCAGAAACTTCACAAGTTCGGATGTATCCGAGGTTGGTAACTGGGAGAAACTTGGATCAGAATCAGGTTTTTGATGTTGAAACTTCAGATTTTCTAAAGATCCGGAGGTGCAGCAAGAGGGTCATGACGATGGCGATGATCCCAATGCACAGAAAGAGAATGAGCCAATAGATTTTCCTGCTGCTCTATACGCTGATACTCAGGGGGAGCCTAGTCAGGCTGATGTTCAAGGAGGAGAAGGAGGTGAGGCGGGTTCATCAAAGTCTCTTGAAACTGATACGATAGACGCCTTGAGAGACATTGAGGAAGAAATAATGGATTTTGATTTTGAAGATGATGATGTAGAGGAATTGGAAGAAGGAGAATTCGTTTTGGAGGATATTGTTGATTGGCGATCTGACGACGAAGTGATAGAAGACGAGGACGATAATGTCAACGAGGTGATCGTAAATTCACAACCTATCACGGAGTTGTATGTGCGAGATAATCACAATGTGATTGATATAGATGAGATCAAGATAGCCTCGGTCGAAGACTCTGAACTTGAAAGAGCATAAAAAGAGCCTTCCAGGGCTGATTTACTGAATTTATGGTTCAAGAAGGAACAAAAGAAAGAAAAGCCGAAGATGAAGAAGAAGATGAGGATTCCCGGGGCTGAAAATCTCTCAGGAGGAATTATAAGCTAGTTCTTTGACCGAGAACTGCAGCTATTTATATTAAAAAGGAGAGATGGTCTTCAATACCTAAGGCGAACGCTTAAAGTCTTCAATACATTGCCGAAGGTTGAAGTGAAAGAGTTGGCATGCAAAAAGCTGATTAATATTGGTGACGACACTTATGCTGGAGTAATTGCAAAGATTATTAGGAAAGAGGGTCGGTCAGGGAAATTTGAAAGGCTCAAGCCAAGAACTGGGAAGAGAGTCGAGGACGTATCAAGAATAGATCCCCATACAGGTAGGCCATGGGCCAGAATGGTGTACAAGCCTGTAAAGTGTTTGAAGAGAGTGCCCATGAAGACGATGCCACAGGATGTTCTGAGTAACATGAAGTGGTGGTACGTAGATAACGAAACTACTGAAGCAATAATGGAGGATATAGAAGACAAAGTAATTTTGCGAGTGTATGATCCGTTGCATCTAATAAATCTATCGAAGGATGACCTGCAGAAGCTGAATGATCAGCCTATCTTCTTCCATGAAGGTTGGAGGTCTGATGCTAGGAAGTACCTGAAGGTAGTGAAAGTATGTATAGATGCAAGTTTATATGCAGGTAGCAGTATATATAGTTCTAGCACTTAATCAAAATGAAATTAATTAGAAGCTATCGTCAAGGGGGAGTCTGTTGGTACACCCTGTGTGACGATAGCAGTCTAAAGTGTGTTAGCATTTTGTATTAGTCATGTTACAAGGTTTTGAATACTATCTAGTGGTTGATATATGTGTTCATATGTGGTTGATAGTTATTGATTGTATGTTTGAACTTGATGTAATGTATTACAAGAAGTTCAAACATAAAGTCCAAAGATTAATTCAATCATAAGTTAGAACATGTGTTTAAATAGAAGTTTGACTTGTGAAATTGGAATTTAGGGCATATTCGAATTTACACACAAGGCAGATTCGAATTTGTCATAAATTCAAATAAGGCAGATTCAAATTTGTCAAGAGGACAAATTCGAATGGGCCTTGGGCCTGTTTCGAGTTTGGCCCATGACAAACTCGAATGGGTCTCTATAATTAGGGATTAACTCGAATGATTAGGATACTTTTGCAGAATTCGTGTGAGTAATTAGCAAAAGGCGATCTCGAGTTTATCAGCTGATATTGTGTTCGTTCGGAGAGAATCATCGCGTAGGTTCGTTCGTAATTGACCGTACAACGTTGTGGTAGTCTCCGTGTTTCGTGTGAGTGTTATATCCGTCAAGCCGCTAACGAGGATTCCGCACTCGTTGGTGTGTGTTGCGTCTAGATAGATATGGGTCAGTGCAAGACCTTACAGCTGACAGAAACAACTTTTTAAAAAAAGAAAATGATTTTTAATGAGGCACTAAGACTGTTCTCAGTTGGGAACTGTTAGGCACAAAAAGGCCTCAGTCAAGCCTGTTCTGCATCTGAGGGGGAGATTCTCAATCAAACCTGTTGATGCATTTGAATGTTGAATTTAAGGCCTGTAATATGCCTTATTGAAACCTGAAAATGATTTGCAATATCAGCCCAAAGCTGTTCTATATGTTGCATGTGTTGCAACAAAGACAGTTTGTCCAAGCTGTTCAGTCTGCTGAACAGGCTGGACATAAACTGTCTACACTGCTCTACACTGGTGAGCAGCTTGGGCAGTTCACAAGTGTTCTGTACTTTGTGAAAAGAACCTGTTCTTTGTGAACAGGCTAAACACTTTATGGAATATGTTTCCAAGTCCTCATGTAATGTTTTTGGCTAGAATATCAGTTTACAAAGTCGAAGAGAAACAACTTTATGTAAGTTGTTTTTGACAGAAACAACTTTTTAAAAAAAGAAAATGATTTTGAATGAGGCACTAAGACTGTTCTCAGTTGGGAACTGTTAGGCACAAAAAGGCCTCAGTCAAGCCTGTTCTGCATCTGAGGGGGAGATTCTCAATCAAACCTGTTGATGCATTTGAATGTTGAATTTAAGGCCTGTAATATGCCTTATTGAAACCTGAAAATGATTTGCAATATCAGCCCAAAGCTGTTCTATATGTTGCATGTGTTGCAACAAAGACAGTTTGTCCAAGCTGTTCAGTCTGCTGAACAGGCTGGACATAAACTGTCTACACTGCTCTACACTGGTGAGCAGCTTGGGCAGTTCACAAGTGTTCTGTACTTTGTGAAAAGAACCTGTTCTTTGTGAACAGGCTAAACACTTTATGGAATATGTTTCCAAGTCCTCATGTAATGTTTTTGGCTAGAATATCAGTTTACAAAGTCGAAGAGAAACAACTTTATGTAAGTTGTTTTTGACAGAAACAACTTTTTAAAAAAAGAAAATGATTTTGAATGAGGCACTAAGACTGTTCTCAGTTGGGAACTGTTAGGCACAAAAAGGCCTCAGTCAAGCCTGTTCTGCATCTGAGGGGGAGATTCTCAATCAAACCTGTTGATGCATTTGAATGTTGAATTTAAGGCCTGTAATATGCCTTATTGAAACCTGAAAATGATTTGCAATATCAGCCCAAAGCTGTTCTATATGTTGCATGTGTTGCAACAAAGACAGTTTGTCCAAGCTGTTCAGTCTGCTGAACAGGCTGGACATAAACTGTCTACACTGCTCTACACTGGTGAGCAGCTTGGGCAGTTCACAAGTGTTCTGTACTTTGTGAAAAGAACCTGTTCTTTGTGAACAGGCTAAACACTTTATGGAATATGTTTCCAAGTCCTCATGTAATGTTTTTGGCTAGAATATCAGTTTACAAAGTCGAAGACAAAGTGGAAAACAGAACTGCTCAGCCTGCCCATGCTGTTCTGTCACATGAAAACAAAAGGATATTTGAAAAAGGGTGACAGACCTTTTTCTTATATCAAAATAGGCCTTAACAAAGGAAGAAAGATGCAAAGTTGACATTCCTTATTTAGTTAAAGCTTATGCAACAGTAGACAAAGTGAAAAGACAAAAGTTCTGCAACATGAAGGCATGTCTGCTTTTCAGAATGTGAAGAAAAGTTATATTGTCTTTTCAACAAGACTTTCCACTTTTCCTTTCATCCAATAAAGAAACTTCTGTTAGATCCTCTGAGAGAGTATAAAAGGAAACTTCCAAGGATTGAAATGGTAAGCCAAAAAGCTAAGTGCTGACGCCAAGAGTGAAGGTGCATTCAAGTGTGTCTTTCATGAATGCAAGTCTGCTTGAATAAAACAGTGCTTGGTGTCTAAGCTGTTCTTATTCAAGCTGTTACTCTGAGTCTTGTAAACACAGTGAGTAATTCCTAGTGAGTGTATTCATTGTAACTAGTTTAAGTCTATCTTAGATTAGTTAACATACTGTTGTATTTGTCATCTCAGTTTGAACCTTTCCGCATTCAAGCTTGTTTGCAATTAACTATTGTTGATAATACATACAAACATTGAGAAAAGAGTGTGTAGTTTTTAAATTGTTGTATTCACCCACCCTCTACAGCTTAAGACTATATACTTGGGAAACCTTTCGGGACCTACAACTGGTGTCAGAGCAGTTTAGAGTGTGTGTCATTCTAGATCTCTCATTCTCCCAAAGTTTCCATGGACAACAGTGCTACAAGTTCCTCATACTATGACAATGGCTCAATGGGCAAACCTCCAAAGTTCAATCATCAGAACTTCTCTGGTTGGAAATGCAGAATTATGCTCTACTTAGAGAATCTGGATGTGCAACTACCAGAGATTGTAATTGAGGGTCCCTATGTGCCAACCTTTGTTACAACTATAACTCCTGCTGTTAAAGGAGCTGCTCCTGAAATCAGAACATTTGAGAAAGCAAAAGCTCAATGGTCTGATGAAGACAAAAGACTGGTGGCTCTTGATGCAAAGGCCAGAAATAACCTGGTGATCTCTCTGCTTGATGATGTGTTCAAACAGGTTGAGAAGATGAAGACCGCAAATGACATGTGGGATACTTTGTGTACCGTCTATGATGAACCCACAATCACACTGGATAACAGGATTAATAATCTTGTTAGAAAGTATGAACTCTTCTTTGCAAAACCAAAGGAGACTCTCACAGAAACCTACACCAGGTTTACTGCTCTTGTTAATGATCTCAAAGCTGTTGGGATCACCAAGGACAGTCTGACTCTGGTAAACAAATTCTTAGACATCCTGCCTGAAGAACAGAATTATTTTTCTACAATCTTAAGGAATTCAGGTACCATCAGAAGTATGGATCTTGTTAACCTGTATGGATCCTTACTAAATGATGAGCAGTCAAGGCAACAGAAGAGAAATGCCTTGGAAATGTCTAAGAAAGGTGCAACCTTTGTGGCCAGTGTGAGACAACCTGTAAGTCAGATGGGTGATGTGTTCACTCAACCTGATCAACAGGCTGATGATAAGGAGGAAGTGTCTGATGAGGAAGAAAATGCAGATCTTGCTGAACTGGATGATGAGCAAATGATAGTCATGCTTGTCAAAAGGTTCAACAAGAAAAGGTTTGGAAGAAACATGCTGCAGAGCTCAAATGCTGTTAAAAATAAGGCATTTGATAAGACCAAAGCTGAGTGTTTCAAATGTGGCAAACCTGGCCATATAGCTACTGACTGTGTGTCAAAAGCTGTTGGTCAGTCATCCAAACCACACAAGACAAACAGGGATAATGGCTATAGGGTTAACTACCTTATGGATATGGCTAAGCTGAGGAAGTTGGAAAACTCAGTGGTTTCCAACTGGCAAAAAGGACTCATGGCAGAGACTTGTGACTGGGAGGAGTCTGATTCATCATCTGATGAAGAAGACAATCACTGTCTGATGGCCAACACTGATGTCCAATCAACAAGCAACTTCAAACAGGATCTGGCTGAAGCTGAAGCTTTTAGCAGCTTGGAGAACTGGAACCCTACAATGATGTATAAGGTACAAAATTTTATGGATTACAGTTCTGAAGAAAAAGTTAAAATGTTTGAATATATGCTTGTTGATCTGAAAGCTGCTGTTGAGAAGCATACTGTTTTATTATTTGAAATCTCTAAGCTTAAAACTGATCTTGAAACAAAATCCAGTAAACTGGATAGCTTCCATAAGTTGGAAACTGAGCTTGATGAATTAAAACACATCAACTCTATTTTACTGAAAGAAAAGAGAGAAACAGATATAAAACATGCCAAGCTTCAAAAGATAGTTGACTCTTGGTGCCAATCTGCACAAAAAGTCAGCCACTACATAAGTCAACAAATCCTTGCAAAAATCCAAGCCTATCTTGGAGGGGATCTTGACACAGCAGCTTCCATTGTTGAGGTTAATAATCTGAAAGAAGACTTGTCCACTCTTGGTGAGCTTCCAAACACTTTTATTCAAAAAGTGAATAGTAAACTAATCTCAACAAACAGGTTTGCCAGGCCTTAAAACACTGACAGCTCGTGTGAACCTAGCTCAAAAGCTGCTGATGAAATGAGTTCTTCATCAAATTAGCTTGCTAAGTGCTCTACTGATTCACACAAGCAAAAAAAAGGAAAGCATGCCCAAACTGCAGCTGTGGACACCAAGCCTGTTGACAAAACAGGCTTTGGATCTAAAGCTGATGGTAAAAGGCATACTAATCCTTTTAATGCTGAACATTTTGAAAATAAGTTTTCAAAAGGTAAGCAGTCAGCTTTTAACAAGGGTAAGTCTCATGTTGAAGGCAAACCTGCTGTGATTTCAAATAAGTTTTCTAATCATAGTGGTAAACTGGTCTTAAATGAGAATAAGTTTTTCAAAACCAGAAATAATGATTATGTTGATAGGCAGCATCAATCACATCTCAGGAAGGACAAAGGCAAAGCCATTGCTCAGCCTGAGAGATTTGGGAATAAGTTACCTAAACCTGTGGAAGTTGAAAAGCCAGTTAAGCTTCCTATCTTTGACATCTGTCCCCCTAAAAAGAGGAAAGAAGAGACCGGCAAAGCTGTTGCTATTGAACCCTCCACTCAAGCTGTTGATTCAACATATAGTAATAAGTTTGCTAAACCTGCTGATAAAATCAACAGAAATAACTTAGAATGTGTTTCTGAAAGGTCTTCTTCCAAAAATGCTAAGAGGAGAAAATGCTATAAATGTGGAATGAAGACAAATCTGGCCAAAGACTGTCTTGAAACTAAGGACATGAGGCCTGCTGACTCTGATGGTTCCCTTATAGCTAACAGAAACAGTGTTGGAAACATCTTAGTCAATGAGAGTGGTATCCAAACTGATACCATTCAAATAGGGAATATTAGTGTTGATATCACAAGTCCATCAACAAATGTTGATGAAGTAGGAGAACTCATCTCTGTGATGAGTTCCCCTAAAAATGACTAATATTCTTCTTGTCACTCTGTAGGAAAAACAACCATCCTAGGTTTGCTACTTGGACAGTGGCTGCTCAGGGCACATGACAGGTTGTAAGGATCTGCTGAGTGATCTTAGGCCTAAAAAAGGGCCAAAAGTCACATTTGGTGACAATGTACAGGGATCCACTGAGGGATATGGAACTCTTAAAGCTGGTGCTGCAGTGTTCAAAAGAGTAGCCTATGTGGTTGGGCTGAAACATAACCTTGTTAGCATAAGTCCACTGTGTGATGCTGGCTACAAGGTTAACTTTGATGAGCATCTGGGTTACATATTGGATCCCCAAGGCAAAGTTGTGATGTGTGCTCAACGAAAGAAAGGTGTATATGTTGTGGACATGCAATCTGCTGATCCCACAACTGAAACCTGTTTTCTCACAAAGACAAATGCAGATCTAAATTGGCTATGGCACAGAAGGCTGTCTCATTTGAACTTCAAGAACATAACCAAACTCTGTAAGAAAGAGTTATTGACAGGTTTGCCTTCTATGACTTTTGCTAAGGATAGACTCTGCACAGCTTGTGAGAAAGGCAAGAAGAGGAAAGAAGATACACTCTAGTAATGGTTGATGAGTTCTCTAGGTACACATGGGTTATCTTCCTGAAAAGCAAAGGAGAGGCTGCTAGAGAAATTATTGGATTTGTGAAAAAGATGGAAATGTTGAACTCTGCCCAAGTGAAGCAGCTTAGAAGTGATCATGGTACTGAATTCAGAAACAGTACTCCTGAAGACTTCTGTGAAGAGAAAGGAATTACTCATAACTTTTCAGCTGTAAGAACTCCACAACAAAATGGAGTTGCTGAAAGGAGAAACCGAACTCTCATTGAAGCTGCTAGAACCATGCTCTGTGCATCTGGTTTACCTTCATCATTCTGGGCTGAAGCTGTTAACACTGCTTGCTTTACCCAAAATAGATCCTTAGTGGTGAAAAGGTTCAACAAGACTCCCTATGAGCTGCTCAAAGGGAGGAGGCCAAATGTCAGTTACTTACATGTGTTTGGGTGTCCCTGCTTCATTCTGAATCAAAGGGACCAACTGCCAAAGTTTGAAGCAAAAGCTGATGAAGGTGTGTTTGTTGGCTACTCTGCTATCTCCAAAGCCTACAGAGTGTACAACAACAAAAGAAAGGTGATAGATGAATCTATCAATGTCACCTTTGAAGAGTCCAAGAATGCTTCTACCAAAGCTGTTCCTGAATCAGTTTCAGGGGAATTAAACTTTGATGATCTCATGCATTCAAACAGTGAAGAGGACTCAAAAGCTTCCACTACATCCAGTGTGGAACCTGTTAACCATTATGGGCATGATGATGATTATGTCAATACACCCTGTGTGAATAAGTGTACCGACTTAATTACAACGGCATTTCCTGAACCTATCAATGCTGATTTTCCTGGTTCCTCTGCTGATATGTTCAACAGTAGTCAGTCATGTTCAACAAGTGAACAGGCTCAAGACAACAGTGTGTCTGAAAATCTTGAGAGCTGTTCAACAGCTGAAGATGGTGATAACTCAGGAGAATCCTCATTGAAGAATGATCCTAAGTGGATCAGATGTCACCCCAATGATCAAATAATTGGTGATATCAACAAAGGGGTACAAACAAGGTGGGACAACTTAGGGAACTTCTGTATGTTCTCCAGATTTGTTTCACTAATGGAGCCAAAGAAGGTGGATGAAGCACTAAAAGATGCAAACTGGATCACTGCCATGCAAGAAGAACTCAATCAGTTTGAGAGAAACAAGGTATGGAAGCTGGTTCCTGCTCCTAAAGGTAAAACTATAATTGGCACTAAGTAGGTTTTCAGGAATAAGATGGATGAGAAAAGTTATGTCATTAGAAATAAGGCAAGACTGGTTGCTCAGGGTTATAGACAGGAGGAAGAAATTGATTATGATGAGACATTTGCTCCTGTGGCCAGGCTAGAAGCAATTTGTTTGTATCTAGCCTACGCTGCTCATAATAGCATTAAGGTATTTCAAATGGATGTGAAGAGTGCGTTTTTGAATGGGAAGCTGCAAGAAGAAGTGTATGTCAAGCAGCCTCCAGGTTTTGAAAAGGAACAACATCCAGGTTTTGTCTATAAGTTAGATAAAGCTCTCTATGGTCTCAAACAAGCCCCTAGAGCCTGGTATGACACTCTTACTGAATTCCTTATGAGCAATGGGTATTCTAGAGGTAAAGTGGATACCACAATGTTCATAAAGACGGTGAAGTCTGATATTATGCTTGTTCAAATTTATGTGGATGACATAATATTTGGTTCTACCAATGAGCAGTGATGTAAGAATTTTTCATTACTCATGAAATCCAAATATGAAATGAGTATGATGGGAGAGCTTACTTTCTTTTTAGGATTACAGGTTAAACAAACCTCAACTGGAATTTTTATAAATAAAAGAAAGTATATCTTAGATCTCTTGAAAAAGTTTAAATTTGATCAAAGTTCTCCTATTAAAAGCCCAATGGCAACCAATGTAAAATTGGATGCTGATGCCAGTAGCAAAGCTGTTTCAGTAACAGCTTACAGAGGCATGATTGGGAGCTTGCTATATTTAACTGCTAGTAGACCTGATATTATGTTTGCCACCTGTGTGTGTGCTAGGTTCCAAGCTGATCCAAAGGAATCTCATCTAGCTGCTGTTAAAAGAATCTTCTGATACCTAAAGGGCACATCAGGTTTGGGTCTTTGGTATCCCAAAGACTCAAGTCTTGAACTAACAGGTTATTCAGATTCTGATTTTGCAGGCTGCAGGCTAGATAGGAAAAGCACAACAGGTGGATGTCAACTCCTTGGGGGTAAGTTGATAAGTTGGTGTAGCAAGAAGCAAAATTCAGTGTCTACTTCTACTTCTGAAGCTGAGTACATTGCTGCTGGAAGCTGCTGTGGGCAGATTTTGTGGATGCAGCATCAGCTTGAAGACTATGGGCTTATGTATAGGAAAACTCCTATTCTGTGTGATAATACAAGTGCCATAGCCATTTCCAACAATCCAGTATTTCGTTCAAGAACAAAGCATATTGAGGTCAGACATCACTTCATCAGGGATCACATTCAGAAAGGTAATGTGGAGTTAAGTTTTATTTCCACTAATGAACAGCTTGCAGACATTTTCACCAAACCTCTTGATGAAACTAGGTTTAATTACCTTGTCAGCAAGTTGGGCATGTTAAACAAAAGTGACTAAGTGTCCTCAAAGGTCTACGACTCTGTATGTCTCACACTGCTCACGTTTCTCATAACAGCTTATACAGAACAGGTTATGCATATTCTGTACTTAGCTATCTTTCTGAAATCCTTGAACAACTTGAACATACAACAGGCTGAACAAAAATAATTTATACGTCCAGCCTGCTCTGATGGTCCATTCTCCACTCTGCTCACTCCTTCACACTGATATACAAGACATTGTCTTGTAACATGTTTAACTAGTGAACACAACTTGATCTTACATTAGAGCACATGTTGAAAGCTCAGTGTGAAGAGTAAACAGCTTGAAGAATGAACAGCTTGTAATGACCCTACTCATCACAGGTTTGACCAACAGCTTAGACCAACAGTTTTTAACTACCTTTCTTCACAATTAAGTTACTTAATTTTTTCTTTTAGTTAACTTAATTGCTGTGGATAATGTGGTTACGTGTGTTAGTGATTAAAAAGGGCTCAAGTGGTCTGACAAACGGTCTGACATGGACAACAATTCTGTTTTCCGTTAACGACTTTTTCAGATCAACAGCCCAAATGTTTCTCTCTCATACCCACTCACATTCAAATCCTATAAATACCCCCTACTGTATCATCTTCGTCTTCCTCACTATTTCAAGAAATCCTCAAGAACCCTAAATCGACTAAGTGTCTTCTGCTTCTCAATATCCCAAACCTTCACAAATGGCTCAAAGAAACACCCCCTTTCTTCCAGTGTTCGTTAGTGATGATGTAGTTAAACACTCATCAGTAACCACAATGCTGACCATCAAATCCACTAACTACATTGCTAACCTAACCATTCCCAAAAACTATGTGGGGAAGGGTTATGAACAGATTGTGGAGTTTCTCAAAGTTCATCCGTTGAAATACGCTATGACTGCCACTCTTGGTGTCCTGTACCAGGAGATGGTGTACGAGTTTTGGTACACTTGTGCCTACAACCCCAACACCAAAGTTAATAAGGGGACTATTCTCAATGGGACTCAGACCATTGAGATCACAACTGATCTTCTCAGGGAGGTTCTTCATCTGCCAACTACTGAACCATATGACATGCCTCAACCTGAAGATGATCAAATGGGCAATCTGCTACGTTTCTGTGGTGTAGCAGAACCCAAAATCGGCGCAACATTGTTTAGGAAGGATCGGTCTCCGACCTACATTTTTCTATTTGCCTCGGTGATGATGGGCTTCGGAAGTAAGGTTGGTTCATTCGACCAACTAAGCCGTGATGAAGTCCCCATTGTTCTACAGCTGGTGGATGGGACAACAATCGACATGGCCAAATGGATTTTTTCTGAATTTGAGGAACCTGGTACAACAAGAAAACCGTCCAGCTGGTGTTCGGTATCCAAGGTTTCTGAGCCTCATCTTCAAACATCATTGTGGTGAGCAATTATATTCCTCTCAGCCTTTACTTCAGACTGTTGCATTCCCTGTAATAGGGAATACAGTATTTGATACTCCTGTTCTACCTAATGAGCCTCCTCTGTCAACACCAATGAGGAGGCTGTTTGGATTGGTGGAAGGACCCTCTGATGTGAGGGTGGATCCTAAACCTGCTCCCAAGGGAAAATCTAAATCCAGGGCCAAGCTTGTTAAAAGGACCCTGGCAACCACTGAAGCTGGGCCTGTCCACAAGAAGGCCAAAACAGCTCAGTCTGAGTCTGCTACCTTGGCCTCAGTGGCTGAGGGGGAGCAGGCTCCTTACCCTGGTTCATCTGTTGAACCTGAAGCCTTTGTGGCTGGTGCCTCTGTGGCACCTGAGACCATGGAACAGGCTAACCCACCTGTTCCTGACCCAGTCTCACACCCTGTCCAAACAGAACCTATCTCCTCTCCACAATCACACACTTCATCCATCAATGTCACACCCTGCTACCTTGGTTGGCAGCGAGACGTGACGAGTGCGGAAGCGTAACCATAATTATAACGAACGACCACTATATGGACGTTTTCGAAATATTCCATCAATAAAATTTAAACTGTAATAATGTTTTACAAAATGAAAGGAATGAAGTTCGCATAATACAGAGATTCTAATACATAATTAATGCGTCCAAAAATAATGCAGTCAAATCTCCGCTAGTTTCGAAATATGCATGCGACTCCATGAAATGCGGAAGCTTGAAAATTGGTGCATCCGAAGGCACACTTGCCTTAATTACCTGAAAATACATGCTAAAATACGTCAACAAAATTGTTGGTGAGTTCATAGGTTTACACGAAAAGACCAGTTGTATGGACATTATCAGATGCGTTGAATTTATAAAAATCATAAATTCCATGAGATGTATTACGTAAACCATCATGTCACCGAAGCTTAATTAGAATGAGTTTTGCCCTGAGCAGTATTCCCAAAATACCGTGTGTTGAATATATATGCACCCGCTGTTAGCTAAACCACTAACCCGAGTGGGGGACATGACTCCCAATAGATCTATTCACAATATATTCGCGCTTGCAAACAAATGCAACTAACGATTTCATGATATAAGGGCGGAGATTCTCATACGTAATACATAATAGAATCGAGAAGTTTTCGTGTCCATATAAAAATGAAGCATGTATTTCATCCCAAAACATAATAATGTGAAAAAAATGGGACTATGAAGACTCACCTTGTTGGTTTTTGATGATGTTTTTGGATCTGTGTTAAGCACTTGTTCGGATGGTCGAGACTCGTCCTAATATTTTTACGAGTTCGGGTCAATATCATTATAATACGTGTTTGAGTACTTCGTAATCGTTTTTATGTACTTGTGATGTATGAATAAATTTTGTGGGTTGTTATACGTGAATATCGATTTATGGATATTTATTTTCTAAAAATGGTTTGCATGCATGCATACTTACGTATATATGTATAAATGTATATATATACGAAAATGCATACGTATATATGTGAGCATGTGCATCATTATGAAAAAGGGTATTTATATATATATTGCATGGAAAATTTTTACGAGTATTATGAAAAACCGAGTTGTAAATGGAAAGTATCATATTTTAGTAAATGTATTTAATTTCTCATGTTTTATAAATAAAGTAAATAAGAAAACTTACCAAAGTTGAAGAACACTTGAAATCTTTAAAGTTGGCCGATTTTCTTTCTTGAGAGAATATGTATGTTGGTGTGATTTTTGAGAATGGTTTTGTCTTCTATTTATAGAAGAAAAAGGTTATTAAAAATAAAGATAAATTAATTAAAATTTTCAGTGAAATGATGAAAAGTGAAATGGTGGATCGGTTGAGTGTTGGGTAAAAAGGTGTGGCCGATTTCATCATTTCATGTTGCATGTTGTTTAATATTATAATAATAGAATAGTACAAGCTAGTTGTCCTTTATAGGACAACTTACTTTTTAGAGTGATAAGTAGTATGGCTTTTCAATTTTTATATTAATAAAAGTACAAAAGCGTGCACGAAAAGGTGGTAGTGATAATTTCGGATATATATATATATATATATATATATATATATATATATATATATATATATATATATATATATATATATATATATATATATATATATATTCATACTTAGAAAATTTCCTGAAATGTTAAACTCGATTCAAGTGTGAATCGAGTTTGTTGCAGTGTCAATCGAGTTTTATATAATTATACCCGAGTTTTATCACACTTTGATCGAGTTTTCTGCCTTTGGCATTCGAGTTTCATGCCTTTGTTATTCGAGTTTCACATAGCTTTAGTCGAGTTTCTTTGTTTAACTTGTTCGAGTTTTATGTAGGTTCATTCGAGTTTCATCCCTTAGGAATCGAGATTTGTATCTTTATCATTCGAGTTTTATATTGCATCATCCGAGAAAATCCCTTCTTCATTCGAGTTTCATCAGAGTGTTATCCGAGTTTATGCCTTTACTAATCGAGTTTCATCACATCATTATTCGAGTTTACACTTACATGATTCGAGTTTCATGTAATATCGTTCGAGTTTATTAATTGTATGATTCGAGATTCATACAACATTGTTCGAGTTTCTTATTTCATTATTCGAGTTTCATATTAGTTTAATTTTTGAGTTTTGTACCTTATTTTTAGGCCAGTTGTTACAATCAAATACCAACGTAAATCACTCGCCAAAAGGAAATCAGCCCCAACAATCAGCTCCTCCTCTGTTCCCTCTCAACAGGGTTCAGTTGTAAGAGAAGTCACCCCTGCTGCCTCTCCTATTTTGGGAGAAGGTTCAGCACAATTGGAGCCTGCTTCACTACAACCTGAGTCCACCCAGAGTCAGCCTAGACCCTCTTATTCCTCCCAACAGGAGCCAGCTGTACAAACGGAGATAGCCACCTCAACTATTCCAGCCTCCCAATAGGCTGAGAATATTGAAAGACAGGAGCCCTCTCCACTCCATACTGAGTCCACAATGTCTCCTCCTCAAACTTCTCTACACCCTGAGTCTACAAGAGGTGTCCACACTGCTGGTTTAGACCAATCAGCAGATCAGCCTCAAACTTCTGTTCCCTATGATCCAGCTGTTCAACACCAAACAGCTGCTGAGGGACCAACAACTGAAGCTGATGAACCTCAGGGAACATACCATCCCTTGGGTGAGGCTACCCCTTCTGTGTAAATTCCATCAGCAGAATTTACCACCGCTGATGTTGAAATGCATATCCCATCTCCCCATGATGAGGTGGTTTTACACCAAGGCTGGCCTTAATGAAGGTGTTGCAACACAGGCAGCATCTGTAAGGCCCCAAACATCAACCCCTTCTCCTGATGATGCAGCTACTGCCACTGCTGAAAGACCCTTTGACCCCTCCAAGCTGGGCCACATTACTTTTGCCCAGGCTATGGAGCTTCTTTCAACTGTTCCTCTTCCCTCTCCATCACATCCTCATACACCAGCCTCATCCTCTTCCTCTCCCTCAACACAATCTAAACAGTCTACCCATTCACCTCCATCTCCTAAAGACCTGCCTTTGAAGGATCAGCTTACACTGCTGACCAACAAAGTTAGCTCTTTAGAATCCTCCATGTCCTCTCTACCTTCTCTCATTTCAAACTCTGTGTCTGAATAGCTTAAGGGATTCTTTGATCTGTTCAAAGATTCCTTCCCAGCCACTACACAACCTGACAACTCTCCACAGCTGCTTGCACTCACTGCACAGCTGCAAAGTGTCTCTACTTCCCTTTCCTCTATTCTTTCACTCCAACAGGACTCTGTGTCCTCAATGGCAGTTATATCTCAACAGCTGTCATCTCTCCTCACTTCTTGCAATTCTACCCTTCCTGCCACCTTGGCCAGCTTGAACACTGTTATTGGCTCCCTATCCAATTCTGTGTCATCAGATCTTGCACATTAATGTGCAAGATTCCCTTGAACTACATCTTGCATAGCTTCAAAGCCTGTTGTTCACCGCTTCTGATAGGGAAAACATTGTCAAACTGACCTCTTTTGCTGACACCCAGGCCTCTTCTGTTCAATCGTGTCTTTCCCAGCTTGCAGAGGTGAAGGAACACTTGGCCTTCTTAGTGAATAGCCTTGTTGGCCCCAAGCCTGCTGTAAAAACTGCTGGCAAGCCTGCTGACTTTGTGCCTTTAGGCAGACCAGGTGTTGAAGGTGCTGGTACATCTCCTTCAAAGGGGGAGAAGTCATCTGCCTCGAAGACTAACTCTAAGGGGGAGAAAACTTCTTCTCCTAAGGAGAAATCAGTGCCTGCAATACCCACTGGTCAACCAGCAGGAGCATCTGATACAGGTACATTGGAAGGTGCTTCCCAGGCTGCTCAACCTACTCAGGCTGAATCTCCAAACCCTGCTCAGTCTTAGGGGGAGGAATTCATTCCTAAGGGCCGGCCAAGCAGCAAAAAGGAGGCATCTGATTCTACAAGAAGAAGAAGAAGAAGAAGAGGAAAGTCTTGAAGTTGCTGTCACTACAGCAGCTAAAGGGAAAGAAAAAGCAGCAGTTGATCCCCAACAGCAGAAAGCAGCAGAAATTAAATTTCACAAAGCCAGGGTTAAAGAAATGGGTCTTCCCATGCACAAATACTTTGAGTTCAGAGAAGAACAGCTTCAAGTCCTGGAAGCTCTAAGGAAAGAAGAAGAATCTGCCAATGCTGCTAAGTCTTTTGCACTTCAAGAGGCAAGGAAAGTTAAAATGTCCTCTCTGGAAGTGCAAAAGAAATTAATGGAAGCTGCTAAGGGATCAGCAGGAGAGAATGAAGCAGAGAAAGAAAAAGGTGCTCAGGTCTTTGTGACCAAAACACAAGTACCCTCTGCAAGAGCTCAGTTCCACTTTGACAACTTGGCTAGAAGAAAATTTCAGGATGTTGCTGATAGAAGGCTTGCCAAGGAAGCAATTGTCAAAGCTGTTCTCATATCAATAAAAGGCAGTCAGTGGAAGTTGAATATAACCACAATGGGTGCAACAGGCCCAGAACTAGAAACGTATGACTACACTGATGTTGCATAGATGGGGTACAGGGAATGGATTGAGTTGGCAGTTGCTCTGAGTGAATCTAAGTTAGAAACAGCAAAGACAATCAGGGCATATGTCAAAAAGTTGATGGAGAGAGTGAAGAATCTTGGCCTGATCTCAAAAGAAGTCAGTGAGGGTGTCTATGTGACACAACCCAAAATAAAGGCCAGGAGGCCAAGGAAAGACACCGAGCTTGAGATGAAGGGAGTTGACTACAGCCTGCCTAGTGGAGTAGAGTTTGAAGAAGGCAACATAATTGAAGAGCCTGAGCTTGGGGCATTTTTTGTAGATCCCTTAACTCAGAAGAGATGCTTTCAAAGAGCATCAGATCTATACAAGGTGGATCTGAGACAACTTGTAGCCTTCAGACTTGCAGCTTCATTTAGGCAGTCAAGCAGGTGGAGAGCAGCCGTCTGGGATCAGCTCAAAGGCTTTTATGAGAGAGGTGAACTTGAAGATCCCAAGTTTATGATCATCAGAAGTTAAATTGAAGAACTTGAGGATACAAGGGAGGAACTTGAAAAGATGTTTGAAGGTCCTCCTCCATTGTAGTAAAGTCCATCTACCATCTGGGTAGGTGAAGAATGGAAGCTGTCCATCAGTTGAAAAGGCTTACCATTATCTGCTCCCAACACAAACAGTCCAAAATCTGCTATACATTAGTTGTACTTTAATTACATAAGTTGTAATTTTTCTTTTGCATCAGTTGTAATATACATCAGTACATCAGTTGTACTTTTGGAAAAACATGTGTTGTTTTATGTAATCAAGAATCAGTGTATATATAAACTGATCTTTTACTTTACTTTGATGTTGTAATTTTATTTCAGCAAATGTACTGTAAAAATATATAGTGATTTTTGATAAGGTCATCTTAGACTGGTTATTGCAAATAGGGGGAGATTGTTAGGCACAAAAAGGCCTCAGTCAAACCTGTTTTGCATTTGAGGGGGAGATTCTCAATCAAATTTGTTGATGCATTTATAGGTTGAATTTAAGGCCTGTAATATGCCTTATTAAAACCTGAAAAGGATTTGCAATATCAGCCCAAAGCTGTTCTATATGTTGCATGTGTTGCAACAAAGACAATTTGTCCAAGCTGTTCAGTTTGCTGAACAGGCTGGACATAAACCGTCTACGCTGCTCTACAATGGTGAGCAGCTTGGGCAGTTCACAAGTGTTCTGTACTTTGTGAACAGAACATGTTCTTTGTGAACAGACTAAACACTTTATGGAATATGTTTCCAAGTCCTCATGTAATGTTTTTGGCTAGAAGATCAGTTTACAAAGTCGAAGACAAAGTGGAAAACAGAACTGCTCAGCCTGCCCACAGTGTTCTGTCACATGAAGACAAAAGGATATTTGAAAAAGGGTGACAAACCGTTTTCTTATATCAAAATAGGCCTTAACAAAGGAAGAAAGACGCAAAGTTGACATTCCTTATTTAGTTAAAGCGTATGCAACAGTAGACAAAGTGAAAAGACAAAAGTTCTGCAACATGAAGGCATGTCTGCTTTTCAGAATGTGCAGAAAAGTTATATTGTCTTTTCAACAAGACTTTCCACTTTTCCTTTCGTCCAATAAAGAAACTTCTCTTAGATCCTCTGAGAGAGTATAAAAGGAAACTTCCAAGGATTGAAAGGGCAAGCCAAAAAGCTAAGTGCTGAAGCCAAGAGTGAACGTGCATTCAAGTGTGTCTTTCATGCATGCAAGTCTGCTTGAATAAAACAGTGCTTGGTGTCTAAGCTGTTCTTATTCAAGCTGTTTCTCTCAGTCTTGTAAACACAGTGAGTAATTCCTAGTGAGTGTATTCATTGTATCTAGTTTAAGTCTATCTTAGATTAGTTAACATACTGTTGTATCTGTCATCTCAGCTTGAACCTTTCTGCATTCAAGCTTGTTTGTAATTAACTTTTGTTGATAATACATACAAACATTGAGAAAAGAGTGTGTAGTTTTTAAATTGCTGTATTCACCCCCCCTCTACAGCTTAAGACTATATACTTGGGAAACCTTTCGGGACCTACAGGAACAAAACTTCAAACTTGATGTTAAATCATTTGATAAAGAACGAGATCAGCTTCTAGGCACAATTAAGGGGTTAGAATCTCAACTTGTTTCTAATCAACACTGTTTAGAAAAACCAGTTTCTGTGGCCCACTACTCTAAGGTTAAAAATCTATCTCAAGCCAGCAAGTCAAACTCTGATATGAGAAAGCAACATCTTTTGTATATAAAGAAAGGCAAAGCCCCGACGATGGTACCTGTAACGGAACATATAGGCAACACTTCCAGAACTGTTCCTGAAAATTCTATTCTTTCTTTGAAAAAGGGGCAAGCAGAATTCTCGAATACAGAAATTGCACAAAACGTTTATTGAGTCTAAATCTGCTTACGCTAATAAAAAAGTGCATTTCATTTCAAACAATCGAGTAAGACCAAAGGGCACAACACAAAAGAAGATATCTAAATCCAAGAGTCAAGGAGCAGTTACTGTTTTTTGAAATATTTTAGTAACCAATGTAATCAAAGACAAAACTATGGTTGCTTTTAATTCTAGTACTGTTTTGAATGATTGTGATGTGACGAATTATATTAATGTCAAGACATAATCGTTTAAACAGTTGTTTAATTTGTACAAAACACCACAAAGTTTGTTTGTGCCTACATTCCTAAACTATGCTCCGGTAATCAAACATAAACGTCCTCGTAAACCTAAAAAAAAGTTAAATAAGGAAACTCATAGACCTATTAAATATAAGTCTGTGTGGATTCCTAAGGATTGTCTTCCTGCCAACAGAGACTATAAGTGTACTTCGTATAGGATCTACGGTGGTTCCCATATTAAGAACCTGACCATAAATGCTAATCCATCAGGACCCAAATTTCATACAGTTTGGGTACCAAAGGTCACTTAATTGTCTTGCAGAAATGGTTTCTAATCATCTCGGATTAGAACCCGCTCTTCATCTTCAATGGCTTCGTAACACTCAGTTTAGAAACCGTTCTTCAATCAACACACACTGATCAGAGATTTGCTTTTAAGCAAACAGTGTGTGAATTCTAGACTCTGGATGCTCACGGCATATGACTGGTCGAAAAGATCTTCTGTCCAACTACACGACATCTGATGGCGGATCAGTGAAATTCGGCAACAACTGAATTGCTCAAATTCATGGCTTTAGAGGTCTTGAAATGGAAAATATGAAGATAACTCAAGTATCTTATGTCCAAGGTCTTGGCCACAATCTCTTTAGTATTGGCCAACTTTGCGATAAAGGACTTGATGTATCTTTCAAAGCCACAAGATGCAACTTTCACTCTCAAACGGGTAAGGAAATTCTCACCGGTACTCGTGGATCAAATATGTACACCATCGATCTCCCAATCGTAAAGTCAACAAGACGATCTGTCTGCTCTCTAAAGCCTCATCTCAACAGTCTTGGTTATGACACAAGATATTCTCTCATCTGAATTTCAAAAACATAACCAAGCTCGCATCAAATCATCTTGTAAGAGGTCTACTAGATCTGAAGTTCGACAAAGATCAACTGTGTGCAGCCTGCGAAAGGAGCAAGATCAAGAAAGCCTCATACAAACCAAAACCACTTCCTACCACTACACAATCCCTCGAGCTTAGCCACATGGATTTGTGTGGCCCGATGCGCATTCAGAGCATCAATGCCAAGAAGTACATATTAGTGATGGTTGATGACTACTCAAGATACACCTGGGTGAAGTTTCTACTCACGAAGGATGAGACACCCAATTTGATCAATTCTTTTCTGAATTTGACTCAAGTCAATCTCCAACTTCAAGACCAAGCCGTCCGCACGGACAATGGCACAGAGTTCAAAAACAAGTATTTATCAACATTCCCGATTTCCGTTGGTATAACCCATTAGTATTCCGCTTCCAGAACTCCACAACAGAACGGTGTTGTAGAACGACAGAATCGTACTCTGGTTGAAGTAGAAAGATCCATGATCACATACTCGAAGCTGTCACTGTATTTTTGGGCCGAAGCTGTGGACACTGCATGCTACACCCGAATCCGATCTATCATCAATAAATGGTTTGGCGAAACAACTTATAAGATTATTAATAAGCGTACACCTAATGTCAAACACTTTCGTGTTTATAGTTGCAGGTGTTTCATGTTGAACGATAAATATAATCTCGGTAAGTTCGATGCAAAAGGGGATGAAGCGATCTACATTGGATACTCAAAGAATTCAGGCTCCTACCGGGTGCTCAACAAGCGCACAAGGACAGTTAATGAGAGCGTGACCATCACATTCCACGATTTAGCTGAGTCCGAAAACGGATCTGAACAAATCAGTATAGAACTGGCTCCTCATCAACTGTCTGAACCACTTCAGACACCATCTGCATCACCGCGTACCACATCAAATGAACAAGATGATTTTGACTTAGACACTTTATTTGAATTATTATATCCTTATTCTAAGTCTAATCCTAACTCTTCTTCTAAATCTGATGCAGATATAAATGAAGTCAGTCAAAGCTCAGCCACGTCAACTATATCTGAGCCTACACCTACTTACCCCAAACCACCATCTCCCAAAACTCCAACCGGGGTTTCTATCCCTAACCCGAATCCTGACATAATTCCAGAAACCACTCCGTCTACACCGGCTGATGCTCCTCAAACAGAATCAAACCCTTCTGATTCACCCCAATCCGCAGACGATCTTGTACCTCTCATGCAAAAATTAATTTTATCCCACCCTAAATCTCAGATTATTGGGATAAGTCCCCTCTGGTTCGAACCATATCAGCAACAAATGCAGAATGCATGTTCACTGCATTCCTGAGCAAGATCGAACTTACAACAATCGCTGAAGCATTACGAGATCCAGACTGGGTGAACGCCATGCATGATGACTTCATCAATTCGAATGTCTACACGTATGGAGGTTTGTTCCGGGACCAAAAGATCGATCCATTATTGGCACCTAATGGATCTTCAATAATAAAAGAGAAGAGAATGGAATTATCATTCGCAACAAAGCCAGACTCGTGGCTAAAGGTTATCGCCAACAAGAAGGAATCGACTACGATGAAACATTTGCTCCAGTAGCCAAAGTTGAAGAAACTCGCATATTCTTGGCGTACGCGACTCACAAAGACATCACGGTCTATCAAATGGACGTGAAGATGACATTTCTTAAAGGAATTCTGAAAGAGGAGGTGTACGTGGACCAACCTGAAGGTTTTATTGATGAGTCTAGACCATCATATGTCTATGCTCTCCACAAAGCCCTTTATGATTTGAAACAAGCACCTCGGGCATGGTAGAATAGCTTAACAGAATTCATTCTCGATTCCAATTTCTCAAAAGGTACATTCGATACAACCTTGTTCATTCGACATAAAGGTAATGACATCTTACTCATTCAAATCTACGTAGATGACATAATATTCGGTTCTATAAAACCTTCACTCTGTGAAGAATTTTCCAAACTAATGGAATCGAGGTTCGAGATGAGTATGATGACGGAAATAAATATTTTCCTCAGATTACAAGTCAAACAACTTCTTGATGGGATTCTCATAAATCAGTCAAAGTAAATCCATGATCTCTTAGAGAGATTTAAGATGGAAAATTGCACGTCTATGAAAACTCCCATGTCAATTTTCTCAAAGCCTGATGTCGATCCAATGGGTAAATCCACAGACATCACGCCTTATCGAGGAATGATTGGTTCCCTATTATATTTAACTGCGAGTAGACCAGATATCATGTTTGCTACATGTTTGTGTACTCGTTTTCAGGCTAATCCTAAGGAATTACACTTGGATGTCGTTAAACGAATCTTTCGGTATTTAAAAGGCACGCCTGACCTTGGTCTCTGGTATCCAAAAGGAACAAGCTTTGAACTAACTGCCTACTCAGATACAGATCATGCAGGTTGCAAACATGACAGGAAAAGCACGTCGGGTCACATCCAGTTCCTCAGAGATAAACTGGTAAGTTGGGCATCCAAAAAACAATACTGTGTTTCTCTGTCCACTGCTGAAGGCGAATACGTTGCTGCTCACAACTGCTTTGGATGTGCACTCAACTCTGAGACTATGGCTTTAAAATCAGCCGCATTCCAATCTATTGCTACTCCATGTGCACAATATGCCATTATTGGTAACCATGTACAACACTCTCGTGCTAAACACATTGATATTCGGTACTATTCTATAAAACATCATGTTGAAGAAGTAACCGTAGAATTACACTTCATAAACATGGAAAATCAGATAGCCGACTTGTTCACAAAACCTTTGGATTTATAACGTTTTATTTTTCTGGTGAACAAGTTAGGTATGCTGAATTTATCACATAATTTAATTTAAAATGAAACTTTTTTGCAAAGTTTATCTTCTTTCTAAAACGGACAGAGATTTTTTCTTTAATGTTACATTCTCTATTAATTTATGTTTCATGTTTATTTAATGTAATTCTAGTCTTGGTGTTATTTTTTTTCTGACCCATGCTTAATTTGGACGCATCAAGGTAAGTTTCCGAGTATTTTTAGTGTTTTACTATGCACACTCGGAGAGGGAGAGTTAATTTTATTTTGGGTGTGTTTATTCTTAAGTATACTAGTTTATATTTTGCTTAGTGTGTTTATAACCAAAAAGCCAAAAAGATTTTTTATTTCTTTTTCTTATAAAGTATAAAATCCAAAAATATTTTTTCTTAACTTAATTTTATTTTTTTTAGTTTTTTTTTCTTTTCTTTCCTTTTCCTATTGTTTTGTTTTTCTTGGAAAGTTATGGTTATGGGTCGGGTTCCTCCTACCGGGTTTGGGGGGAACCGAATTTTCAAAAACATATATAACCGCCCATTTCACCTTCATTTCATTCTACGCAACTATTCATCTTCTTCTTCAACCTCAAGAACACCCTTCAAAATTCCCACAAATATCCTACTGTTTCTTCCTTAATCTCAGATTTTGAAGTTTTTAAAGTGATTTTGTGCTTAAAAGTGAGTTTCAATTACGTTTTTGCACATTGATATACATTTCTTTTTTTTAATTTCAGCACTTAATCGACCCTGAAATGATGCTTAAATGGTCTAAAATCGTGTTTTCTTCATGGTTAAGCAACTAATGAGGTTTATCAAAAGTCACTTTTTGATCCTAAAACTTAAATGTAAAAGTTGTTTGCGACTTCGGAAATAAACGAAAAATTTTCTAACCTTCACTCAAGACTTACAACTCTCGGGCAACAAAGGATTTCAAAAAGGGGATTTGAATATTTTCTAAGTGCTTTGGATTGCCAAGTTACACACGAGAGTTGCAACTCTCGTGCATAACTATCACCACCATGGTCCACAAAAATTTTTAAGTTCAACTTGTGTGTAGACTCTTATCCGTAACTTGCGGTGTGACCAATATCCTCTATGTTAAACTTACGATCAAAGGTATACCCTAGAGTTACAACTCTCGGGCAAAGCCTTAAACGATGCTTGGCCATATTTTTTAATCTTGCAAATTTTCTAAGGCTAAGAATCGGCCTAAGGCACATCCGAGAGTTGCAACTCTCGGATGACACTACATCCACAGGTTATGTGAGTTTCCTATCTCCATACAGGCTAAGAATCGGCCTAAGGCACATCCGAGATTTGCAACACTCTGACGAGGAAATTACCTCGACACTCTGAACAAGTCATATATATTCTGCAAATAAATATCTAACTTTCAACTATATGACAGGTACAATGGCATCCCAATCTCATTTATGAGAAAATGTACCTCCCCCAAGCCCTCAACACTCTAACGAGGAAATTACCTCGATATCAGTTGCACACCCCCCCCCCCCAAAGCCTCATAGCAAATCTTCTCTAAACAGCTTTGGCTCGATATCAAACCCAACAATTTCGTACTAGACCCAACCTTCCTAAATAAAACTGAAGAAGATCCAGAAGTTCGTCTCTTTAACCGAGTGGTTGAAGAAATTCTTTTGGATCATTGCATATCTTATGCCTTTACCAGTCGTCCTCAACCCAGCCTACCCCAAGTTTTTACCTGCAACAATTCTGGCATACACTCACCTACCACCCTGATCCTGAAAATGAACATATCACGGGTGGCATCGAGGATCACTCAGTTGAAATTCCTTTCCAGAAGTTTCGGCATATCCAACAGCTTCCTCGCCACAAAGATTTCCCTGGCCATCCCGAATATGACGAAGAATTGCCAGAAGAACAAATTTGTCGAGAAATACAAGAACTGGTCTACGATGGCCAACTGGAAAAAGCATCTTAGTTCTACTGAAGGAAACTCCTAGGCCCATGGTCCTATATGTACTCAATCCTTGACTGCTGCCTAACTGTCAAAGCCACCGGCACCGATCGAGCGAGTCTCATACACTACTACAAATCGAAGCTAATGCAACATTTTTGATGCAACACATTTAAAAATTGTTGCTTTTTTATTTAAGTTCACTCTAAAGCAAGACATTGACAATAAGTGTTGCATAATGATTTAATGCAACACTTTTTTTTTAAAGTGTTGCCATTTTTACTAGAAAATGCAACAATTTTCAAAAGTGGTGCAACTTTTACTGAAAATTGCAACATTTGTTTAAATTGTTGCATATTTCAATAAAAAATGCAACACATATTCAGAGTGTTGCATTTATAATGAAAAAAATGCGACACATTTTTAGTGTGTTTCATTTATAATAAAATATATGCAACACATTTTCTAAAAATAGAATTAAAACAAGGTTTTAAAATTAAAAATAATACCTTGTAACAACCTAGTCTTTAACCGAGCGTTTAATTTCCGATTTTGATCTAATAATGTAATTTAATTACGTTATTTGTTTTGTAATTTAATTAAGTAATGAAATTATTTAATTAAGTTAAATATATATGTTATAAATTATTTAGATGATCAAATTTAAAAGAGATGTAATATACAAAAGTGTAGGGGGTTAAATTGCACATATAGCTAAATTAAATTATATAAACCAAAATAAGGCATTACTGCCATTTATCACAAACAAAGAAAACTTGAAAATTCTCTCATTCTCTCTCTACACCTTCGGCTTTTCTCAAACATTTCATGAAGAATCATTAATTTGTTGCAATAAATTGAAGAATTAATCAAGGAGAAGTTACAAACGAGAATCAAGCAAAAAAAATTTACAAGATTTAAAGGTAATGCTTATTTAAATTTCGAATATATATGGGTTTAGTTTCGGTTTTGAGAAAAACCCAAATTCAAGATTTAAAGCATATATTGAAGTTGCATGTGTGAATTATTAGTTAGAAATCATGTATTGAAGTCTTTAGGAATTACAAAATCAAAATCATTGGTTAAATTGTCCAAAAAGAGTAGAAATCTGAATTTTTTATAAAATTTTGTGTTCCTGAGAAAAATCTTGATTTTTGGACGAATCTGGATAATTTAATGTGTTTAAGATAGGGAAAATAATGTAAAAACATCCCAATAATGATAATATAACCTTATTTTGAATTGCATGTTAATAAAAATGTGTTAGGTGAATTTTTTGTAAAAACCCAAATATGTCAAAACTGCAACTTCAAAAAACAAATCTGGAAAATTTTCCTGGTATGGGATCCGAATTCGGATGAGACCAAATTCGGATGAAGCACCATTTCAGATCCCATCTCGGATGCCTTATTTCACATGGACCATCTCATATGAGCAAGTCCGAATTCGGATGAGTGTTGATCCGAACTCGGATGATCCGAGTTCGGATGATTAATTCGGATGGTCCATTTCTGATTATAAGACCCATGATTATAATAATTAGAGAACATTTCAATAAAGCATCATGATGTATTTATATATCTCTTTGAGACTTCAAATGAACAAAGAAAGTGTAAAATGATTGATTTGAGTTTATCAGTTATCAGAATCAGATCAAATAAAGATTTAAAGTTAAAAGCTAATGTTCTTGCTATGATAAAATTCTGGACAGGTTCAGATAAATTCTGAACAAAGAATTGAACTATTAAAGATTAAAGTTAATGAAAGTGGGTCAAAGATTTGTAAAGCAAAGCCAGAGTCCAGAAAGACAAAGATTAAAGATTAAGTCCTGAGATAACTCAAGTGGTGGACAAATCTGCTTGATAGGAAAACAGAACCTGTGAGTTATAGATATTCAGTTTTACATGTTAGATTCCAGTTTAGACATATGGTTAGTGATAGTTTATCTTGGCATTCATTTATGCTCAGTTGGATTGTGGCCTGTGCTCACCATGGTTCGGTGATGCCCTGTGGATCATGATGCCTATTTGACTTATCATTTTGCGTACATTGTTCTTACAGTTCATTTCAAATATTGTTATAAGTTGATATTGATATCATGACCTTGATTATTTATGCTTCCATCATTGCTTGCATCTTTAAAGTATTTATTCAGCTTAGCATGATAAGCCTTGTCGGTCTATTATTCAAGACCTTGCTATGTCACCATTTATATTGAACTTGGTAATGATTATTCCGATTCTTCCCCCACGATGATTGCTGGTAGCTAGCCCAGTATAAGTGGATAGCTTCCACTAAAAGCGTGAGCGTGGCCTGGATATCATCCAACTCTATTATTACTATGTCTCAATCATGAGTGGTTGTAGCAGCAGTCAAGACATATCACGCTAGACCCCATGATCCGCTTGTTGAAATGGATGTAATCTGATAATCTATATTCTCACTAAGCAATGCTTATAGTTGCTGTTAAAACCTTTTTACAGGAAAAGATAATGGGAAAGCTCCTGCCGGACCCAGTTCTTAGGTCTTTCAAGAATCAAGTCGAAGATTCCATAGACCACTACTTCAACACCCCTTTTGGTACAGATCTGAAGATGATAATTGTGGTGGTTCGGGTAGATTCGCTTTGATTTTATGGTGACATGTATTAGATTAGTATTGTACCCTTAATAAGTTTAATTTGAAAACTTTAACTCGTACTAAAATTGTATTAAACTTAATCCTAATGTTTGTACCTGTAATTCATAAATTCCGCACTTAATTACTCTATCTTAGTCATGATTGATATCGTATTGCAAATTGTGGGACCTAGACTCTGAGGACCGCCCCGTAAGGGGAGGTCTTCACAGGATGGTATCAGAGCCCATAGTTTGAGTGAATCAAGTATTATGCGGATAATACTTGGTCTCAAACTGAAGCAATAGATATGTATCAATCATTTAGGTGGTTTGAACTGAGATAGGATGTACCGACGTTAGGATGGGAAAAAGGGTAATAGTTACACGTTTTATAATTTTCAGTAAAGATGTCAGGATCAGGTTATATTCCAAACAATATAACCCCCTAGCAAATGTTTTAAATGGTATAACAACTATTAGCCCAACACTCTGAACAACAAAACAAGAATATGTAAGAAAAGCTTCACGCTAGAGATGAGGCAGAAGCAAAAAGACGTGCTGATAAAAAGAGTAAGAAAAAAGATTAACAGGTTGAGAATAATGAGTCTGATTCTGATTACTCCACCCTAATGCCCAAATTGAGCAGCCGAAAGACTGTAAGTTTAAAGATTTTAAAGCAAGCGGTGCCCTGAACTTTGAGGGTACAGTAAATCCAATCCAGGCTCTGGATTGGATAAGCCACACTGAAGAAATCTTCAGAATTTCTGACTGCTTAAAATCCAAGTAAGTAAGTTATGCTTCTGCTTTGTTTGTTGGTGCGACCCGTGTTTTGTGGAAGACTCAGAGAAGTATTTATGGAGAAGAGGTTATCCAGACTTTAGTTTCTTGACATGTTTAAAGCGAAGTATTGTCCTGTTGACCAACAAGAAAAAATGGAGGTCCAACTGATACAACTACCTCAAGGAACCAAGACTGTTGACGAGTATGAGCACGAATTCTCGCGGCTCTGTGGCTATTTTTCATATCAAGTAACCACTGAGGAAAGAAAGATGAACCGATTTCGTGGAGGTCTTAACCCGAGGTACAGACATTCGATGAGTGCGATGAAGTATAAGAATTACTTGGAAATGGTTGAAGCTGCAAGGTAGATAGAGAGGGGATATCTAGAGTATGGCAATCAACTCTACGTTCCACTGACAAACACGACATGTCCTTCTCCTCCAAAGAAACAAAGATTCGGCAAGTTCTTCAAGCCCAACAAATCACAGTCCCAGCAACCCCAGCAATCTCAGCAGTATAGCTTGCCTCATAAAGCTCAAGCCTACTCTCTCACAAATGAACCGCGATTCTACAAAAGATGCAGGAAATCACACATGGGGCAGTGCAACCCGGATGACGTTACTTGCTATGTGCGTAGCAAGATCGGTCACAGCAGTGAGGAGTGTCCTCAGCGGGGTCTTGGATATGCAAAATGCAGAAGGCGTGTAGACTTTATGTATCAATGTCAAAGCGGATGCCGAGGCCAATCACAATCATCTGTTGGAGGTTCTACGATGAAAAGCTCAACCGCAACTCCAACGGCAAGGACCCATGCGTTTTAAATTACAGCGGAGGAATCAAAAGAAACCCCCGATGTGGTTACCGATATGTATCTGTTGAATTCTATACCTGCTCGCGTGCTATTTGATTCCCGTCCAAGTCATTCATACATATCAACTACTTTTGCTCAAAGACTTTTTAAATCTCCATCAAAGCTTCCTGTCATACTTAATATTGAGACAGCCGGTAACAATTATGTTATGGCTGATTCCATATACCGAAATTGCACTCTGCTTGTCAATAACATCGTATTCAACCTCGATCTCATTCCGATGCCGTTAAAAGAGTTCGACGTCATTATCGGCATGGACTAGCTAACGAGTAACGAGGCTACAATCGTTTGCAACCGACGTATCATCAGAATTAAGTCTTCAGACGGTCGAGTGTTGGAAATCAAAGGTGACAAATGAAAACGTGCCCATTGCATTATATATGTTGAGAAAGCACATAAATATCTGTATAAGGGTCACGAATCCTATCTGTGTTTTGTCTCGTCTGAATCTGTTAGAAGTCAACAAGAATTCCATATCTAATATTCTGATCGTCTATGAGTTCCCAGACGTATTACCTGATGATATTTCTGGAGTGCCACAGGAACGTCAAGTCGAGTTTGGAATTGACTTAGTTCCTGGTGCGGCTCCAATCGCTAAAGCTCCTTACAGACTTGCGCCAGCAGAGATGCAGGAAATGTCAAAGCAATTGCAAGATCTGTTGGAGAAGGGATTTATCTGACCTAGTTCATCTCCGTGGTGTGCACCTGTCTTGTTTATTAAAAAGAAATACACATTTCTTTGTATGTGCATCGACTATCGTGAGTTGAACAAAGTAACTATCAAGAATAAATATTCCCTGCCGACAATCGATGATTTATTTGATCAACTACAAGGAGCAAGTTACTTCTCCAAAATAGATCTTCGTTCTGGGTATCATCAGCTAAAAATCAAAGATGAGGATATTCCAAAGAGAGCTTTCCGAACGATATATGGCAATTACGACTTTCTCGTAATGCCATCAGGTTTAACGAACACACCAGGGGCGTTCATGGATCTCATGAATCGCGTGTGCAGACCTATGTTGGATAAATCAGTTATTGTGATCATAGACGATATTCTGATTTACTCCAAAACGGAGGCTGATCATGTTGTTCATCTGCGTCAACTGCTAGAGTTTTTGAGAATAGAAAGACTCTACGAAAATTTTTCCAAGTGTGAATTCTGGCTAAGACAGGTATAACCTTATATTGTCTCGAGCTATTTCCTTAATGTTCTTTGTATCAATGAAAACTTAAACTTCTACCTTGTGATTTTTATAGATCCAATTCGTTGGCCATGTTGTATCTGGCGAAGGTATTTCAGTTGATCCGTCAAAAGTTGAGGCTGTTCAAAAGTGGCAAACGCCTCGCAATGCCTCCGAAATTCAAAGTTTCCATGGATTGGCCGGTTACTATAGTCGATTCATTAAGGACTTCTCGAAGATTGATGTACCACTCACTATCCTGACACGAAAGAACACACCTTTCGTACGGGCGGATAAACAGCAAAAGGCATTTGAAACTTTGAAGCAAAATCTTATTCAAGCGCTAATCCTAGAGTTTCCACAGGGCAGTGATGACTTCGTTGTCTATTGCGATGCATCTGGTACTGGTTTAGGCTGTGTCCTCATGCAAAGGGGAAAAGTCATTGCCTATGCTTCAAGGCAATTGAAAGATTACGAGAAAAGCGCATCAACTCATGATCTTGAGTCGGCTGTTGTTACCTTTGCATTAAAAATCTAGCGTCACTATCTTTATGGGACTAAGTGTCGCTATACACCGACCATTAAAGCCTCAAACATCTATTTACTCAAAAGGATCTGAACATGAAACAACGACGGTCCTTAGAGCTTATCAAGGACTATGATTGTGAGATCCTATATCATCCAGGCAAAGCCAACGTGGTCGCGGATGCTTTGAGTAGAAAAGTCTACCCACAAAAGTGTTGATATGCCATGACTCCTGTTGTATTCTCTTCTGATCTTATAGAAGACATCAAATCTGCTCAAGCCGAAGCGTTGGAAGAAGAAAATATATGTTCTGAAAATCTCAAAGGACAACTTCAATTCTTATCTATGAATCATTTGGGATTTCAATGTCTCAAGGGAAACCGAATCTGGATTCCTAAGTATTGTTCTATCCGAAACATTCTTCTATTGGAAGCCCACAAGTCCAAGTTATCTATTCATCCTGGTAGCTCAAAGATGTAGATCGATCTAAAAGCTGATTATTGGTGGCCAGGAATGAAGAAAGACTTTGGTTAATACGTCGAAAGCTACAGAGTCTGTGAAATGGTTAAGGCAAAACACTAGAAACCCTTCGGGGATATGCAACCACTACCAGTTCCTGAGTGGAAGTGGGAGCATATAACCATTGTTTTTGTAACAAATTTGCCTAAAACCAAGAGACCAACGACTCCATCTGGGTAGTCGTGGATCGATTAAGGAAGTCAGCTCATTTTATACCGATAAAAGAGATGTCTCTTAATAGATTGGCACAAATGTACATCACTGAAGTTATTTCTCGGCATGGTGTGCCAAAGTCTATCGTATCTGATCGTGATAGTCGTTTCACTTCGAGATTCTGGAAAGAGCTGCAAGAGGGGATGGGTACTAAAATTTCCATGAGTACTGCTTATCATCCTAATGCAGATGGCCAAAGTGAACGCATTATCCTTACTCTGGAAGATATGCTCCGTGCCTGCGTTCTTGATGTGGGTGGTGTCAAGATCAAAATCACCTAAGATTAACTGGTTTTAATATATCAGAGATTAAACCAATAACCTTGTTTTGAATCAAAGTCCAATTAAGAAGTTTGCGGAATAACACTTAACTGTTTCTAGAAAACTTTCAGAACAATAAAGAACAGATATTCAAATAAATATAACCAATATCAGAACCTTTATATTGCCAAAAATTTCAAATTACAATCACCTCTAATCTGTTTTGATTAGACGAAGAACACGGATTGTTCTTATGGTTTTACAACCTTAGAGGCTTGAGAAACTTATCAGAATGAAAAATACAATGAAAACTTTAAGCACCACGATTACAGAACTTACACACACACTAGACAGACCTAGTCTATCTATATTTATAGCCTTCTGATTTGTTTCCTTGATGAACTCTGATTTCTATGGTAGTAGATATGCTTGGAAGATCTACAAATCTTTAAATATATATCACTTCCTGAATTTCAGCACTTTCTGTTATCAATCTGTTAAGAAGCTTGAACTTTTAACTCTGGCAGCTTGAACTTTTGAACTAGCAACTCGAGTTTGTTGAACTTTGTAATTACACAGAAATACTACTAACAGCTTGAGAAATCTAACTAACAGCTTGACATACTTAAATTATTTCTCAACAATCTCCCCCTAACTTAAATTCTTTGCACAAGAGTTTAAGTTTCTATACAAATAAGGAAATAAAACAAAGTAAAACTGTTATATATAAACTAAGGCATCCAAAAACATACAACTGTGAAAGTTTTTGCCTTATAACTTTCATGAATTCTCTCTTTATCTCCACTTTATCACATTCAATCTTTATTGAGCTCATTTGGAGTAGACATGCTTTTGGCAAATCAAGAAATTCAAAATTGTTGAATCTGCTGAATCTGTCTGCAAGCTTGAGTATATATGTCATGGATTTTGCATATAAATCAACTTGTACAATCTTCATTTCCTTGGCAGCTTCTATATCCACTGTGGTGGGTTCTGGATCAAAAAAGCTTCTGAGATCTTTTAAATTTGTCTGAACCCATACATTTGGTGACCTAAAGTGACTGGCAGTTCCAATATTATGCATTTGTGTCAGCTCATCTCTAGTCAATCTTTGAAACAGTTGGATTATGCTCTTGTATTCTTCCTCTGGACCAGCTTCTCTTTTGATTACAAAATGATATACTAAATCAATGTCATCCATTGACTTAGCATACTAGTAAGTAATTGGAGGTTTGTAGAAGTCATGTTGATCAAGTGTCTTTTCAATTTCCATAGCCTTTTGCAATTGTTGGTCAAAAAACACTCTTTTAACTTGATCAAACTTTGATTGTTGGATAGATTCAGGTTAAGGAACTTCAGCAACAGTTTGAGCTAGTTCTTGTGGATCTTGGACTTGTTGGGAGGCTTTGGAGGCTTTTTCCTTTTCCATTTCTCAGTCATATAAAGTCTGAAGCTTTTTAGTTGACCAAGATTGAGCAATAACCTTCGATATACCAGCTGTTGCAGAGAAATTGATCAATAATCTTCAGTGTTCTGCCTTTGAAGGCCCTGTTGGTCTTTTGCTCTTCTTCTAGCTTTCTTTGACCATAAACCCTCTTAGGTAAGCTCCTAAGGTTTCATCATCTCCTATTTGTTCCTGGGCTTGCTGATCTAGAATCTGATCCTGTTCTTCTGCCAACTTTCTAGCCAATTCAGCATCATGAGCAACTTGGGCTTCTTTTGAAATAAATTTAATCTTTGGAGGCTCAATCAAAATGCCATTTCCCTTGTATGTGGAAGCTGATACTGTGGCTTGGACTGCTGGGGCAGGAGCTTGAGAACCTTCGCTGATAAACACCCCACTTGGCTTAATGGGAACAACTTGAGCTTCTAGACTAACAGCATGAGAGACTGTTGGAACCGTTAGCCTAGAAACTGAAGCTGTTGTTGGTGAAGTTGAAGCTGTTTGGACTGGAAGTGAGATCTCCTGATTCTACCTCTTTTTGGATGCATTGGTTTGATCAAGGGAACCAAAAACCTTTGCAAGTAGCGTTTGAACCATCTTCTCAAGCTGCACAATCTTGTTACCATATAACTTCAACCCAAGCTGAAACTAGGCAAGTTTCTGTTGTTGGACTGTTGTGAGTTGTTGTAGAGCTGTGATTTGTGAACGCTGTACCACAATGATGGACTTGTAATGTTCCAAAATGGCTACAACAGGTTTCAGCCGTTGATCCGCCAATGTCGTAAGTTGCAGACTAGCCTCAAGATCTTCTAATGATAGTGGAACTTGAGATCTATCACTGGCATCAATTCCAGAAGTAGAAACATCTGGGCCCCTTTGTTCTTGGTACTGGGGAGTTCTAGAAGGTGCTTGCACACCCTCTGTTGCAGTGGGTGTGGTCTTACAGATGTTGGTACGGTCCTGTGCAGAGATATCAGTAGCACCAGCCAAAAGTCCCATATGAACATCCTCAGATGGGATGTTCACCTCCAAGTTGAGGGTGGGAGTGTCCTCAATTGGTTCCCTATCGATATTCTATGAAGACCACCCCTTGCGGGGCAATTCTCACGAGTCTAGGTCCCACATCATGCAATACGATATCAATCAAACTAAGATAGAGTAATTAATTGCGGAATATTAAATTACAGGTACAAAATATTAGGATTAAGTTTAATACAGATTACCGATTTTAAATTAAACTTATAAAGGGCACATGTCTAATCTAATCATGTCATCATATAATCAAAATAATCTACCCAGACCACCATATAATCATCATCCAATTAGTACTAAAATGGGTTTGCTGAGTAGAGGTCTATGAGATCTCCTGTCTTGATTCTTGTAAGACCTAAGTACTAGGTCCGGCAGGTGACTTTCCTTTATCTTTTCCTGTAAAAATGTTAATGTAGCAACCGTAAGCAATGCTTAGTGAGTAAATAGATTTTCAAATTAAACATGCATTGTCAAGCGGATCATCGTAAGTCTAGCGTGATATGTCAAGGCTGCCGCTACAGCCACTCATGATTGAGACATAGAAGTCATAGAGTCTGATGATGCTCAAGCAACGCTCACGCTTAAATCGTGGGGATCAGCCACATACTGGGCTAGCTACCAGTAAATCAACGTGGCAGAACACCGGAGGTCATTACCAAGTTCAATAGAACTGGTGAAATAGCCAGGTCTAGAACAATAGACCGACAAGGCTAGTCAAGCTGAATCAATATGTCCAAGTATATGCAATGATGAAACATACGTAATCAATGTCATGATAGCAATAGTCTCAAAGCAGTATCAGAAATGAACTATAAACGCAATAACATATGTAATGATGATCAAATAGCTATCATGATCAAATGGGCAACACCCAACCATGGTGTGCACAGGTCACAATCCAGCTGATATTAGGAATGTCAAATCAATCTAGCATCAACAATATGTCTCAACCGGAAATTCAAGCATGTTAAATCTGAATATCTATAACTCACAGATATGAGTCTTATTCAAACAGATGTAAAATCTGCCACCTGAGTTATCTCAGGATTTTATCTTTGTCAATCTGTTCTCTGTCAATTCAAGTCTTTGACCCGCTTTTAACTCTTTAAATCTTTGTATCTATATTAAGATTTCACTGAACCTGTCCAGAACTATCATATCAAATCATGTCAATATCATCATCTTTTATCTTTAAAGTCTTTATTTTATCTGATTCTGACAACTTGTTCATTCATAATTCATTCCTTCATGTTGGTACACCCTGTGTGACGATAGCAGTCTAATCGATCTGCGTTATGATTTAAGTAATATTCTGAATATTAACAAGTGTTTTGATATATATGTTTAATATGTGTTTGTCTGTTATTGATTGTGTGTTTGAACTTGATGTAACGTATTACAAGAAGTTCAAACATAAAAGTCAAAGAGTATGTCAAGCATAAGTTAAAATATAAGTTTCATCACTTAAGTGTTTAAGTGTATTGGTTAGATTCGAATATGTAAAGGAAGACATTCGAATCTGTGATAGATTCGAATGTATCCTTAGATTCGAATAGGTTAGATTCGAATCTGTCAGATGGACAGATTCGAATGAGGCCTTAGGCCAGATTCGAGGTTGGCCCACAACAGACTCGAATCAGGGTCTATAATTAGGGATAGACTCGAATGATTAGCGGACCTTTGGCAGAATTCGTGAGGAATTAAGCAATAGGCGATCTCGAGTTTATCAGCTAGGTGAGTCCCGTTTCGGAGAGAATTAGTACGTAGGATCGTTCGTGTGTCGGTCGTTCAGCGTCTAATAGTCTCCGTGTTTCCGTTGGTTGAGAGTTGTCCGTCTGACCGTAAACGAGGATTCCGCACTCGTTCACGGGTCCGCGTCTAGATAGATCTGTCAGTGGTAGACCTTAGGTGCAACGTCGCCATGTCTTTATCGATTGTACCTGCAGTATCATCCAAAGGAATGTTAAATGACTCAAATAACTTATCATAGTCAAATATCCATTCCGGACCAGTTTGGGGTTCATGTGTATAACTTGTGACTTCAATATTATACACAATCTCCACAGTACCACTCTTTTTGTTAAAAACCCGTTTGTTTGGTGAGTTTGGCACATAACCTAGGAAGTATCCTTCGTCAGCCTTTTCACCAAACTTCGGTTGATGTTTTGTCCTTAAAAGTGTACATGGTACTCCGTTGGTTGAGAGTTGTCCGTCTAACCGTCAACGAGGATTCCGCACTCGTTAACGGATCCGCGTCTAGATAGATCCGCGTCTAAATGACGATGGCCATATTTTTCCAAGGACCACGTTCGAATCTACGTCCGAGCCTACTGCGACTGTAGATGGGTCTCCAGAAGTTGCGAATCCAGAAGAACCTAATACTGAGAATCAGACTCAAGCATCAAGTTCTGCCTCGGAGGAAAACGTCCGTGAGGAAGAGAATGTGGAAGCTGAGCCTGTTCCCCCTTTAGGTGAAATAGGATCCAACTTAGGAGATAATCTAAGGGTAGACGAAATAGAGACCTCTAGGATTAACAAGAATCATCCTATCGATAGCATCATAGGAAATCCTAACGAGGGTGTGAGGACTCGGAGTAGTGTAAATAACAACACTGTGTTGTTGTCGATGATAAACGACTCCGAGGCATATCATACATGTCTATATTCGTGTTTCATATCGCAAGTAGAGCCCAAAAATGTGCAAATGGCACTTAAGGACAACTCCTGGGTTGAAGCGATGCAGGAAGAACTTTCACAATTTAGGAAACTAGAAGTGTGGGAGTTAGTTCTGTTACCTCGAGGGGAGATTGCAATAGGAACCAAATGGGTTTTTAAGTGCAAGAGAGACGATCGGGGTATAGTCACGCGCAACAAGGCGAGATTAGTTGTAAAGGGTTTCAACCAAGAGGAGGGAATCGATTACAACGAAGTGTTTGCACCAGTAGCAAGGTTAGAAGCAATTAGGTTGTTTTTAGCTTTTGCCTCCTTCAAGGGATTTAAGGTATATCAGTTAGATGTTAAGAGTGCTTTCCTGTATGGGAAAGTGAAGGAGTTGGTGTATGTAGAACAGCCGCCCGGGTTTACAGATCCTAAATATCCTGATAGAGTATATCGTTTAGATAAGGCTCTTTATGGATTACATCAGGCACCTAGGGCATGGTATGAGACTCTATCGAACCATCTCTTAGAAAACGGCTTTGAGAGGGGTAGGATAGATAGTACTCTTTTTGTGAAGAGAAAAGGAGATCACTTTATCTTGGTGCAAGTGTACGTCGATGATATCATCTTTGGATCATCAGACGAATAGATGTGCAAAGATTTTGAGAAGGTGATGAAGTCAAAGTTCGAGATGAGTGCTATGGGGGAGTTGAATTTCTTTTTGGGGTTACAAGTTGACCAGAAGAAGGAAGGCATGTTTATCCATCAGACCAAGTATGTCTATGACATATTGGACGGTTTGGGATGGAAGGAACAAAGTTGACTGCCCACTTCAGGCACGCCGATTCAAGTGAATCACAATCTCGGGCCGGGTACTGAAAGTGATACCGATGTGGATCCGACTTTTATATCGGGCCATGATTGGGTCACCTATGTATTTAACTGCTTCAAGACCTGACATAATGTTTGCTGTGTGTATTTGTGCTAGGTTTCAAGCGAATCCGAAGAGATGCATATGAAAGCTGTGAAGCGGATTCTACGATACCTCAAGTCGAAACCGAAGCTGGGACTTTGGTATCACGCGGAGGGAGATCTAGAGTTGGAAGCATTCACAGATTCTGACTAGGAGGATGCAGCTTGACGCGCAATATCAACGACTGGAGGTTGTCATTCCTCGGAGGGGAGACTGGTAATCTGGCAATGCAAGAAAACAAACTTCGGTAGACCGTGTCAACGTGCGAGGCCGAGTATGTTGCTGCTGGTAGTTGCTGTTCACAAGGTTTTGTGGATACAACAACAATTGCGGGATTACGGTTTGGCTTATACTCAAACCTCCAATTAGGATAGACAAATCAATCTACAATTGCGATAACAAATAATCCAGTTAAACACAGTAAAACAAAGCACATAGACATAAGGCATCATTTTATTCGTGATTGTGCTGAAAAGAACTTGATAAAACTGGTAAAAGTGGCAACTGAAGATAATAATGCTGATTTATTTACCAAAGCGTTTGATAAGTCACGATTTGAGTATTTAATTCAACTTAATGGAATGCGCAACCCAGAGTAAATTGACCTTAGCAGTATTTTATTTCCTTTTATAGTTATTATATTTCTTTCTTTTTAGTGTAGTCTGCTAATTTAGGAAAGTTTCTAACTTAGGAAAGTTTCTATTTTTAGTAAGTTTCTATTTTTAGTGAGTTAGTAGAATTAGCTTAGTTTAATGCGTTTTGCTATGAAAAACAAAAGAAAAAAAAAGAAAATTACAAAAATACAAAAAAAAAAAAAAAAAAAAAAAAAAAAAATTCAGAAAAGGAGTTAAGTCTTAGATACATAGGTTCAAAGTGACGAAAATTAGCACCGTCGTTACAGACTCTAAGTGTTTAGGCTTTCACACATAATGCAACTAAATCCTAAGTGTTATACTTTATTTAGTTCGATGTGTTGGTAGGCATAATACATATAGGGAATCACAAGGCTAATAAAATATTCTAGAAAAAATCAAGCGTGTCACTAACTTAGATGTACGACCAATCGGTCTTAATTTTTATGTACAAGACATACAAACATTGAGTCTAAATGAGGTATGCAAAATTTCTGGGGATGTATGGCAACATCAAATACATCTGAAAATGGAAAGAATAGAAATATCATGAAAAACTGAGAGTCGAAAACATGCAACTCTGTTGTACGTAAGTACAGACCTGTTGTCTCTGTTTAGATTCGGGTTAGCAGACATGTCGCTTTGTTGTACGTCAGTACAGACCTGTCACCGCTATCTGCTAACTTTAAAAGTTAAACCTTAAGTCGAACTAAGACACTTTGTTGTATGAGAATACAGACCTGTGTCCGATGTTTGTCTTTTAAAGAAAGTTTGCAAATACCAACAAGTTAGAATTTTTGTCTGTGTGCCTTGATCATAAAAGTATGTCTAAGTCTGAGTCACGTAAGATAATTTCCTGAATAAATAAAAAGGCCAAGGGATATTCCGAAATGTAGAGTGTTTAACAGGTGTAAAATACCAACAATCGGCTAAATGGGTATGTCACGACAAACAATACAAAGGAATCAAAAATTCCTAAGTGTGAAAGTTTAAGTACTGAAAGTTAGTATCGGACATCGCTATCTGATTGAACCTTTCTTAGACTATACTCATCAAAAATATGGTGTTAAGTATTTAGCTTAGATTGTAAATTTTCTTAAGTCTAGATTAAATTTTTGGTCAAAATTTTATTTTACTTTATTTTAATTTTACCTTAGTTATTTTATTTCATTTTAGTTTAGTTTAATTTTTACTTAGGTAAAAGGTCAAAAATTACTGAGGGTGCATTCAAAGTTGAATAAAATAATCAATGCGTGAAATATCTGAGCTTAGGTTAAAAGATTTGGCATAGTTTATCTGGTTACACTACACAGTAGAAAATAGTTGGTAAAAGTTGAAAATATTTCAAAATTTCCGAAATTTTTCTAAGTGTTGGAAATTTCGAATCTAAGACAGACTCGAATGTGAGATACTTCGAATATGTCAGTAGACTCGAAATTGCATAGACTCGAAGGTAGGTAGTATAAATAGGTCCACAGTGATGGCATTTATTTCTTACTACCCTCGAATCTGATTTCTCGAATCTGTCTTTGGCGATCTCGAATCTATTCTCGAGTCTATCGAATCTCTACTAAACGACATTTCGTCGAGTTTGAAGTCTTTGTGTTCGATTCTAATCTCATATCTAGGTATAATCAACAGGATTGTACAAGATTTTGGTGGTTTAATACACAAATTTGGATTTAAACATCACATTTTGAAGTTTTATTGGTCAAAATAGGGTTATTCATAAATAACTAAGTTAGGACCTATAAAATATCAAATTAAAGGCATAAATCAGTGATTAGAACTTAGTTGAACTAAAGTATGTGATTTACCTAGTTCAAAATGGTTAAAATCTTGGATTTTTGTTGAAAAAGGAGATGTCGGCCTTTCGAATCTGATAATGGACATTCGAATCTGATCATGGGTTTCTCGAATCTATCAATAGATTCGAGATGACCAGATATTCGAATCTGTCCATCAGACTCGAATAGGGTATGGGCACTTCGAATCTGTACTTTATTTATTTTGTTGAATTTAAATTTTATTAAACTTGTGGAAAGTTAATTGTGTTAGATTTTGTATTTAATCAAATACAAGATAAAACAAATTTGAATTTAAACAAGTTTATTGATTTTTAATAAGTCTAACAAATTTTATGTATTGTGCAGATATGGCGCTTCGTGCTTTTGTTCCCAAGCACAATATGGTACTGAATCCTGCCCATAACATCCCTGAGGCGCAGGGATTTCGAGAAGTTTTGGATTTTCTGGCGGAATCTAGGATAAGTTATGTGCTGTATGAAAACATTCCGATTGTGATATCCTATGTGCGTCAATTTTACGATCACTTGCAGGTGGACTGCACTGTCACCCCGACAGTGTTAAGAACTAGAATTGCCGGACAACCTTTGGTTTTCTCCGCTGATATTTTGAGACAAGTCCTGCAGTTGGGTTCCCTAGAACAAGAAGACGGGCCTACAGACTTTCCGTTAAGTATTAGGCAAGCAGCTTTTTTGAGAATGGGATACAGCTTGGACATTACAAAATCTTCATATATGAAGAGCGGGTTGATAGGCCAATGGCGTTTCTTGGTCCATGTGTTTATGATCTGTTTTGCGCCTAAGAAAGCTGGTTTTGATTATATAGTATCAAAAATCCAATCAGCAATGATCGCGATGGTATACAATAAGAAGTTTAGTTTCTCGCAGCTGATTTTCTCGGAATTTATCCATCAAATCACGGCTCCTGAGAGAGAAAAGTTCCTTTTGTATCCGAGGTTTGTGATGATGTTGATAAGGCACTTCTTGCCTGAGCTGCCACAATCTGATGATGCATTGACCGTCAATGTTATAGAGAAGCGTATCTATTCTGACTGTTCCTCACACCGAGGAAGGTTAGCCGTTCCGGAGGCACGTCCACTTTTTGGTGCAATTCTGGACAGGGAATTTCAAGCTCCGAATGATGCCAACTGGGCAGGAGTAGTTGGTGTCCAACAACAACAACAACAGCGACAGCAACGTCCACAGCGGCCGAGTGATCCGAGACGACAACAGCAACCAGCAGCGAGTCAAATCCCGGCAATCAGGCCGTCATCAAACCAACAACCAGAGGTACAGGAAGCAGGGCCTTCAAGTGCCAATCCAGAAACCGAGCAAATAGCCCAAACATTGGAGGAAATATGGGCTTCGGGTCCGCATGCAAATGAAGATGTTGCAGCAGCATTGGTGGATGAGCTGCTGAGTCCGCCTGGAGATAATGATGATATATTTCGTGATGTTGACGACTATGAGCCAGAGGGGGCTGAGGCAGGATTGACATCTTCGGAATCTGAAACCGAATCAGATGAAGTTCATGAGGTGGTGACTACCGAAACTGGAAGTTGTTTTGAGACTTATGGTTCTAGATTGATTGTCAATCAAGGTGGTTCGAGGAGGAGAGAGACCAGGGAATTGGAGGAGTCCGATTATGAAGAAGAAGAGATTGCTACGTTAGTGACGAGGCCACGAGCAAAACGTCATAGATTTATGCAAGGGTCGTCTTCTACCTCGGAAGCACAACCAGAAACCTCTCCAGCCCAAACCCAAGCACCAACCACAGATTCACCATCACCGCCACCTCAGCAACACGAACCCTACATTCCGCCACCATTCAATCCTTCTCCCCTTCAGTCCATTCCATCTATGCCAGAAGCATACAATGAAAATCAAAGATTTCTGCAGCTGAAGAGTCGAGTAGATTTTCAGCACGTTCAAATTATAACTCTCACTAAAGCAGTTGGTGAACTCCAAGAGCATAACGCTAATCTGGATAAGGAGAATGCTGAGTTGAGAATGATTATTGAAGGTGTAAGAGATGAAAACACTGAGCTTAAATCTTTTGTCACTGATCAGTCATCCGAGATCCGAGCAATGAGGTCCCTCATTGAGCAGTTAATGAAAAACCTTCAGGCTCAGGGGGAGACGTCGTGTCGTGATCAAGAAGTACAGAGGCGGAGGGACGATGATGAAGATGATAACCAAGGCAATGATCCCAGCTCTCAAAGACAGGATGAGCCAGTAGATTTTTCTACTGCTCAGGCTGCTCAATCTCAGGGGGAGCCAAGTCAAGCAGAAGGTGAAAGAGGAGAGGCTAGTTCTTCAAGGAATTTAGACAGCGACATGATCGATGCGCTAAAAGACATTGAAGAAGAGCTGATGGAGTTTGACTTTGAAGATGAAATGGAAGAGTTGGAGGAAGGGGAATTTATTCCAGATGATGTTGTTGACTGGAAATCTGACGACGAAGTGATAGAGGATGAAGACGATCAAGTCAATGAAGTTATTGTCAATTCACAACCAGTAACGGAGCTATATGAAGGACAAAATCATAATGTAATTGACATTGACTATATCAAAGTAGCCTCAGTCGAGGATAATGAACTTGAAGAGGCCGAGATGGAGCCATCTAGGACGAACTTGATCAATCTTTGGTTCAAGAAAGAGGAAAAGAAAGAGAGTTTGAAGATGAAGAAGAAGATGAGAGTTCCAGGTGCCGGGAACTTCTCAGGAGGCATTATTAGCTGGTTCTTTGACAGAGAACTGCAGCTGTTCATTTTGAAAAGAAGAGACGGACTTCAATACTTGAGGCGGACACTGAAAGCTTTTAATTCTTTGCCCAAGATTGAAGTTAAAGAGTTAGCCTGGAAGGAGCTTATTAATATTGGAGATGATCCTTACGCAAGCGTTATTGAAAGAATCATAAGGAAAGAAGGGAGATCAGGCAGATTTGAGAGGCTTAAGCCGAGATCAGGCAAGAGGGTCGAGGATGGATCAAGAATAGATCCTCATACTGGAAGACCTTGGGCTAGAATGATCTACAAGCCAGTCAAATGCTTGAAAAGAGTGCCAATAAAGCCAATGCCACAAAATGTTTTGAGCAACATGAAGTGGTGGTACCTGGAAATTGATACTGCTGAAGCTATAATGGAGGATCAAGACGAGCAGGTAATTTTGAAGGTATACGACCCACTACATTTGATAAACCTATCTAAGGACGACCTGAAGAAGCTTCACGATCAGCCTATATTCTTCACTGAACCATGGAGATCTGAAGCCAGGAAGTTCCAAAAGGTAGTTAAAGTTTGTATAGATGCAGGGTTATATGCAGGTAGTAGCGTCTATAGCTCTAGTACTTAAATTTGATGTAATGTAAATAATTAGAAGCTATCGTCAAGGGGGAGTCTGTTGGTACACCCTGTGTGACGATAGCAGTCTAATCGATCTGCGTTATGATTTAAGTAATATTCTGAATATTAACAAGTGTTTTGAGATATATGTTTAATATGTGTTTGTCTGTTATTGATTGTGTGTTTGAACTTGATGTAACGTATTACAAGAAGTTCAAACATAAAAGTCAAAGAGTATGTCAAGCATAAGTTAAAATATAAGTTTCATCACTTAAGTGTTTAAGTGTATTGGTTAGATTCGAATATGTAAAGGAAGACATTCGAATCTGTGATAGATTCGAATGTATCCTTAGATTCGAATAGGTTAGATTCGAATCTGTCAGATGGACAGATTCGAATGAGGCCTTAGGCCAGATTCGAGGTTGGCCCACAACAGACTCGAATCAGGGTCTATAATTAGGGATAGACTCGAATGATTAGCGGACCTTTGGCAGAATTCGTGAGGAATTAAGCAATAGGCGATCTCGAGTTTATCAGCTAGGTGAGTCCCGTTTCGGAGAGAATTAGTACGTAGGATCGTTCGTGTGTCGGTCGTTCAGCGTCTAATAGTCTCCGTGTTTCCGTTGGTTGAGAGTTGTCCGTCTGACCGTAAACGAGGATTCCGCACTCGTTCACGGGTCCGCGTCTAGATAGATCTGTCAGTGGTAGACCTTAGGTGCAACGTCGCCATGTCTTTATCGATTGTACCTGCAGTATCATCCAAAGGAATGTTAAATGACTCAAATAACTTATCATAGTCAAATATCCATTCCGGACCAGTTTGGGGTTCATGTGTATAACTTGTGACTTCAATATTATACACAATCTCCACAGTACCACTCTTTTTGTTAAAAACCCGTTTGTTTGGTGAGTTTGGCACATAACCTAGGAAGTATCCTTCGTCAGCCTTTTCACCAAACTTCGGTTGATGTTTTGTCCTTAAAAGTGTACATGGTACTCCGTTGGTTGAGAGTTGTCCGTCTAACCGTCAACGAGGATTCCGCACTCGTTAACGGATCCGCGTCTAGATAGATCTGTCAGTGGTAGACCTTACAGTTCATTAATATTCTTTGTTTCATAAATTTTCAAGGGTCTATATATATATATATATTTATACTCATTTTGCTAACTATCTCGTTATTTTATGCGTTCTCTATGTATTTTATTCAATATATCCGAATTTAGGGAGTGAGTTTCGAATTTAGGAATTAAGTTCGAACATATTAACAAAGTTAAATGAATCAAATTCGAAAATGCAATTAAATTCGAATATATAAACCTAGTTCGAATCTCAACACTAATTTTGATTCATATGTATAAATTCGAAATACTTATCTCGACTTTATACACCATTTAAACATATAAGTCAAATATGGAGTCAAAATTGAATTTCCTATTTCGAACATATGTACAAAGTCGAAGCCAATTTTCGAATTTAGTGATTAAAGTCGAATATGGATATTAAATTCGAGATTCCATTCAAATTTGTTGTCAAAATTCGAACATACTCTCGAAATTACCTCCATTTCGAGTTTGTTCTATGTATTTCGAATTTGTTCTTGGCATTTCGAGTTTGTTCATATTTTATAGCTTTAAATCATTCATTTCTAAAACTTAAATCACGAATATGATAAGTATTAAGCCTAGTTTTAATTTATTATGCATAATCTATAAGAATCTAGTTTAAAACTTAATCAAAATAGCTTTAAATTACATAAAAATGATAAATTCGAATTTATTGTTCAAAACCGAAAAAAATATAAAAACTTAAGAAATCGATTTTTACCTTGAATTCGTTGTAGATTGTTGTTGTTTATCACCTCCTGTAATTCTTCTTTCATTAATACTCCGAGTTGTTTGTAGATTAGAGTAAAGATTGATGAATTTGTGAGAAATCTAGAGAGAGAGTAGAGAGAGAGAGTAGAGAAAGAGAGTAGAGAGAGTAAAAGTGATTAAATGAATCATAAATCTCATCTATATACTTCATCTAGTTATATTTGCTACTTAACACGCTATTACTTTAGTATCTTATATCTCGTTTATTTAATTATCTTTAATAATTTAATAAATCATAATTTAAATATTTATATAATTTAATTAAATATTTCATAATTTAATTAAATTTCAATTCAAATAATGTAATAATATTACATTATTGGTTCAAAATACTGAAATTAAATTTAGCTAAAGACTAGGTTGTTACAGAATGGGCTCCACCACGCACAAACTTCGTCCCCGAAGTTAGCTATGTTCGAACAGACTGGGATAATTAGCTTTCATAACATTTTCAGATTCCCAAGACTGATGCGAACCCTTGTGGTGTTTCCACTGGACGAGCACCATCTGTATCTCTTTATTCCGAAGCTTTTTGGTCTTCGAGTCCAGAATACATTCTGGCTCTTCTACCACTAGAAGCTTCTAATCAATCTACAAGTTAACGTGTGGTATTTGAACTTCTCTGTCAGAATCTAAAACTCACTACCTAAGATTAACTGGTTCGAATTGATCAGAGTATAAACCAATAACCTTGTATTTAATCAAAGTCCAATTAAGAAGTTTGCGGAATAACACTTAATTGTTTTAAGAAAACTTTTAGAATCAATAACAAATAAATATAATTGAATACACAAAGTTGCTTGTATTACTGAACTCAATGATTGCAATCACCTCTAATCTGATTGATTAGACGAGGAACACAAACTGTTCTTAGGGTTCTACAACCTTAGAGGCTTATGAAAACTTAAACAAAAAGCAAATTACAGACTTGAACGTGCAGAAAACTTGATTACAATAGAAAAACCTATTCTATGTATTTATAATGCTTTCTGATTTGTTTCCTTGAAGGACTCTGACTTCTCTGATAGTAGATATGTTGGAATCTTCGTGTAAATATCTCTTCCTGAATATCAGCACTTTCTGTTTATGAAACTGTTGAGCAGCTTGAATCACATAGCAGTTTGAACAGAGTAGCTTGAGTAAATTTACTCTGGCAGCTTGAACTTTTATACTAGCAGCTCGAACTTCTTCAACTAACAGCATGAACTTTGTACTTACACAGAAAATCTACTAACAGTTTGAGAAATCTAACTAACAGTTTGAACTACTTAGAATATTTCCCAACAATCTCCCCCTAACTTAAATTCTTTACACAAGACTTTAAGTTCTATACAAATAAGGAAATAAAACCAAGAAAAACTTCTATTTACAAACCAAGGCTTTCAAAAACTAACAATTGTGCAAGTTTCTGATTGACTGCCTTAAAAAATTCTTTCTTCAGATCTTCTCTATCACAATATATTCTCACTGATCTCATCTGAAGTAACAAAGCATTTGGAAGATCATAAAATTCAAAATTGAAGTACATACCGGATCCATTTGCAAATTTGAGTCTGTAAGTCTTTGATTTGACAAATAGATCAACTTGTGCAATCTTCATCTCCTTGGCATCTTCTATATCTTTCTTTATTGACTCAGGATAAAAAAAGCTCTTCAGATCTTTGATAGCTTGCTTTACTTGTGGATGAGAGGATCTAACTTGTGTTACAGACCCAACATGATGCATTCTTGTGAGCTCATCTCTGGTCATCCCTTGGACTATATGCATTAAGCTCTTATACTCTTCATCAGGACCAGATTCCCTTCTTACTACAAATTGATATCTTAAGTCAATGTTGTCTATTGGCTTAGCATACCAGTAATTAATAAGACGTTTTGTGAAGTCATGCTGGTCTAAGGATTTCTCAATTTCCATCACTTTCTGAAGCTGATGCTCAAACGACACCCTTTTAACCTGATCAAGCTTTGCCTGTGAAATTGTATCTGATTGAGGAATAGAAGCAGCAGCTTGAACAGAAGGTGCAGTATCACTCACACCAGCTTGATCATTACTTATACCAGCTTGAACGGGTTTTTGTTGACTTTGGACTTCTTGAGAGACTTTGGCTACCTTACGTTTTTCCATCTCTTTATCATGTATATCTTGTAGCCTCTCTGTGCTCATGGACTGAGCCATCTTCTTTGGAATGCCAGCTGAAAAGGCAAAATTGATCAAAAATCTTCTATGCTCAGCCTTTGAATGCCGTGTTGGCATTTTCCTCTTTTTCTCATTCTGCTTAACCACAAACCCTCTTAGGTAATCACCTAAGGTTTCATCATCTTGCATTGGGGCATGGGTTTGCTGGTCTAAAGCCTGATCTTGTTCTTCTGCTATCTTTCTGGCAATTTCAGCATCATAGGCAATCTGGGCTTCTCTAGAAGAAAATTTATGCTTTGGAGACTCAATGAGAATACCCCTGCCCTTATCCTTGGTTGCAGAAGAGGTAGCTTGGACTGTACTAATGGGAGCCTGAATTCCTTCTCTGATAACAAGTCCAGTTTTTCTTGTAGGAGCAGCTTGAGTTTCTAGGCTAACAGCTTGAGCAGCTGTTGGGACTGCTAGCCTAGAATCTTGGACTGTTGGAGCTGCTTGGACTGATGGAGGGATCTCCTGATTCTCCCCCTTTTTGAAAGCATTGGTTTGGTCAGGAGGACCTACAACCTTTGCCAATTGGGTTCGAATCAGTTGCTCTAATTTAATGATCTTATTGCCACAGAGGGTGAACCCTCTATGGAGATAATCCATTCTTTGGTTTTGAGCAGCTTCTGTCTGTCTGAGTGCAATGATTTGTGCCCCCTGTGCAGCAATGATGGACTGATAGTATTCCAACATTGCTACAACAGGTTGCAGCCTCAAGATCAGCAAACGAATGTGGTGCTTGTGATCTATCACTGGCAGGAATTCCAGAAGTAGAAACCTCTGGGCCCCTCTGTTCATGGTACTGGGGACTTCCAGATGGTGCTTGCACACCTTCTGTTGCCATGGGAGTGGTCTTATTGATGTTGACCCTGTCTTGTGCCTCTTGTGCAGTTGTAACAGTAGTGTCAGCCACAGAACCCATATGGACAACCTCTGTAGATATGTCCACCTCCAAATTGAGGTTGGGAGAGACCTCAGTGGGTGCCCTTTGGATATTCTGTGCAGAAGTGTCCTCCTGCACAGGGATATTTCGCTCTTGTAGGAGGATTGAGGAAGAAGGAGCTCCTGGACCTCTCTTTCTTTTGTATAATATGATTGGGGATGTGGGTTTAACAATAGGAACAAAAGGCATTTGAGTATCATGAGGAGTGGGTTGGGGTCCTGGGGGTGAAGCACTAATGTTAGGCTGAGCCTGCTCAGGACCCTCTCCTCTGTTTCTTGGAATGATGCCCAACGTTGCAGAAGGCAATGGGACATCAACAGACAAAACATTGGCACTTGTTTTTAGAAGACGTTTTATTGATGGTAAATAGTGCCTATGGGAAACATGAATCCTTTTATGTACACTGAAATTACTGCAAGTTCTTGCAATAATTTCAGCCAAAAATCTAGGATACATAAAAAATTTCCCATGTTTTATGGCATCATGCCTTAGCATACCCTGAAAAATCATATTAGAAAAATTGAACTGTTGGCCCGTTGATAAACACACTAAGGCAGTGGCTATATTTGAAGAAAATTCTGACCAACCAGTTCTTTTTGGGCTTATACATTGCTGAATAATATGTACAAGATACTTCCACTTAGGGGCAAAATTTGATTTAAAGAGTGTATAAGATTCACCAGGTCCCCTATATCCAATAGTATGAAGACCATTATATAAGGCGGTAAGGGATAAGTCTGTTATACTTGAGGCATCTTGAAGATGCAAATGTTGGCGTATGATCTCCTCAGTGATAGAAACAGTGTTGCCATCAATTTTAGATGTCAAAGAAGTGACTCCATTAACGATTTTGAGGGAGGCATGTTTCCAGAACTGTTCTATATGAGAAATGTAGATAGTGGGATTGATGTTTAGGGCATGATGGATATGGGAACTTCGAAGGAAGTCCATCATGTCATGGAATGGTTCAAGATCAGCACGTTTGAGAGAGTAGGGTAGGCTGTTGTGTTCTTTTACAAACTCCATTGATGATCGATGAGTTAGGGTTGCAGTGATGTGCGTGGGAATTGCTCAGAGAATCGAAGAAGGGTTGTGGAAGATATTTTGCAACTGGTAGTCATAATAGAACGAAACAGGAACCTTTAAAGGTTTTGAAAATATCAAAACCCGCGCACACACTTATGAAAATTACCAGATTACCCTGCACACTTTGGCAGATCAAGTGAAACAACTAACAGTCCGAGAAAATGAACTAGCAGCTTGAGAAAAGGCTCAAGCTGTTAGTCGAAAATTAAGTAACTGCTAATGAAACAGTGACTCCCCCTTAATCAAGCATTTTCATAGAAGAAGAGAGAATAAGGAAAAACAAATTAATCCATATTAACCATGCCAATATTTGATACTAGGAAAGTGAATCTTCCTACATCAAATGGTTTTGTAAATAGATCAGCTAACTGATCATCAGTATGAATTTTTGTAACTTGGATTAACTTCTTCTCATTACAGTCCCTTATAAAGTGAAATCCAATGTCTATATGCTTGGTTTTGGGAAATTTCACTGGATTTTGTACAATGCTAATTGCACTTGAGTTGTCAATGTAAATGGGAGTGGATAGGAAATTCATACCATAGTATCTCAGTTGATTCTGAATCCACATCACTTGGGAGCAACAACTTGCAGCTGCTACATATTCTGCTTCAGTAGATGAAGTGGAGACAGTTGTTTGCTTTTTGAACTGCCAAGAGACCAATCTTGCTCCCAAATAATGACATCCACCAGTTGTGGATTTTCTGTCAATGTTGCATCCTCCATAATCACTGTCAGAATAGGCTGTTTATTCAAGAGGAGAGTCTTTACGATACCAGAGGCCCAAATGTGGTTGGCCTTTGAGGTATCTAAAGATTCTCTCAACAGCAACTAGATGGGAGTCCTTTGGAGAACATTGAAACCTGGCACAAACACAAACAGCAAACATAATATCAGGTCTAGAAGATGTTAGATACATAGAGATCCTATAAGGGATCTGTATAGATGAATGTCCACATCTATTCCATCTTTGTCTGTATTAAGCTGCTTGTGAGGATCCATAGGAGTATTGCAACTTTGGTATCTTTGTACCCAAACTTGTCCGGTATGCCTTTAACATACTTTGATTGACTTATGAAGAGACCTGAGGGCTTCTGCTTGACCTGCAATCCTAGAAAGAAGGTGAGTTCTCGCATTGAACTCATTTGAAACTTTTTGTGCATCAAGGCCTCAAAATCTTTGCACAGACTATCATTTGTTGACCCAAAGATAATATCATCAACGTAGATCTGTACAAGCAGAATTTCAGATTTGATGGACTTTGTGAATAGTGTTTTGTCCAGAGTACCTCTCTTGAATCCATTCTGTAGAAGGTATGATGACAATGTGTCATACCATGCTCTAGGGGCTTGGTGGAGTCCATAGAGAGCCTTGTCTAGTTTGTAGACTCTGTCTGGATACTTGTAGTCCTCAAAACCAGGAGGTTGACACACATAGACCTCTCCTTCAATTGTGCCATACAAAAAAAGCAGACTTCACATCCATTTGATACACTTTGAACCCTTTGAAGCTTGCATAAGCTAAAAACAGTCTGATGGCCTCAATCCTTTCCACTGGAGCAAAGACATCATCATAGTTCATTCCTTCCTCTTGAGTGTATCCTTGTGCTACTAGTCTTGCTTTGTTCTTGATCACTATCCCTCTCTCATCCTTCTTGTTTCTGAACACCCATCTTGAACCAATGGCTCTCTTACCATTAGGAAGATCAACAAGTGTCCATACATTCTGAATCTTGAATTGTAGAAGCTCTTCCTGCATTGCCTCAATCCAAGATGAATCTTTCAAAGCTTCTGATGCCTTTTTAGGTTCTACCCGAGACATGAAACAGGCATGTTCAAATGCAGCTAGACTAAATTTAGAAACTGTTGGTTCAGCAACAGTAGTCTTCTTGTGAACCATTGTCCTTGTTTGCACAGGTGTGTGTCGATCAACCATTATTTGATTGAGAGGATGATATTTGTGAACCCTGAGTGTAGGCTCTCTATCTGTCTGGAAAGAGGTTCCAAGACTTGTATCATCTCCATCAGGACCAGTTGGTGGTTCAGCTTCTGGAACAGCTTGACTAAAATCTGGGACTGTTTCCCTTTGTGTTGGAGCTGTTCTCTCAGGACTTGGGATCTGCACTTCATTGGCTGGATTTGAATCATGTTGAGCATTCAGAACCCCTGGAGGGTCACAAGACAGAAGTGGTATAACTGTATACTCATCCCAATTATTTGAATCTGCAGCAGTGTGAAGCTTTGTGCCAACAGCTTGATCATTTGTGCTGCCAGCATGAGAATTTGCATTGACAGCTTCAATTATGTGTTCATCAGATTCTGCAGTATACACAATGATCATCACATATGAACTCCTTTTGTGGTAAACCTCTTACCAAGTTCTTTTTGACTAAAACATTCATGGATTTGAAGTTCATGTGACACATCCTTCTGTGCCAAAGAGCAGACTCATTGGATGATGCTTTGGATATTAAACAGCTTAGAATACTTGATTTGGATAAAAGTTATGTGTCCAAATAGTATACATTGTCCTTTCTTGGTGTTCTCAGTAAAACAAGATTTTCAGAAATTCTAAAATCTTTTGAAAGAACAATGCACTCAGAATTTGTAAACAAAACAATATTTTGTTTGTCACAGATTTGAGACACACTCAATAAGTTATACTTAAGCTGTTCATCATACAAAACATCATTGAAAATCATGTTACCTGCATTAACAGTACCTTTACCTGTAACGTTACCACCTTTGGAGTTTCCTCCAAATGCAACAAACCCTCCTTCAAAGCCTTTGAAATTTGACAAGCACTCAGAATTGCCTGTCATGTGCCTAGAGCATCCACTGTCCAAATGCCATCTTGTTTTATGAGGTGATCTGTGGTTGCCCTGCACAAATAAAAGCTTAATTAGTAGTGGAGTAAACCCAAACCAAGTTGGTTTTGGGTTTTCCTTGTGCATTAACATAACTAAACACTGTCTTTGATTTCTTATACTTAGTGAGATCCACTGATGGATTTTGTGGAGAGTATTTAGTTATCACATGAGGTATCCAGGTATTTTGTCCATCCTTTTCAATAACAGTCTCAGATGATCCATTACCAGTCCTAATTTTGAGCCTAGCAGTCTGAACTGAGGCTGTAGTGCTAACAGCTTGAGAAATTGCACTAGCAGTCTCAACTTTAGACTTGGCAGTTTCAACATTTGTATCAACAGGTTCACCTGACTTTTTACGTTTAACACACCATATTTGTTTAAAATTTAATTTTGGTTTAGCTAAAACTTGTTTTTGGTGTGTGGACTGTTTCTTATTTACTTTTGAGAACCTGTGATCAACTGTTTTCTTTGGAACTGATGCAGTAGGAGGTTTGGCCTTTGAATTTTTGGAATTTTGAGAGTTTGTCTTTTTATGAATCACAGTCTCTTTTGCAACAGATGGTTTATAAAAGCAATCCCTGGCGAAATGATATTTCCTGCCACAATGGAAGCATTTTTTGACTGTTTGGATTGGAGAACCAGTTTTATTGGATAATATCTGGTTCTTGTTCCTTTGATTTCCCCTTACCTGCTGTTATTTGGGAAACTTTTGGACACCATGCTTTTGGCATGTGCAGATTGGAACATTTTTACCCTTTTTATTATTCTTTGAGGAAGATGTAGTGTGACAGTTAGAAGGTACAGAAACCTGTGGAGCAGCATTGCATACACTCATCTTCTCCTTTCCTTTCTTATTGGGGATTTGAATGTCTATAGGTGCACTCATTGTTTTGTGTTCTTTCTCAACTTCTGTGCACTCACAGTCTCTATTTTTAATCAGGTCTTCTTTAGATTCAGGACTGTTTTTAAGGATAGGATCTACAGAGGTCATACACTTATCTAATGATTCATGAACAAGCCTATCAGCTACTTCACTCATTGGAAGAATGTATTTGTTGTTGTATGGAGGTGGAGTGGCTCTGTATCCTATACCTTCTTTGGGATTGAGCTGAGATTTTACCCTATCTTTAAATTGGACTTCTATTAGGTGTTCCAGCTTTTGATTTGCCAATTTGAAATTTCCTAGATCTATATTGACAGATTCTAGTTTCTTATTAGCCTACACCTTTTGTTCGGTCTCTTCTAATTTTTTATTTAGGGATTCTATTTTCTTATTCAGCTCATTTTTCTCCCACTCATGATATGTTCTATCATGTCCCATTTGAATCTCATTATCCTTATAGTCATTGATCTGTTTTTCAAGATCTTCTATGGCCTGCATGTATTCATATCTCCTTTCTTCCATCTTAGCTAGAGTTTTACACATGCTCTCATTATGATCTTTGTACTTTTTAACCATATTTTTTAACATGTTTGAGAGCAGAGTTTAGAATTTACCTCAGATGGTAGTTCAGTAGAGGTAACATTTGATGTTTCTGCGATTAGAGCTTGATTTTGAAACTCTTCCTCTGTCTGATCACTCCAGTCAAACACATTGTATTCTTGAGAGACAAGTGCTTCTGATGATGAAGCCTGATTAGTCTGATGAGGTCTTGATGACTGTTGACCTTGAGATCTGCATTCTCTGGCAAAGTGGCCAAGCTTGTGACATTTAAAACACTCAACTTTTGACTTATCAAAAGCTGGTTTGTCTTCTGCTCTAGCTTGAAAGTTGGATCTGCCACTTCTTTTCAGAAACCTTTTGGCCCTCATGGCCAGGCTTGCATGTTGCCATTTCAGATCCATCTCTTCTAGGTCATCTGGATGAATCTGTTCTAGATCTTCAGCATTTAGAGCAAACAGTCCATCATTGGCAACAAAAGCTTCATAGTGAGCTTCAGTAGAGTTACCATCACCACCTGAATAGGAATCACTGCAATTAGATTTTTCAGATGACAGTAGAGCAGTGTTGTGATTATAAGAAAAAGATTTCTTTTTAGTGTCAATCTCAGTTTCAAACACTCTCAGACTGTTGTACAGATCATCCAGCTCTATTTCATCAAGAGTGTCTTTTGTTCTCCATTGAGGAGCATAATCTGTCCACTCTTCACCAAGAGATCTAAGAAATTTTCTGTTGACTTCATCTTGATCCAGGCTGACTTTTGCACTCTCCAATTCACTTATCAGTTTCTTAAACCTGTCAAAGATTTGAGTAAGATTTTCATTCTTGCCACCAGAAAAGTTCTCATACTGATGTTTCAAGAGATCCTTTTGATTTCTCTTGGTACTAGCATTCCCAGCAAATCTTTTCTTTAAAGCAATCCAAAGAGAATGAGCAGTATAAAACTTTTTAAACTGATGTTGATAAGCATTTGGAATGGCTATTTGTAAAAGTGTAAGAGCTTTTACTTCATTCATTCTAGCCTTCCTTTCAAGTTCAGTTTTTGGAGGAGTTTTGATGGGTTTGCCCTCATCATCAAGTTCAGGATCAACTACAGGAGGAAATTCAACAACTTCCCATATAGCATAGTCAATAAATTGAATATGCTGTTTGATCCTGAGCTTCCACATCTCAAAGTCAGTGGGTTTGAGCATAGGCACTTTGAGTCCTTGCCCAGATCCACTACTGCTATTATCAAATTCCATTGCAGAAAATTAAAGTGTGTAAATTAAGCTTCTGACTTTGAAAATAAAGACAGACCTGTGCCTCTGATACCACTTGTCAGAATCTAAAACTCACTACCTAAGATTAACTGGTTTCAATTGATCAGAGTATAAACCAATAACCTTGTATTTAATCAAAGTCCAATTAAGAAGTTTGCGGAATAACACTTAATTGTTTTAAGAAAACTTTTAGAATCAATAACAAATAAATATAATTGAATAGACAAAGTTGCTTGTATTACTGAACTCAATGATTACAATCACCTCTAATCTGTTTGATTAGACGAAGAACACAGACTGTTTTCTTAGCGTTTTACAACCTTAGACGCTTATGAAAACTTATACAAAAAGCAAATTACAGACTTGAACGTGCAGAAAACTTGATTACAATAGAAAAACCTATTCTATGTATTTATAATGCTTTCTGATTTGTTTCCTTGAAAGACTCTGACTCCTCTGATAGTAGATATGTTGGAATCTTCGTGTAAATATCTCTTCCTGAATATCAGCACTTTCTGTTTATGAAACTGTTGAGCAGCTTGAATCACTTAGCAGTTTGAACAGAGCAGCTTGAGTAAATTTACTCTAGCAGCTTGAACTTTTATACTAGCAGCTCGAACTTCTTCAGCTAACAGCATGAACTTTGTACTTACACAGAAAATCTACTAACAGTTTGAGAAATCTAACTAACAGTTTGAACTACTTAGAATATTTCCCAACATTCTCTTTCGTCGGCTAAGCTCTTTCGTAAATGACTGACATGGAATACAGGATGTATTCCAGATAAGTCCGCTGGCAGTTCAAGACGAAAAGATTGATTTCGTATCTTTTCGACAATCTTGAACGGTCCGATGAATCTCGGAGCTAGCTTGTTTCTCTTTATGAATCGAACCACATTCTTCATTGGGGATACTTTCAGCATCACCCAATCGTTAACCACAAAGCTTATTGATCTGTGTCGATTATCATAATATATCTTCTGCCTGCTCTGAGCTTCAAGAATGTTCCTTCTAACAAGCTGAATCTTTTCATGAGTCAACTGTAGAAGGGCAGGACCCGCTACCGGTGATTCACCTGTTTCACGCCAACAGGTGGGAGTTCTGCATTTTCTTCCGTATAAAGCTTCAAATGGAGCCATCTTGATCGTTGAATGATAACTGTTATTGTATGAAAATTCGACCAATGGCAAGTGGTCATCCCAGTTACCACCTATATCAAGAACACATGCACGAAGCATATCTTCGAGAGTACGGATAGTACGCTCACTCTGGCCATCTGCATTAGGATGATTAGAAGTACTCATAGAGATCCGAGTACCCATCCCGTCTTGTAAAGCTTGCCAGAATCTAGATGTGAAGCGACTATCACGATCAGATACGATAGACTTTGGCACACCGTGTCGAGAAATTATTTCGATAATATATATCTGTGCCAATCTATCAAGAGAATACGTCTCTTTCATCGGTATGAAGTGAGCTGACTTCGTTAATCGGTCCACGACTACCCAGATGGAGTCGTGCTGTCTCTTGGTTTTGGGCAACATCGTAATGAAGTCCATGGTTATATGCTCCCACTTCCACTCAGGAACTGGTAGTGGTTGCATATCCCCGAAGGGTTTCTGGTGTTTTGCCTTAACCATTTGACATACTCTGCAGCTTTCAACATATCGACCGATGTCTTTCTTCATTCCTAGCCACCAATAATCGAATTTCAGATCAAAATACATCTTTGAGCTTCCAGGATGAATAGATTACTTGGACTGATGGGCTTCGGATAGAAGAGTGTTCCGAATAGAACCATATTTAGGAATCCAGATTCGGTTTCCCTGAAGACAGTGAAGTCCCAAATGGTTCAGAGATAAGAATTGTAACTGCCCTTTGAGATTTTCAGAACCGATATTCTCTTCTTTCAACGCTTCGGCTTGAGCAGATCTGATATCTACGATAAGTTCTGAAGAGAATACTACAGGAGTCAGGGCATAGCAACACTTTTCTGGATATGTCTTTCTACTAAAAGCATCCGCGACAACATTAGCTTTGCCGGGATGATATAGGATCTCGCAATCATAGTCCTTGATAAGCTCCAAGGACCGACGATGTTCCATATTCAGATCCTTTTGAGTAAAGAGATGTTTGAGACTCTTATGATCGGTGTAAAGCTGACACTGAGTCCCATAGAGATAGTGACGCCAGATCTTTAGTGCAAAGGTAACGGCAGCCAACTCAAGATCATGAGTCGGTGCACTTTTCTCGTAATCCTTCAATTGCCTTGAAGCGTAGGCAATTACATTTCCCCTTTGCATCAGAACACATCCTAAGCCAGTACCAGATGCGTCGCTGTAAACGACAAAATCATCATTGCCTTCTGGTAAGGCTAGGATCGGCGCTTGAATAAGCTTTTGTTTTAGAGTTTCAAATGCCTCTTGCTGTTTATCTGCCCATACGAAAGGAGTATTCTTTCGTGTTAACATCGTAAGTGGCACATCAATCTTCGTGAAGTCCTTAATGAATCGCCAGTAGTAACAAGCCAATCCAAGGAAACTTCTGATCTCTGATGCATTGCGAGGTGTTTGCCATTTCTGTACAGCCTCGACTTTAAAGGGATCAACTGAAATTCCCTCTCCAGATATGACATGGCCAAGGAATTAAATCTAGAAAGAAATCAGAGTGAAATTTCAAGTTTTGTTTCAATCAAAGAATGCTTAGGAATGACTCAAGACAATATACAGTTGTACCTGTCTGAGCCAGAATTCGCACCTAGAGAATTTTGCGTAGAGTCTTTTTTTCCTTAATAACTCTAGCAATTGTCGCAGATGATTAGAATGATCAGCCTCCGTTTTGGAGTAAATCAGAATATCGTCTATGAATACGATAACTGACTTATCCAGCATCGGTCTGCACACGCGATTCATGAGGTCCATGAATGTCGTTGGTGCATTTGTTAAGCCGAACGGCATCACGAGAAATTCGTAATGACCGTATCTTGTTCGGAAAGCTGTCTTTGGGATATCCTCATCTCTAACTTTCAGCTGATGATACCCAGAACGAAGATCAATCTTGGAGAAATAGCTTGCTCCTTGTAGCTGATCGAATAAATCATCGATTCTGGGTAGAGGATACTTATTCTTTATAGTGACTTTGTTCAACTCGCAGTAATCAATGCACATTCTGAGAGTTCCGTCTTTCTTCTTAACAAATAAGATAGGTGCACCCCACGGAGATGAACTCGGTCGGATAAATCCCTTTTCTAACAGCTCTTGCAATTGCTTTGATGTCACATCCTTGCTTTAAAACACGCTTGCTTATCCCAGGAATATTAATAAATGCATAAAGCTTAATAAAATATTACAATAAGTCTTGCACTACACGTGCTACAAGGTTACAGTACTAAGTTGCTAAAAATATCATAACATAAATAAAAGCAGCTACCCAAAACCCAAGGCATCATAAAGCTATCCCACAAGCTGAAAGTGAGCTAAGTCCTCTGGGTTGATCAGATAATAGACCTAAGCAGAAGGTCCAGCTTGCTCTTTACCTTTTCCTGTAAAAATTTATGAGTAGCAACTGTAAGCTAATTGCTTAGTGAGTAAACAGATATTCTTGAATGCATGTAAAATATGAGGCGAAAGTGCCTATAAAGGGTGTTATGCTTGATTGCTTGCTTGCTTGTTTGCTTAATACCCAGAAAGAACGCTGCACAATTGAGACATTTCACGCAGAACGGAGATGCCACCACTAGGGGTTTACCGCTGACAGATGATCAATCTGTGATGCGGGGCTAGCTACCCGCATAATGCTCAAGGGATAGTGGTGAACATCAGAATTGCTTGCTTGCTCAATATAATGCTTATGAGATGCACAAAGAAACGCTAAAACAAAGCTTGCTGTATAGTATGCAGAACAATAAGCAGATAGCAAATAAATATGCACATTAATAGATCAGATGTAAGATCCGGCTAAGCTGGGCATCGCCTGTACAACAGTGTTCGCCTTCACTCACAAAAGCCTATTGAATTCCAAAGAAGTCATATAGAAGCAAATTATGTCTCAATTTCATATGAAATATGTAAACAAGAATAACTGTTACTCACAGTACTGTTTATGCTTGCACTGGCTTTTCTATGCTTTATATTGCTCTGAAACGCTTGCACTTGCTTATCTAGGCTTTAATATTGCTTTCGGCTCAATATGGCTTTGCTTTACTGACTGAGGCTTTAAATAAACTTTGAGACGCTCTGGCACTTTTAAATAAGCTTTAACACATTCTGGCACTAGCTTTGGCTCATAAGTGAACTATTCGCTTAAATCTTATATCTTGCGTTCAACGGTATGTCTGTAATTAATATTACAGAGTACATAATAAATTAATAAACTTGCTTAAAAATCTACGATCTTTAAACCATAAATCTTTGCTAAATATTTTGTAGCTTTTAAATATAGTTAAGTTTGGTCATTGACCACTGAATTGGGTCCAAGTATGTTTTATATAAACATTAATATATATATATATATATATATATATATATATATATATATATATATATATATATATATATATATATATATATATATATATATATATATATATGTATAGATATATGCATGAGACCATGAATTTTATAAATTTAATGTTTCTGCTTCAACAATACCGAAACCTTAAAGGTTTCGGTAGTTTCCATAAAATTCCAGCACCTCAACAAGGTCTCGGCCTATAAGAGATTACCGAAACCTTATAGGGGTTTCGGTAGGTTTCTATAGTTTTAGGGGAGTTTCGGTATTCCACAGTAGGTTTCGATATATACCGAAACCTTAAAAGTTTCGGTACTAGCTTTCCATGCAAACACTTTCACGACTACACTTCATCTTTTAGCACTATTTTAAGGAGATTAAAGGAAGATTGGTGTTCTAAATGTTGTAATAAAGTACACACAGAATTATACGGCTTGGCCGAAGGTCAAATGATTCCGGGTTCGGTTTGTTCTTCAAAATCGTAACCCACAAACACACACAGTACACACACTAGAGCTTCAAGTTTGAAATTACCTCAAGAAAACTTGCAAATCTTTATAGATTGTTGCTTGGTTGCTTGAGTCTTGCTAGATTCTTGAATTTATTGGCAAAGCTTTGTGAAGAACCGAGATGAAGAAGATGATGAAATTGTGAGGAAGAAGAGAAGTCGTGGGGAAAGGAAAAGAGAGAGCAGGGAGTTGAATTTGATAAGAAATGAACATTTAGCTTCTTTTAGGGCATTTATATTTCTTAAATTTCTCAAGTTTGTTAAATACACAATTTAACCCCTAAACTTGTTTTTATTTCATTTCTTTAAATTTGCTCAACTGAATAATTTGAAACAAAATTATTTAACTTTTTTAATTTAATTGCATTAATTAGAATTTAATTTCATCAAATTCCCAAATTACATCATAAAACATCAATTATAACATAAACGCACAATTAAGGAAGCAAGGTGTTATAGTATGAGCCCACCACGCTTGCACTTCGTCCCCGAAGTACCTAAGGCTCAAACAGATGCGGATATTGAACTCTCATATCTTGCTTAGATTCCCAGGTCTGAGAAGTACCATGAGATGTTTTCCATTGCACCAACACCTTTGCCACTTCTCGATTTCTCAGCTTCTTCATTTTCGTCTCTAGACTTGCCTCAGGCTCATCGCATTGCAGCTTCTCGTTGATCTTGTAGCTCAGATGATTGACCCACTTTTCGTTTCCATTTTCCTTGCACTTCCTCAGTTGTGAGACGTGAAACACAGGGTGAATATTTGTCAGCTCGTTCGACAAGTCTTAAAAGATATGATTGACTTTTGTCGAGATTGAGTATTTTTCAAGCGTTGTCGAATGTTCGGATCTTGTCGTTGGTTTGTTGGAGTACTTCTGGACCAGCGATGAGTGCTTCACCGGCTTCATGCCAACAAGTAGGTGTTCGACACTTGCGTCTGTATAAAGCTTCAAAAGGTGCGACTTTGATAGATGAGTGATTGATGTTGCTGTAAGAAAACTCTTTTAATGGCAAGTAGTCGTCCCAGTTACCACTAAACTCGGGAACAAAAGTTCGCAACATGTCTTCAAGCATAATTAATTGTGCGCTCGCTCTGGCCATATAGCTGTGGATGATACGCCGTGTTCATTCTGATCTTAGTGCCCAAACCTTCTTGTAGTGCAGTTAGAACTTTGAAGCAAATCGACTGTCGCGATCAGAATTGATTGACATAGACACACTGTGTCGCGTAACGTTTTAATCTATATAGATTTTAGCCAGCTTCTCCAGTGAGTAGTTCTCGCGAATCGGAATGAAGTGCGCAACTTTGGTTGGACGATCAACGATAACCCATTTGTATCGTGTTACTTTTCGCGTAGTAAGATGTTTTGTCACAAAGTCCATACCTCACTTGTATCTTATTTAATGCAATATATAGCGCAAGCATATTACAGTTCCATGAATCAATTATTTATTATTTGGTAGCTCGGGTTATGGTCTAACTTATATCATAGGTGACTCATATGAACTCGTCACCTATTTAGCTGTGCTTTAGTTAAATTTTGCATAAGACTATAATATATATATGTATGCTTACAACGAAATGATTCATTTGTTTCGTATGCTTTTTCATGTTATTTTAGAATCAAGTAATTTCCTTGCTAATTTGACTTCAGTTGTTGTTCGCAACCTTCTCAACCACTTGCTACACTAAGATGCTAGCATTCCATAACTGACTTTTGAAACTTTGGTTTCCTCATAGGTACTTATTCCAACTAACTGCAATATAAATCAAATAGCTGATGCGGAGCTTAATTGAAATAACCATCGATGCTTATTACATTCGTGCAAGTTTCAGTATCCCTAGATCAGTCTAGTCCTCATCTTTATCATATACAACTCATAGTATAAGTTATCCAATATCAAACTTTACATAACTTAAATTCTATTTAATGCTTTCGATGCGGCCAAAGGCAATTCATAATCCAGAATAGATGTAACTGAAATTCTAAACACTGAAAACTTAAAATCCCAAGTTTTATAATTCAAGATCTAACCACTAGTCATAGAAAAATCTATCTTTTGTGCATTAAAATCGAACTCTAGCACTTTAAGCATTCATATCACCCAGTAACGAATTTTGTTAAATTTTAGTAAACACATTATAGCACTCCAAACACTTAACTCTGCTTGTTCATAAATTTTATTTAACTTATTATCTTTAAAGCTAATCGGGTGGCTTAAGCTTCATCTATCATGTTTCATTGCTCTCTACAAATGTTTTATACTTCTGTTAAAAGCTACATTCCATGGAGTTGTTGCTTATTTCCTTAAGATTCATTTTATCTCTTATTAAGGAAATCAAAATTGGCTCGTCTAACAGATCCTTTGCAACTTGAGTATAATTCTCTATATGTGTTCCTCTTGGTCTCAAACTCTTATTTGTATAATTATCATGCAATTAAACATAACTTTATCTCATCTTAATTCAATTATAATAATTTCTCTGAGATCATACACAAAAAGAGCTTGCAATATTCAATCACGCATAGGCATTACTTAGGTAGTTGTTATATCGATATTGATGATGTGATCACAGCTTGCTTCTAAAATCCACATGCATTCATTATACAAACTTTCTTAGACCCAATTTAACATACAGGGTTAATGGAGCTTCTCAAATGTCGTTGGTCTTTCCGACTTTATCATATTATCAATGGTTCTTAGTCTATATTTGCATATACGAATCCATATGTCGATGCCTAATAGTTATCGTCTTGTTGTCATTAAGCATTTTTGATTAGCTTGCATGTGCTATGATTAAAGGTTTTTGCATAGATTCTGGCTTGCATTAGCTATCTTACAAGTATTATATTTAATGCTTGTAGCGGTGTTATAGCTGTACTGCTTTATTTCAAATTTCTTGCTTGCTCTTGCTTTAAGGTTTTCGATTCGTCTCACTTACTTCTGAATGTTTTAGCATATATAAGCATATATTCAATAGCAATAAACATATCTTTTAGCTTAACTATGTATTATTCGCATTGAACTGCTAGCAATTTAATAAACTCTCATAAGGCTTATCAAGGCATGACTGTAAGACATAATCATCTTCATTGTCATTTGGTACAAATTCCTAGTACTGTAGAATATTAAACGTCCTTCTTGTTGCAACATGCAATGGTGAGCTTTCCGGTAGTCTCATGCAAACTTCATCTACTTGTTCCACTTTGTCACAATGCTCACAATACACAGTCTTAGAGAATATTTGCTCTTAATATAAGGATTTATATTTCCACAATGGCAACACACTTGAAATCTCTTAGGATTTCCATTTTATTAGATCTTTATCTCTCAAAACCATAGCATCTTACATTTACAGATCATATTTACCTGTGTGTATCCTTTTACATCTCAGAAATACATTATAGGACTTAGCTTCTTTCCTATGAATTTGTATGAAAGATCCATAAGCATTTGACAATCTCACTCTTATAATTATCCAAAATATTTTCTACTTTTTCCTAAACAAATTTTAATGTAAATTCAGGTCGATGTTACTTCTTATTTGTCGTATTCACTATATGTTTAAGCATGTACTTCTCTTTTCAGCCTAGCTCTTCATCTTTAATGAGAACAATTTAAATATTTTCAAGACTCTTCTTTTAAATATGACTTAATAAGTGTCACTAGCGGAATTGAATTTTTTACTTAACAAACAAAAGAACAAGGTACTAGAACAAGTCTCTCACGTCCTCATGTTGTTTCTTCCTATGCTCTTTCTCATACTTAGTATTGACTTCAATACTAGCACCAAAACTGGTTTTACATAAGCTTATCTGACATTTCTTGTTTTCAATGATGATGACTTACATTATTTGCTTTTAGTTATTAGGGAGTGAGAGCACCTCTAGCTTTCTTATTAATTTTAAGCATGTTTAGATATATAGTAAATAGCATTGAATATAGGAACATGTAGCATTCCTATTCTACCCCATATGGCCGAATCCTGAAGTGATGTCATAACTTATCTCAGTTCAAATCAATGCCTAGATATTCAAAGTTAATGTCTTTTCTTAAAAGTTTGAGTCCAAGTGTTATTGCTAACACTTGAATCCCTAAAACTAATGCTCTGATACCATCCTGTCACATCCTTGCTTTAAAACACGCTTGCTTATCCCAGGAATATTAATAAATGCATAAAGCTAAATAAAATATTACAATAAGTCTTGCACTACACGTGCTACAAGGTTACAGTACTAAGTTGCTAAAAATATCATAACATAAATAAAAGCAGCTACCCAAAACCCAAGGCATCATAAAGCTATCCCACAAGCTGAAAGTGAGCTAAGTCCTCTGGGTTGATCAGATAATAGACCTAAGCAGAAGGTCCAGCTTGCTCTTTACCTTTTCCTGTAAAAATTATGAGTAGCAACTGTAAGCTAATTGCTTAGTGAGTAAACAGATATTCATGAATGCATGTAAAATATGAGGCGAAAGTGCCTATAAAGGCTGTTATGCTTGCTTGCTTGTTTGCTTAATACCCAGAAAGAACGTTGCACAATTGAGACATTTCACGCAGAACGGAGATGCCACCACTAGGGGTTTACCGCTGACAGATGATCAATCTGTGATGCGGGGCTAGCTACCCGCATAATGCTCAAGGGATAGTGGTAAACATTAGAATTGCTTGCTTGCTCAATATAATGCTTATGAGATGCACAAAGAAACGCTAAAACAAAGCTTGCTGTATAGTATGCAGAACAATAAGCAGATAGCAAATAAATATGCACATTAATAGATCAGATGTAAGATCCGGCTAAGCTGGGCATCGCCTGTACCACAGTGTTCGCCTTCACTCACAAAAGTCTATTGAATTCCAAAGAAGTCATATAGAAGCAAATTATGTCTCAATTTCATATGAAACATGTAAACAAGAATAACTGTTACTCATAGTACTGTTTATGCTTGCATTGGCTTTTCTATGCTTTCTATTGCTCTGAAACGCTTGCACTTGCTTATCTAGGCTTTAATATTGCTTTCGGCTCAATATGGCTTTGCTTTACTGACTGAGGCTTTAAATAAACTTTGAGATGCTCTGACACTTTTAAATAAGCTTTAACACATTCTGGCACTAGCTTTGGCTCATAAGTGAACTATTTGCTTAAATCTTATATCGTGTGTGCAACGGTATGTCTGTAATTAATATTACAGAGTACATAATAAATTAATAAACTTGCTTAAAAATCTACGATCTTTAAACCATAAATCTTTGCTAAATATTTTGTAGCTTTTAAATATAGTGAAGTTTGGTCATTGACCACTTAATTGGGTCCAAGTATGTTTTATATAAACATTAATATATATATATATATATATATATGTGTGTGTGTGTATATATATATATATATATATATATATATATATATATATATATATATATATATATATATATATATATATATATATATATATATATATGTATAGATATATGCATGAGACCATGAATTTTATAAATTTAATGTTTCTGCTTCAACAATACCAAAACCTTAAAGGTTTCGGTAGTTTCCATAAAATTCCAGCACCTCAACAAGGTTTCAGCATCTTCACACAGTTTCAGTAGAAAGCACCGAAACCTTAGGAAGGTTTCGGTATTGAGGGTCTCGGCCTAAAAGAGATTACCGAAACCTTATCGGGGTTTCAGTAGTTTTCTATAGTTTTAGGGGAGTTTCGGTATTCCACAGTAGGTTTCGGTATATACCGAAACCTTAAAGGTTTCGGTACTAGCTTTCCATGCAAACACTTTCACGACTACACTTCATCTTTTAGCACTATTTTAAGGAGATTAAAGGAAGATTGGTGTTTTAAATGTTGTAATAAAGCACACACAGAATTATACGGCTTGGCCGAAGGTCAAATGATTCCGGGTTCGGTTTGTTCTTCAAAATCGTAACCCACAAACACACACAGTACACACACTAGAGCTTCAAGTTTGAAATTACCTCAAGAAAACTTGCAAATCTTTATAGATTGTTGGTTGGTTGCTTGAGTCTTGCTTGATTCTTGAATTTATTTGCAAAGCTTTGTGAAGAACCGAGATGAAGAAGATGATGAAATTGTGAGGAAGAAGAGAAGTCGTGGGGAAAGGAAAAGAGAGAGCAGGGAGTTGAATTTGATAAGAAATGAACATTTAGCTTCTTTTAGGGCATTTATATTTCTTAATTTTCTCAAGTTTGTTAAATACACAATTTAACCCCTAAACTTGTTTTTATTTCATTTCTTTAAATTTGCTCAACTAAATAATTTGAAACAAAATTATTTAACTTTTATAATTTAATTGCATTAATTAGAATTTAATTTCATCAAATTCCCAAATTACATCATAAAACATCAATTGTAACATAAACGCACAATTAAGGAAGCAAGGTGTTATATTTGACATTTCCTGCATTTCACCAGGAACCAAGTCAATACCGAACTCGACTTGACGTTCTTGTGGCACTCCAGAAATATCATTAGGAAACATGTCTGGAAACTCACAGACGATTGGAATATCAGTTAAGGATTTCTTTTGGGCTTCAAAGACGGATTCAGATGAGACGTAGCATAAATAAGATTCGTGACCCTTAGATAAATACTTATACGCTTTTTCAACAGAAATGAAGCAGTGAGCACCTTGTCGCTTTTCGCCTTTGATTTCCAATACTCGGCCGTCTGAAGACTTGATTCTGATGATTCGCCGATTGCAGACGATCGTAGCCTCGTTGTTCATTAACCAGTCCATGTCGATGATGACGTCGAACTCTTTCAACAAAATAGGAATGAGATCAAGGTTGAATACGATGTTATCAACGAGTAGAGTGCAGTTTCGGTATACAGAATCAGCCATAACGTAACTGTTACTGGCCGTCTCAATGTCAAGTACTACGGGAAGCTTCGATGGATATTTGGATAATCTTTTTGCAAAAGAAGTTGATATAAAGGAACGACTAGCGCCAGAATCAAATAATACGCGAACAGGGATTGAGTTAAGCATGAACGTACCGGTTACCACATCAGGGATTTCCTTTGCTACCTCGGTTGTTATCTGAAATGCTCTAGTCCTTGCGGTCGGACTTGCAGCTGAGCTTTTCATTGTAGACCCTCCAGCTGACGACTGTGACTGACCTCGTTGCCCGCTGCTACATTGATACATGAAGTGTCCTCGTTTCCCACATTTCGCACATCCGAGTCCTCGCTGTGGACACTCTTCGCTACTGTGACCAATTATGTTGCAAGCAAAACATGTAACGTCGTCTGGGTTACACAACCCCATGTGTGACTTTCTGCATCTCTTGTAGAATCATGGCTCGTTCGTAAGCGAGTAAGGTTGACCTTTCGGTTGGGATTGCTGAGATTGTTGGGACTGAGATTTGTTTGGTCTGAAGAATCTGCCGAATCTCTGCTTCTTCGGAGGAGATGGACATGTCGGGTTCGCTGATGGAGCATAGAGTTGGTCGGCGTACTCTAGATATCCTCTCTCGATTTGTCTTGCCACTTCAACCATTTCCAGATATGACTTATACTTTATCGCACTCATCGGTTGTCGGTATCTTGGGTTGAGTCCTCCGCGGAATCTATTCCTCTTCCTTTCCTCAGTAGCTACTTGATACGAGGAGTAGCCACACAGTCGTGAGAATTCATGCTCGTATTCATCAACAGTTTTGGTTCCTTGAGTCAGCTACATCAGTTGAAATTCCATCTTGTCTCGCTGGTTGACCGGACAATACTTTGCGTTGAACATGTCAAGGAACTGGTTCCACTCTAATGTTTGTATTATCTCCTCTCCATAAATGCTTCTCTGTGTCTTCCACAAAGCACGAGCAGCTCCAACAAATAACGCAGACACATAACTCACCTTTTTCAATTCTAAGCAATCACAGATTCTAAAGATCTCTTCAGTATGGCTGATCCAATCCATCGCCTGAATTGGATTCACTGTACCCTCAAAGTTAAGGGCACCGCTCGCTTTGAAATCTTTAAATTTACAGCCTTTAGGCTGCTCAATTTGGGTTTCAGGATTCGAGTTCTCAGAATCAGTTTCATCATTCTGGACTTGTTTTCTTTTCTCTTATTTTTCTTATCATCACGTCTTTTAGCTTCGGCCTCATCTCTGGCCTGAAACTGTTCTTGCATAATCTTATTTTTTTTGTTCTGAGTGTTGGGCTAGTAGTTGTTGCATCATTTCAAACATTTGTTGTGGGGTCATGTTGTTTGGTATGTCACCTGATCCTGATCCTGACATCTTCTACTGAAAATTAAAATCATTTAACTATCAGTTTATAGACTTAGATCTTTGTACCCTTTTTCCCATCCTAACAGTCTCTACATCCTATCTTAGTTCAAACCACCTAAATGATTGATACATATGTATTGCTTCAGTTGGAGATCAAGTAGTACTCACGTAATACTTGATTAACTCAAACTATGGGCTCTGATACCAACCTGTGAAGACCACCCCTTGCGGGGCAGTTCTCACGAGTCTAGGTCCCACATCATGCAATACGATATCAATCAAACTAAGATAGAGTAATTAATTGCGGAATATTAAATTACAGGTACAAAATATTAGGATTAAGTTTAGTACAGATTACCGATTTTAAATTAAACTTATAAAGGGCACAAGTCTAATCTAATCATGTCATCATTTAATCAAAATAATCTACCCAGACCACCATATAATCATCATCCAATTAGTAACAAAATGGGTTTGCTGAGTAGAGGTCTATGAGATCTCCTATCTTGATTCTTGTAAGACCTAAGTACTAGGTCCGGCAGGTGACTTTCCTTTATCTTTTCCTGTAAAAATGTTAATGTGGCATGTTGGTACATCCCGTGTGACGATAGCAGTCTAAGTTGTCTTACATTGTGATTTTACATATGTTTGGTATATATATATTATATATGATTGATGTTTATCAGTGTTTGTATCTTTGAACTTGATGTAACGTATTACAAGAAGTTCAAACATAAAACTCAAAGATAAAATCAATCATAAGGTAATATTATAAGTTTCATCACTTAAGTGTTTAAGTGTATTGGTTAGATTCGAATATGTAAAGGAAGACATTCGAATCTGTGATAGATTCGAATGTATCCTTAGATTCGAATAGGTTAGATTCGAATCTGTCAGATGGACAGATTCGAATGAGGCCTCAGGCCAGATTCGAGGTTGGCCCACAACAGACTCGAATCAGGGTCTATAATTAGGGATAGACTCGAATGATTAGGCGACCTTTGGCAGAATTCGTGAGGAATTAAGCAATAGGCGATCTCGAGTTTATCAGCTAGGTGAGTCCCGTTTCGGAGAGAATTAGTACGTAGGATCGTTCGTGTGTCGTTCGTTCAGCGTCTAATAGTCTCCGTGTTTCCGTTGGTTGAGAGTTGTCCGTCTAACCGTCAACGAGGATTCCGCACTCGTTAACGGGTCCGCGTCTAGATAGATCTGTCAGTGGTAGACCTTACAAGTGGTATCAGAGCCTACGGAGTGTTCGTGGTGTTCTTCGTGTTCATCAGAAACATTCTAGGTTTCTTGACGCTAGTTGGACGGTTTTTTCTCTCAAAAACGTGTTTTTGAGCTTAGCAAATTCATATTCGGGAAACACTTTGTCGTTTTTCACGTTTTTGGTCGAAATCATTATTTTTCATTTGAAAAATAGTGATTTAATCCGTAAAACGTCAAAAAATCAAAGTGTTAGCCGTTTTTCGAGTTTGCGGCGCTCGAATCTATAGGGGTAATTAGGGTTTTACTTTATTTTTCGAGTCTAACCAAAATACGCTCCTATCGAGTCAATTTCAGTCAGTTTCGAGTCTGTGTTGTTTCGAATCTGTTATTACATTCGAATTGGCTCTCGAGTCTATACTGTTTCGAGTTTGTTTCGAGTGTGTTACTGTTTCGAATCTGTGCTTCGATTCTGCTGAATTTCGATTCTGTTGTGCCTTCGATTCTAAGGGTCCTCGAGTCTAAGGGGTCCTTCGAATCTGTCATCACTTCGAATCTAGGGAGTTCCTCGAATCTGACATTATTTCGAATCTACTTGACTTTTAAGACTTAATCGAATTTAATTTCAAAAGATTAAATATTAATTAGATTCGAATCTATCTAGATTCGAATAAGTTAATTTAAATCAGTTTCTAATTAAATTAATTAAGTTCAAATTCAAATTCTTTCAGAAAAGATGTCAAACCTTCAGAAATTCCTTGAAATGGATCACGAAGTCGGGAAGGCTAATGCACCACCTAAGCTGATGAAAGTTGAGGATTACTACTGGTGGAAGGATAGATTCACGGATTTTGTACGATTCAACGACATGCGCATGTGGGTGTGCATTGATGAAGGGTACATTCCACCAGTATCTGAGGTAGAAGGCCGTCAAAAGGTTCTGTCATACCAAATGATGAAAGAGGATGACAAGAAACTGTTTGAAGCTGAAAACAAGGCTTTCTCTATTATCCGAATGGCGTTACCTCAAGATATCTTGCACACATTTCGGACTCAGAGGACGTCGAAAGAGCTTTGGGAGTCTCTTCAGAAACGGTGTGAGGGTAATCCACGGGTACGTAGAAAGCGTACAGAGCTGTTGACCCAACAGTTTGCAATTTTCAAGGCTCTTAAGGATGAACAGTTGGATGATATTATCACACGATTTTATCATCTGATAACAGAGCTTGAAAGTCATGGTATTGAGTATTCTGAGACAGACAAGAACAACAAGCTTCTTGATGCCCTACCGGCCAAATGGGCTATGTACGTGGCTATGATTAAGCTGAATGAAGATAAATACTATGCTCAATCGCTGGATGACATCGTGGGAACGTTGAGGGCATATCACTTCGAAATGATAAAGGCTGAGACTGATTACGAGCAAGTCCAAAATCCGGCTATGTATTTTGGAAAGACATCAAAATCATCAGTGACAGCTGATCAGAAGAGTGCTACAGCGTTTTTCACCGGAGAAACGTCATCACCACCAGAGTCCGAAGACTCTCTAAACCGCGCGTTCTTAGGGTTAGGAAGATCGGAAGAACCGCAACCTCAAGTACAACAGGCATCGACCAGTCAGAGCTATTCGAAGATGCCAATGAGCGCAAAGTCGGCGGAAGAACATCTGAATCTGCTTGCTTCGTTTGTGGCCGCATACGGAAATTGCGTTCAAGGGAAGATCAACGATCCGGCTCTTTGGGATGAAGACTACGATCAGGTCGACCCTGATGATCTTGAGGAGATGGATCTTAAATGGCAACTGGCCATGGTAACCCAGAGGGTTAAGAGATTCATAAAGAGAACTGGAAGGAATCTCCAGATGAATAACAAGGGGATAGGATTTGATAAGTCCAAGGTAAAATGTTACAACTGTCAGGGATTGGGACATTTCGCGAGGGAGTGTCAAAGACCGAAGGTAGAAACCTACCAGGGGCAGAGTCAGCATCAAGGACAGTACCAAAGTCAGTCACAACAGAGATATCTTCCGAGTTCTTCGTCTGGTCAAGCCAATCTAGCGGGTCTGATATCCAATGTCACTTCTGACAGACAGCTAGATGGTTCTTATGACTGGAGTTCACATCCGGAGTCCAATGCTAGAGCTTTTATGGCTGAAGTTACGGAGAATGGTTGTGAAGAGGATGAGCAGACCACAAGGGAAAACAGTCCGATGTGGGTAGAGAAAGCGAATGATCAGACCGTCCTGGAGTTTGCTGCTCAGATGGCCAACGTGGAATCTGATAACTCTAAGGTTAGTCTTTCTAATTCTCTATTTCGTGAATTATGTGCTTTATGTGTTAATTCTAATGATAGGTTAAATCTAGTTTTAGACTCACATAAGACCATAGCTGCTCAAAATGAAAACTTAAAAATAGAAAATGCTAGCCTAAATGACATAAAACAAGATTTAAAAGAAAAGCTTAAGGCTGATGCTCAAGATGTAATCGTTCTAAAAGACAAACTGAGTGAGCAGTGTGTTAGGATAGAACTTATGTATGAGCACGTAGAGGCCTTGACCAAAAGTCTGAAAGACAAGGACATAGAGCTAGCCGAGACCAAGGTTAAGGTAGCCGAGGCAAATAGCAAGCTGGAAAAGTTTAGGAATTCGAGCCTAAACCTAGGGAAAGTCTTAGATGCCCAAAGACAGTCTAAGAAGCCTGTAGGTCTAGGTTTTCACGAAATTCCTCCACCTTTCAATGATAACTATGTGCCTCATCCTCAGGAGAAAACTGACAAGACAGTAGTTTTAGAGGACCTACCTGAACCTACACCTGAGCCTAAAGTTGAAAATACACCTAAGGTGACTGACTCAACCGTCAAGGTCAAGCAAGTGAAATTTGTGTCTTCCTCCAGTGAAACACCTGCAGGAAAACAGAAAATTTCATGGGCTGACCAGGTCGAAGAGACAGACACTGTAGATGTACCCAAGGCAATAGACACTAGGGAGACACCTAGATCTAAGGGACCAACCAAAAAGTCCATGGATAAGATGTCTTGCTTTAGATGTCACGAGAAAGGGCACGTTGCTTCTCACTGTCCAAAATAGGAAAGCTGATGTTACACCTAAGACAGTGAATCCAACACCTGTTAAGCCCTCACCGAGTGTGGCGAGCACGAGTAGTTCTCAAAGTACCGAGAAAACTGTGCAGGCCGCACCAAAACATGTTGTGAAACAAACACCGGTTAAGGTTGGACCAAAAGAAGTGGTTAGGACAAATTCACCGAATCGTGTCATTAATCAATCTAGGTCAGCACCTCAACAAGTCTATAGGAGCACCACACCTAGCAGGTCACACACTCCAGTTAGGTCACATACTCCTGTTAGACAATATGTTCCGGTAAAAGCTCAGGGATCACAGTCTGAAATGCATTATAATAAGACTTATTCTAGAGCACCACAACAAATGCCTACTCAAAGGCAAAGAGTGAATCTAAATCACTCGGCACCACAACTGAATTCAGTTCAAAGGCCCAAGTCACCTGAAAGGCGAGATGGGTACTTGAAAGAGTTCAAGTATGTGGACGAGAATGGTATTACCAAGTCAGTCATGGCTTGGGTTCCCCGTGATAACTAACCTATTTTTCTTTCATGTGCAGGAGATAACTACCGGTCCAAACAACAAGTGGTTCGTCGACAGTGGTTGCTCCAGGCATATGACGGGGGAAAGAAGTCTTCTCACAGACTTCAAAGGGGGTAATAGGGGATTTGTATCATTCGCTGGCAACAAAGGAGGAAATATCACTGGAACTGGAGAAGTCACTAATGGGACGATTACATTGGATCAAGTTTATCACGTTGATAAACTGGTTCATAATCTCATTAGTGTATCTCAAATCTGTGATAAGAAGAACTCGGTGTTATTTACTGACCCTGAGGCGTTAGTGCTAAAGCCGGGATTCAAGATACCTGAAGATTGGATATTGATGCGGGCTCCAAGGAAGAATGACTTGTACATGCTCGACATGAACAAGCCAGATAATTCGATGGGTCCGATCTGCTTACTATCAAAAGCTTCGGAGACGGAATCGGTTTTGTGGCACAGACGCATGGCTCACTTGCACCTAAGGAAAATAAACTACATAACGAAGAATGGTTTGGTGCAAGGTGTGCCTCTGAAGAGCTTTCAATTTGAAGACAAGTGTCTACCGTGCATGAAGGGCAAGCAACATAAAAAGACACACAAGTCCAAGAAGCTGAATTCCATAACCTCGACATTCGATTTGTTGCATATGGACCTTTTCGGCCCAATCAACAAAAGGAGTATTGGAGGTAGTTGGTTTTGCTTAGTTATCACCGACGATTACTCACGTTTTTCTTGGGTTTTCCTTTTAGGTACGAAGGACGAGACGGCTACAAAGCTCATCGGGTTCTTAGACCAAGTGGAGAATTCCTACGGAACAAGGGTTAAAAATATACGTAGTGATAATGGGACTGAATTTAAAAACTCTGTAATTGGTGTATATTGCCTATCAAAGGGCATCGTGCATCAATTCAGTGCACCATATGAACCACAACAGAATGGGGTGGCCGAACGTAAAAACAGAACGTTGATTGAGGCTGCAAGGACTATGCTTTCGGATTCAAAGCTTCCTACCATGTTTTGGGGGGAGGCAGTGAATACCGCGTGCCACATTTTAAATAGAGTCCTTACAGTCAAATCATTGAACAAAACATGTTATGAAATTTTGAATAAACGGCCACCTAACTTAACTGGATTCGAACCGTTTGGAGTACCATGTACACTTTTAAGAACAAAACATCAACCGAAGTTTGGTGAAAAGGCTGACGAAGGATACTTCCTAGGTTATGTGCCAAACTCACCAAACAAACGGGTTTTTAACAAAAGGAGTGGTACTGTGGAGATTGTGTATAATATTGAAGTCACAAGTTATACACATGAACCCCAAACTGGTCCGGAATGGATATTTGACTATGATAAGTTATTTGAGTCATTTAACATTCCTTTGAATGATACTGCAGGTACAATCGATAAAGACATGGCGACGTTGCACCTAAATGACGATGGCCATATTTTTCCAAGGACCACGTTCGAATCTACGTCCGAGCCTACTGCGACTGTAGATGGGTCTCCAGAAGTTGCTAATCCAGAAGAACCTAACACTGAGAATCAGACTCAAGCATCAAGTTCTGCCTCTGAGAAAAACGTCCGTGAGGAAGAGAATGTGGAAGCTGAGCCTGTTCCCCCTTTAGGTGAAATAGGATCCAACTTAGAAGATAATCTAAGGGTAGACGAAATAGAGACCTCTAGGATTAACAAGAACCATCCTATAGATAGCATCATAGGAAATCCTAACGAGGGTGGTGAAATTGGACATTTCGGAGTATGTAAACATCATCAACATCTGTGGGTGTTTTGTCGATGATAAACGACTCCGAGGCATATCATACGTGTCTATATTCGTGTTTCATATCGCAAGTAGAGCCCAAAAATTTGCAAATGGCAACTTAAGGACAACTCCTGGGTTGAGCGGAGCAGGAAGAACTTTCACAATTTAGGAAACTAGAAGTGTGGAGTTAGTTCCGTTACCTTCGGAGGGGAGATTGCAATAGGAACCAAATGGTTTTTAGTGCAAAGGAGATGATCGGGTTAGTCACGCGCAACAAGGCGAGATTAGTTGTAAAGGTTTCAACCAAGAGGAGGGAACGATTACAACGAAGTGTTTGCACCGTAGCAAGGTTAGAAGCAATTAGGTTGTTTTTAGCTTTTGCCTCCTTCAAGGATTAAGGTATATCATTAGATGTTAAGAGTGCTTTCCTGTATGGAAAGTGAAGGAGTTGGTGTATGTAGAAAAACCGCCCGGGTTTATACCTAAATATCCTGATAGAGTATCGATTAAGATAAGGCCTTTATGGATTAACATCAGGCACCTAGGGCAGGGATGAGATCTCCAACCATCTTTATAGAAAATGGCTTGAGAGGGGTAGATAGTAGTACTCTATTTGTGAAGAGAAAGGGAGATCATTTTATCTGGTACAAGTGTACGTAGATGATATCATTTTGGATCATCAGACGAACAGATGTGCAAAGATTTCGGAAGGTTATGAAGTCTAAGTTCGAGATAGTGCTATGGGGGAGTTGAATTTCTTTTTGGGGTTACAAGTTGACCAGAAGAGGAAGGCAGTGATCCATCAGACCAAGTATGTCTATGACATATTGGAACGGTTTGGGATGGAAGGAACAAAGTTGACTGCCCACTTCAGCACGCCGATTCAAGTGAATCAACAATCTCGGGCCGGGTACTGAAGTGATTCGATGTGGATCCGACTTTATATCGGGCCATGATGGGTCACTTATGTATTTAACTGCTTCAAGACCTGATATTATGTTTGCTGTTTGTTTGTGCTAGGTTTCAAGCGAATCCGAAGGAGATGCATATGAAGCTGTGAAGCGGATCTAAACATACCTCAAGTCGAAACCGAAGCTGGGACTTTGGTATAACGCGGAGGGAGATCTAGATTGGAAGCGTTCACAGATTCTGACTACGGAGGATGCAGCTTGACGCGCAAATCAACGACTGGAGGTTGTCAGTTCCTAGGGGGAGATTGGTGTCCTGGCAATGCAACAAACAAACATGGTAGCCGTGTCAACGTGCGAGGCCGAGTAGTAGTCTGCTGGTAGTTGCTGTTCACAGGTTCTGTGGATACAACAACAATTGCGGGATTACGGTTGGCTTTACTCAAACTCAATTAGGATAGACAATCAATCTACATTGTGCTATAGTTACATATAATCGTAGTATTAAACACAGTAAAACAAAGCACATAGACATAAGACATCATTTTATTCGTGATTGTGCTGAAAAGAACTTAATCAAACTGGTAAAGGTGGCAACTGAAGATAATAATGCTGATTTATTTACCAAAGCGTTTGATAAGTCACGTTTAGAGTATTTAATTCAACTTAATGGAATGCGCAACCCAGAGTAAATTGACCTTAGTAGTATTTTATTTCCTTTTATAGTTGTTATATTTCTTTCTTTTTACAGTAGTCTGCTAATTTAGGAAAGTTTCTATTTTAGGAAAGTTTCTAATTTAGGAAAGTTTCTATTTTTAGTAAGTTTCTATTTTTAGTAAGTCAGTAGATTAGCTTAGTTTAATGCGTTTTGCTATGAAAAACAAAAGAAAAAAGAGAGAAAATTACAAAAATACAAAAAAAGAGAATATCAGAAAAGGAGTTAAGTCTTAGATACATAGGTTCAAAGTGACGAAAATTAGCACCGTCGTTACAGACTCTAAGTATTTAGGCTTTCACACATAATGCAACTAAACTCTAAGTGTTATACTTTATTTAGTCTGATGTGTTGGTAGGCATAATACATATAGGGAATCTCAAGGCTAATAAAATATTCTAGAAAAAGTCAAGCGTGTCACTAACCTAGATGTATGACCAATCGGTCTTAATTTTTATGTACAAGACATACAAACATTGAGTCTAAATGAGGTATGCAAACTTTCTGGGGATGTATGGCAACATCAAATACATCTAAAATGGAAAGAATAGAAATATCATATGTAACTGAGAGTCGAAAACATGCAACTCTGTTGTACGTAAGTACAGACCTGTTGTCTCTGTTTAGATTCGGGTTAGCAGACATGTCGCTTTGTTGTACGTCAGTACAGACCTGTCACCGCTATCTGCTAACTTTAAAGTTAAACCTTAAGTCGAACTAAGACACTTTGTTGTATGAGAATACAGACCTGTGTCCGATGTTTGTCTTTTAAAGAAAGTTTGCAAATACCAACAAGTTAGAATTTTGTCTGTGTGCCTTGATCATAAAAGTATGTCTATGTCTGAGTCACGTAAGATAATTTCCTGATAAATAAAAAGGCCAAGGGATATTCCGAAATGTAGAGTGTTTAACAGGGTAAAATACCAACAATCGGCTAAGTGGGTATGACACGACAAACAATCAAAGGAATTCAAAAAAATTCCTAAGTGTGAAAGTTTAAGTACTGAAAGTTAGTATCGGACATCGCTATCTGATTGAACCTTTCTTAGACTATACTCACCAAAAATATGTTGTTTGGTATTTAGCTTAGCTTGTAAATTTATTTTTATAACTTAAGTCTAGATTAATTTTTTTAGTCAAAATTTTATTTTATTTTATGTTATTTTTACCTTAGTTTATTTTATTTTATTTTCGTATAGTTTAGTTTTTACTTAGGTAAAAGGTCAAAAGTTACTGAGGGTGCATTCAAAGTTGGATAAAATATACAATGCGTGAAATATCTGAGCTTAGGGTAAAAGATTTGGCATAGTTTATCTGGTTACACTACACAGTAGAAAATAGTTGGAAAAAGTTGAAATTATTTCAAAATTTCCGAAATTTTTCTAAGTGTTTGTAGCTTCGAATCTAAGACAGACTCGAATTTGAAGTTCTCGAATCTGTCAGTAGACTCGAATCTACACATAGACTCGAAGGTAGTTAGTATATAAAGGTCCACAGTGAAGGCATTTACTTCTCACTGTTCTCGAATCTGATTTCTCGAATCTGTCACTGGCGATCTCGAATCTATTCTCGAGTCTATTGTACTTCTACTAAACGACATTTCGTCGATTCTAAAGCTTTTGTGGTCGATTCTACTTTCAAATCTAGGTATAAGCAACATGATTGTACAAGATTTTGGTGGTTTCATACACAAATTTAGGCTTAAAACATCACATTTTGATGTTTTATTGGTCAAAATAGGGTTATTCATAAATAACTAAGTTAGGACCTATAAAATATCAAATTAAAGGCATAAATCAGTGATTAGAACTTAGTTGAACTAAAGTATGTGATTTACCTAGTTCAAAAAGGTTAAAATCTTGGATTTTGGTTGAAACAATGGCCGACGGCCCTTCGAGTCTGTTCATGGACATTCGAATCTGTTCAAGGGTTTCTCGAATCTGTCATTAGATTCGAGATGACCATGATCCTCGAATCTATCCATTAGACTCGAATAGGGACACTTCGAATCTGTCCATTACACTCGAATATGGACACTTCGAATCTGTTCCCTTCGAATCTGTACTTAATTTATTTTGTCTAATTTAACTTTTATTAAACTTGTGGAAATTTAATTGTGCTAGATTTGGTATTTGAAAAAGTACAAAATAAAGCAAATTTGAATTTGAACAAGTTTATTGATTTTTAATGAATCTAATGGTTTTGTTTATTGTGCAGATATGGCGCTTCGTGCTTTTGTTCCTAAGCACAATATGGTACTGAATCCTGCTCATAACATCCCTGAGGCGCAGGGATTTCGAGAAGTTTTAGATTTTCTAGCGGATTCTAGGATCAGTTATGTGTTGTATGAAAATATTCCGATTGTGATTTCATATGTACGTCAATTTTATGATCACTTACAGGTGGACTGCACTGTCACCCCGACAGTGTTAAGAACCAGAATTGCCGGACAACCTTTGGTTTTCTCTGCTGATATTTTGCGTCAAGTACTGCAGCTGGGTTCCCAAGAACAAGAGGACGGGCCTATAGACTTTTCTTTAAGTATTAGGCAAGCAGCATTTTTGAGAATGGGATACAGCTTGGACGTTACAAAATCTTCGTATATGAAAAGCGGGTTGATAGGACAATGGCGTTTCTTAGTCCACGTATTCATGGTGTGTTTTGCGCCTAAGAAGGCTGGTTTTGACTACATCGTATCTAAGATTCAATCAGCGATGATAGCGATGGTATACAATAAGAAGTTTAGTTTCTCACAGCTGTTTTTCTCGGAATTTATCCATCAAATCACGGCTCCTGAGAGAGAAAGGTTCCTTTTGTATCCGAGGTTCGTGATGATGTTGATAAGGCACTTCTTGCCTGAGTTGCCACAATCAGACGATGCATTGAGCGTTAATGTTATGGAGAAGCGCATTTACTCTGACTGTTCCTCACACCGAGGAAGGTTAGCAGTTCCGGTGGCACGACCACTATTTGGTGCAATTCTGGATAGGGAATTTCAAGCCCCAGATATTGCCAACTGGGCAGGTGAAGTAGAAGTTCAGCCTCAGCAGCAACAGCAACAGCAACAGCAACCGCATCAACAACAACAACAACGACGTGAACAGCCTCGTGTTCGTCCCCGTGATCCAAGGCGAAGACAAAGAGATACTGCAAGTCAGACTCAGGCGTCTAGGCCTTCTTCGAGTCAGCAACCAGAAATGCAGGAAGCAGGGCCGTCAACTGTCCCAAATGAAGCTGATCAATTGTGCCAAACGTTAAATGAAATTTGGGAGGCGGGTCCACATGCAAATGAAGATATAGCTGCTGCATTAGTGGGAGAATTACTTGAGCCTCCAGAAGGAGAAGAAGATGTGCTGAGGGATGTTGAGAATTATGAGCCAGAGCAGGCTGATGACGTTTTGTCATCTTCAGCAACTGAGTCAGAAGAGATGGAGGAGGTAGAAGCTGAAGCTCCAGAGTCAAGGTCTGTCGTTCCTGAAGTTCAGATTGGAACTTATGGTTCGCGACTGATTATTAATGAACGTAGTTCTAGGAGGCGATGGGACAGGGAATCGGAGGAGTCTGATTTCGAAGAAGACGAAGTTTCTCAACTTGTGACGAGGCAACGGGCCAAACGTCACAGGTTCATGCAAGGATCCTCGTCAGTCTCCGCAGAACAACCAGAAACTTCTCAATCTCAAAACTCTCAACCTCAAGAACAAGAACCTCAAACCAACATTCCACCACCACCACCTCGCGATGAACCATACATCCCATCACCAATCATTCCAACTCCAATTCAGTCCATCCCATCAACCTCATCCTCATACACAGACAATCAAAGGTTTCAGCAGCTAAAAGCGCGAGTCGATTTCCAAAATATCCAAATCTTAGGCCTAACAAAGGCAGTCGGCGAGATTCAGACTCATAATGCCGATCTAAAAAAGATTGTGGACACAGTTCAGCAAGAGAACATAGAGCTAAAAGCCTTTGTTTGTGATCAGTCAGCAGAGATAAGGTCGATGCGCTCCCTTATTGAGCAGTTAATGAAGAATCTACAGGCTCAGGGGGAGACATCGTGCCGTGATCAGGAAGCACAGAGGTCGAGAGATGAAGATGATGAAGACAACCAAGGCAATGATCCCAGCCCACAAAGACAGAATGAGCCATTAGATTTTTCTGCTGCTCAGACTGCTCAATCTGAGGGGGAGCCTAGTATAGGGGGAGAAGTAGGAGGAGCGGGAGGAGAAGTTGGTTCTTCAAGGACTTTAGATAGCGACATGATCGATGCGCTAAAAGATATTGAAGAAGAGCTGATGGAATTTGATTTTGAAGATGATATTGAAGAGTTAGAAGAAGGTGAGTTCATTCCAGATGACGTCGCTGACTGGAGATCTGATGATGAAGTGATAGATGATGAAGATGATCACGTTAATGAAGTAATTATCAATTCACAACCAATCACTGAACTGTATGAAAGCCAAGATCATAATGTGATTGATATTGATTACATCAAGGTAGCCTCAGCTGAAGATAAAGACCTTGAAGAGGCTGAGAAAGAGCCATCTAGAGCTGATCTGTTAAATCTTTGGTTCAAGAAGGAAGAAAAGAAGGATCAGCTGAAGATGAAGAAGAAGATGAGAAATCCAGGTGCTGGAAATTTTGCTGGAGGGATTATTAGCTGGTTCTTTGACAGAGAACTGCAGCTGTTTATTTTGAAGAGAAGAGATGGCCTTCAATACTTGAGGCGGACACTGAAAGCTTTTAATTCATTGCCCAAGATTGAAGTTAAAGAGTTAGCCTGGAAGGAGCTGATCAATATTGGAAATGATCCCTACGCGAGCGTTATTGAAAGAATTATAAGGAAAGAAGGGCGATCAGGCAAATTTGAGAGGCTTAAGCCGAGAACAGGCAAAAGGGTCGAGGATGGATCAAGGATAGATCCTCATACTGGAAGACCTTGGGCCAGAATGGTGTACAAGCCAGTCAAATGTCTGAAGAAAGTACCTATGAAACCAATGCCACAGAACGTTTTGAGCAACATGAAGTGGTGGTACCTAGAGATTGACACTGCTGAAGCTATCATGGAAGATCAAGACGAGCAGGTCATTTTGAAAGTATATGATCCTCTGCATTTGATAAACCTATCTAAGGACGACCTGAAGAAGCTTCACGATCAGCCTATCTTCTTCACTGAACCATGGAGATCTGAAGCCAGGAAGTTCCAAAAGATAGTTAAAGTTTGTATAGATGCGGGATTATATGCAGGTAGTAATATATATAGCTCTAGTACTTAAATTTGATGTCATGTAAATAATTAGAAGCTATCGTCAAGGGGGAGTCTGTTGGTACACCCTGTGTGACGATAGCAGTCTAATCGATTATGATTTAGGTAATATTCTGAGTTAACCAGTATTTTGATATATATGTTTAATATGTGTTTGTCTGTTACTGATTGTGTGTTTGAACTTGATGTAACATATTACAAGAAGTTCCAACATAAAGGTCAAAGACTATGTCAAGCATAAGTTAAAACATAAGTTTCATCACTTAAGTGTTTAAGTGTATTGGCTAGATTCGAATAGGTTAAGGATGACATTCGAATCTGTGATAGATTCGAATGAGACCATAGATTCGAATATAGGTTAGATTCAAATCTGTCAGATGGACAGATTCGAATGGGCCTTAGGCCAGATTCGAGGTTGGCCCACAACAAACTCGAATCAGGGTCTATAATTAGGAATAGACTCGAATCATTAGCTGACCTTTGGCAGAATTCGTGAGGAATTAAGCAATAGGCGATCTCGAGTTTATCAGCTAGGTGAGTCCCGTTTCGGAGAGAATTAGTACGTAGGATCGTTCGTGTGTCGTTCGTTCAGCGTCTAATAGTCTCCGTGTTTCCGTTGGTTGAGAGTTGTCCGTCTAACCGTCAACGAGGATTCCGCACTCGTTAACGGATCCGCGTCTAGATAGATCTTGCATTGGTAGACCTTACACTCATGGAACAACCAATCTCTTACCATTCCCCGTCCTCATATCCCTCACAATAACGAACAGCTGCCAGAAACAACCCTTCTACACACAGCCCATTACACCGAATTTGCCCCGCACAACTGGCAGCTCCACCTGTCACTTCTACGTGACAAAACCGAGGATATCACATTTAATATACTCCAAGTCCATCCAATATTCTATTCCCTCACCACTGCTATAGCCGTACCAAGTATCTACCTTCGACAGTTCTGGTTCCATCCGAAATACGTCAATAAGGTAATCCCTCATTTCATCAGAAAAAATGACCCCGTCCCAATCCGCCTAACCCTCGATGCCATCCGCCATATTCTACGCCTACCAACAGAACATCATTCTCTCCAAACATATACCTTCGCTCCCATACCCAAACCTAATCAAATACTCCAAGAATTCCAATCCATTGGTTATGACAGTGTTCTTTCTAAGCCGTCAGACTTTAAGACCAAACAACTTCAATCGCATTGGCTGGCATTTTTTGACATAATCAACAAATGTTTCACCAGGAAACATTCTGGCCATGACTCCGCATCCATTCATGTTCTGGCCAGGTTCGCTACCTTCGCCCATGACCGACATTTTGACTACACACATTTCATCTTTGATGAGCTTAAAATGGTCATCCAAGACAATGTAACCAAAATAGAAAGAAAGTTCATTCCCTTCCAAAGATTCCTTCAACTGTTTATACAATATGCAATGAACAACGACGATGACATTCATGAGAGACCGGTGGCCTACGTATATAAAATGGTTGCGCTCCAAACGTTCAAGCTCCCAAAGGAACTTCCTCGGTTGCCAGTGATGGATATTCCCCAGTCTCTTCTCAGACTGGGCGACTGCTGTTCAGAGAGGGTATGGGTTTATTTTCAGGGAGTTTACCCAGAAGAGACTCTGTAAGAACGGACAGAGTCATCCACTTCTGAAAGTGAGGAGAGTGTGAGTGAGGAAGAGGCAGAGGGAGATGAGGTAGATATTGAAAATATTTTTGGCTCAGGTGAGTGGGAGTTGAGCGTGGATATGGGTAGCAGGTGGTGAGCAGCCAGAGACGGATAATTTTGAACGCACTGTTTCTGACCCGTTGAGGGCTGAAAATGTGAGAGCTGAGGGAGAACCATCAACCCAAAGCCGCTCAATTCATGATAAGGCTACTAGTCCAGTAGCCGCTTCTAAACCCCCCCCCCCCCAACCACTTAGGTTCCCCTCAAAGGGAACCTCTTTCATTCCATGCGGAAGAAGCTCAATTGCCATCACCCCTTCACTCGGAGGGGGGAGATGTTGAATAAGGTCACCTGCTGCTCCCGGTGACCGACACTCTTTGTCCATAGCTCACTCCACACCCCATATCACTTCTCCGCATAATAAACACGTCTTCGTGATGTCTTCTCCAACATCCCGATCTGCATCCCCAGCTGGAGATGCAAAAATGAAGAATGGAAGTCTTGTGGCGGCAACCTCACTACCGTCCGCGTCAGGCCATCAAGGGGTCACACCCGAGATGCTAACGGCTATTCTCCATGAAGCCGGAGTGGTCACCCGGGCTGACTTGTCAGCCCTCAAGGAAGCTTTTGAGGAACAGCATTCCTCCATTCTATCTCTCTTAAAGGGAAAGGGTGTTGCAACTCAGAACTTGGCACCAGGAACCCCATCAGTCTAAACTACCACTGTTATCCATACCCTTCAAGATCAGATAGCCACAACAGCTACTTTAATCACAGATTCTATTAAAAATCTATAGAGGCTGATTCTGCGAGTGGAGGCAGAAATGAACAATAGAATGGATCGGCTGGAACCTATAGTTTTAGACTTGCAAAGTCTCTGCCGCCCTCAGGCTGAGGCTCGCAAACAAAAAGATGATTATCAAGAAGATCCTGGTCATCCCGAGGGGGATAAGAGCCCTCGAGTTTAGCTTGAGGGGGAAGTGCAAGGTATATGGATGCAGGAGAAGAAGAGATGAGTAGGGAACCAATGTCTACTGCCCCCAAAGGTCAAGGAGGGAAGACTTGACGAGGGCGAAGGTGGTGTGTGAGCCACCATAGAAAAATTCAAAGCTGTCCTACTTTACGATTCAGATTCAGAGATAGACCAATATGCGCCATTTAAAGAACCCAAACCATAACCCGAGTCACCACAAAAGTCCTCGTCCTCTTTTTATTTTCTCAACTCACCTTCCCATGAGACACAACAAGAAATAACTTCAGTTATAAAGGCTCTTACCCTCCTCCTAACCTAAAGCTCACGTTAAACCTATCCACCTCCACCTTCACCCAAAAACAGCTAGCAGAATCTTCTGATCCCTCAGGTCCCCGCACGGTTGACAGTTTTCAAGAAAATGTCGAAGCCTCTCAGATATATGACTTAGGGGACCTTGACTGGGTTGATTGGTTTTGTAAAGGCATGGTGCACTCCCTGCCTCCAGAAGAGCGTGAATCTCTAAGGCTCGACCACAAGGGTCGGGTCTACAGATTAGTTGAGATTCCCGCAGTAGAAGTAGAAACCCTTCCGATTCAAGGGTGTAAGAACTACTTTATATAAATGAAAGGCGAATAATTTCTTTAGCCCTACCTTGAAGATAAATTTAGAGACATCTTTACGAAGAATCCGGGGAAGTTTAGTAAATGGCTATTCATGGAAATAAGTGATGAATCTAAAGCTGAGCAAGAACCAGATGATGTTGCGGGAGTGGAGACCTAAGTCTGAGTTTTGGTCAAAGTCAAAATTGGTGAAGGTCGTCTCCATCTCGAAGTATAAAAGGGCTCGTCTCTTCACACCCTCATTGCAAATCAAACTAGAAAATGGGACAACAAAAGTTGTCCACGAGAGTGATTTCGAATTCATGAACCCCGACGACATTGAAAAAATACATAACAAGTTAAAGAACAAAGTCAAAGGGAGTTTGAGTTATATCACGACTCTAGCGGCCCTTACAAGAAGCATGAGACATCAATCAACGGTAATGTACTCAAAGGATTTCCAACTACCTATTGAGAGCTATTTTGTCAAGGTCGACCTCAAAGCTCCGGATCTGACTTTTTTTGGAATTGACTTTTAACCGATGTATCGAGTGTTCAAGAGACCTGAGCAGGGCGTTATATTTTTGAACAAACAAGGTCAAAAGAGGTTCTTACGATTCGAGAAATTGTCTTGCCATTATGAAGGCACTCTACGTCTAATAAGAGCAGAACTGAATGGGAGACTTCAAGAGGACGAAGCCCTGATGTTTAAAGAGTTCAAGAAAAAGCCTCAGGAGATCCAAGACATTCGAGATGCAATCGAGCTGATCAATAACAGACTACAAGTGCGCCAGGTCACTCGAAGATCGATGTCATCCTCAGTTATAGAGAGACAGATGAAAGAGTTTGTCACCTGCCACAGTGATTGAAAAGAGAGAGATTGTTAGATATTAAAATTTAATCATGTGGTTTCATTTTGTAATAGTTAGTGTTTAATTTATTTCCATGTATTCCATTTCCTTATTTGTAATATTTTCTATTTATTAGAAAGTTGAGGGGTATGTTTTGTAAACCCCTATAACTATCCTAGTTATTTAAATGAAACCCACGCCTAGGGTATCAAAAAAATTTATATTGTTCTCATTATTGAAATATTATTGGTTGCGGCGGCTGAAACATTCTCTCTGCAATATTGACATCGATTGAAATATTATGATATGAGTGCTTGAATATTGTTTGGGACCATTACAACAAAAACCATTAAAAATATGTATTTTTTAGATAAAATGATAACAATATTGATATTTATTTAACAACGATAAAACTTTTTTCATTTAAATGGTTAAAAGTTTTTAAAACATTATCTCAGTGGCCAATAAAAATGATTTTTTTAAATGATCTATGAAACGATCAAAAGAAATTTCTAAACAGCACCTCAACGAATACGGAATACTTGTCAACGATTAAAAAAAAGGCAAATAACAAAAAAAGATAACAAGGTTTGTTATTTTTAGCATGATAATATTATTTTTTTTTATCACAAATAATATTGACGTTTATGTATTTTATCATTTATAATTATAACTTTTTATTAGTATATCAATAATAATAACACCAACTACTTTTCAGATATTAAAAATAGTAACAGCTTTTCATATTTTTATAAATAACAATTAATATATTATATTAAAACACAACTTTTTTATTTTTAAGCTTATCTAAAATTTCATAAACACCAAAATAAACTCGAGTTATGTTTCATATTTTGTTGTGAAATTTTACAATTATTAATTTTCAATTTTTATTTATTTATTTAAAATTTATCTAGTTCTGTTATTACTATCCTTAGTGACTACTTTTTTAATTTAATTAAATTTAGGATAAATTATTGATTGGATACTTAAACTTCAAAAATTGCACAGACAGTCTTTGTGGTTGAATTTTTGTTACTGATATCGTCCTTTGACCATTTTAAATGATCATTTTAGCCCGTTTGGTTCGCAGACTTGTTTCTCTGGGATTTGCATTTTGTCAAATGATTTGCATTATGCAAGATTTGCGTTTGTCAGGATTTTTGTCAAGAAATCTGCATTATTTTATAGAAAAAATTTGCTATCTGAAGAATGCAAGATAACTAGGATTTAAAATCCTAGGGGGGAGGCTGAAAAACAAAGAAGGAAAAGATTTATAAAATTCAGAGATTTTAAATCCTTACTGAAATCTGTGAACCAAACACAGGATTTTAAATGTAATTCACAGGGAATCCTAGGAAATCCAAGAACCAAACGCCCCCTTACTTGTTTAACAATAATTATTAATTTTTATAATTAGTATCTCTATTATTATTAAAAATAAACAATCTATAAGATTAAAAATACCAGTAAAATAAATTTAAGAGTAAATTATAGAAATGGTGCCTGTGGTTTACATAAAACTTTGGATACGGTCCCTGTAGTTTCAATTTAGCATAAACGGTCCTTATTTTCACAGTTTACTTGCAAAATTGGTTTCCCTGTCGTTAACTATAACAATCAAATGGTTAAATATTTTATAATGACCATTACCCTTTTATTTAATAACATTTTGGTCCTTCAAGTTTGTAGTTCATTTTAGTTTTGATCCCTCAAGTAAATTTTGTTATTTAACTCTTTTGTTATGATTATTATTGTCGTCGTCGTCATCATCATCATCATCATCATCATCATCATCATCAGCATCATCACTATAATAATAATAATAATAATAATAATAATAACTACTATTTTATTATCATTTATTATTATTGATATAACTTTTTATATATTAATTTATTTGTTTATTAAGTTTTCTTTATTAAAATATATTTTTAGTTTAAATTACAAACTAATTTATTTCTTTTATTAGAAACAGTTATATTAAAACAGATTCCATTTTATTTTTTAGTTTTTCGAATGAAAAAAATACAAATATTTTTGTTGTATATGATTCTCAGTAGTTATCAGCACACAAATGTTCAATAATCACTCACAAGGAGAATTCACACTCAATAATTGTGTAATGATGAAGAACAAAAGGAATGTTGGGAGAATAAATGAAGTTGGCGGCTAGAACAATATTCTCACTTTCTCACTAATTCTCAACCGTGTATGATTACAAACCCTAGGAGCCTAGACATAGACTCCTTTAATTAAGTTTCAAGTAATGTCACTTTTAGCCCTTGAACTTTACACCCAAAATAAACTAACTTAGAAATAAAATTCAAGACTAAACATTATCTAAATAATTATTATAAAATAGATTCACAAGATCGAAATTTAATATCTAACAATCTCCCCCTTTTCGATCATTGTGGAGGTCCTGGAACTCTGGCATGATTTGTTGATTCACGGAGCCCAAGGATGACATCGAATTGTCTAATCACTTGTCTCATGTGTAGCCGTTCGTTCAGGTATTCGATGCCGCTGAGGATATCCTGAATCTCCTTCGATGAGTGTCTAAATTCTGGATCTGGTTGAGCATCAAATTCTTGAACTCTTCGTGTAAGCTCGGCTCTAACCATTTTGATAGTACCATCGGAATAACAAGTAAGATCCTCAAAGCGCATGAATCTCTTATATCCTTTCTGGTTCACAAAATTAACTCCCGGACCTTCTCTAAAGATGACTCTGTAAGCAGGATGATGGTCAAGAAGAAAGCTATCTTGGTCAGGGGCTCGTAGTCCAACTATTACCAGCGCGCTCTCTATCGCCATTTGAAAATCTCTAAGGCACATGATAATTGAGCGGCGGTTCATGCTTCGAATAAGAGCACCTACGGCAGTCATGTGAGACAGACGCTTTCTAATTCTGTGTTTCAGTTGGTTATGTAGAAATTCAACGTCGTCCACATTTATGAAGTCTAAGTCATTTTCGTAGAATTCCACCACTGTGCCATCTTCTCTCTCTACCTGAAAGGCAGGATAGTATACTTTCGGTCTTCTGCACATTATAATGTTGAGGAGTTTCTTTATCTTAGATTTAGAGACTTTGGACCTCTTTCCCTGAGCCTCAATTGGTTGTACTCGGCCTGTTCAGCTTTGGATACGTTTGTAAGTTCCATGAGTAAGCGCCTGATGTAAGACCTTGGCTTCTTCTTGAACACCATCTTGAATCGTTCTTCCAGAAACGGATTCTAGAACTGCTCCAGAGGAAACTTTTATAAGAATTCTTTAAGGTCCTGAACAAGAGTTCTTCTATCTCTGACGATTTGGCTTCTAGTAATTTGAATATTTTCCCCCGCCGTTCTTGTCTTAATTCCTCTTTCAACTCAGGTGGCAGAGTGTGAACCTCACCTTTTGAATACCAACCCACCCAGTAGAGATCACTTCTGTCATAAACACCGGGCTCCTCAAAAGGGTCATCAAATCTATCTACCCGCTTGGTTTCTGAGGCTCCTGGCTCCATAAATTGTACTTGGGGTGCAGGTTGGATTATGGAAGGACTTTGAGATCTAGGAGGGCTTTGGATTATCTAGGATTCTTGTTGTGGAGCTGGGGGCGAAGAGTTTAGGAATTCAAATGAAGATGAGGATTTTTGTGGTGATTCGGGCTCAGGCTTTGGGATGATTAAGGGTTGGTTATCATCAGTATCGGAGTCTGAGTCAGACACCAATATGATGTCAACCTTTTCGTGGGTGGGTTCGAACTCAACCATGGCTGTCATCGGATCCAATGGAGCTGGACCCTCAAACATGGGCTCCTCTTCTATCATCATGTACTCCTGAGCCTCGTACCTCTTTTCCCCTGACCCCTAATATCTGTTCTTTCTGATACTGCTCCCCCTTCAATCAATATGAGGTCCTTAGACTGAGTCTTTTGACGCTTCTCCCCCTCATTACGATCAGGGTCGTCCTGATCGTCATGTTTCCACTTTTGAGACTCAGCCTGTGGATGATACTTGAGCTCGATAACTGCAGACTCAAGACGGTCCATGCGGGAGTTTAGTTGCTCCTGGACTTGAAGTATTAACTTATTTTGCACGTCTATCTTGTCTGATAGCTCCTGAATCATCATTTGGACTGATCGGGTCCCTGGTGGAGGCACATCCTTAGTAGCGACACCCTTACCCTTAATTAATGATAGAAGGGCGGTATGTCATTCCTCGGCAGCCTCCTTGTGGGCATCCAGGTCAGCCTGGGTAACAACAACGGCATCACGTAGAGCTGCCGTTAAGATCTCTATGTTGATTTGGAGATGGCCCGAAGTGGATGGCGTAGATGAAGCCACTCCAGGTCTTCCTTCTGTCATCTCTGGCTCCACAATGGGATGCGCAGATCCAGAAGTTTGAGGAACCGCCACGGAGGCAGCTCGTTGATGGGACGCCACGAAGGCGTCGTGCGATGTGTGTGGGGGTGGGGAGTGAATTGTGGGAGAAAGATGTTCGGTCACATGGGGCGGAGTGTGACCTCGTTCAACACTACGACTCTCCGAATGAGAGGGAGATGGCGTGTGTGGTAGATCCCCGTGCAATGATGTAGCACCCTGTTGAGAGGATGCTAAGTGGGTGATTGGGGTGAGTTCGACCATCAGACTAATGGTTTAAAAGTGGGTTGTCCGGCTGATGGGGCTGTGGTCACCCTCGGATGTTATTTCAATCCCTCTTACAATAGAGACGGTTCTTTCAGAATCCGCCGTCTCTGCTGCTTCACCTGCTCCTCCCTCTCTGACACTCACAAGCTCCCGCTCACATAAACCCAATGATTGTTCAACCTCCACCGCTTCTCCCTCGTCCTCACTCGCTCTAATCTCACCTTCGCACTGGGTAGACTCAGTCGGATCTGGCCGAGCCTCATCCGTATAGAACTCTCGCAAATATGCCCTAACCCTTGCAGATTGCACTGCCCTTTGAAGAAGGGACAGTGGGATTGTCATTACCGGTACACAAGGTGCCCCTTTTAGAAGATTAAGCTTTTGAATTGCAACTGTTGGGTAGACATCTGCCTATGGACGTTCATGTATGTCATCGTCGTTGTCCATGACATATTGAATTATTAATTGAAGGAAACGCTGGAGAGGTATGTATTTTCGTCCTCGTTTGGTGCTCCTCTTCAGGTGAACTCTTCGCAATTCCTCGAACTGGAAAGCCGCGTAATCATAGTGTCTGTCGTAAGCAAAGGCTGAGAACATTTCCAGGACTTGAGCTAATGATGAGTAGTGTCCAGCATGCTTGGCGGTGAAGCACTTATTTATGACATCAAAAAGAGTTCTCCAATGAGCCTGGATATTCTTGGTCCTGAAGTCCGATGGTTAGGTAAGCGGACCGTCATATCCCAAGGCTTGAATTTCATTAAGGGTTTCGAGGAGGGAAGGAATGCGGGCAAATTGAAGGCAATGCATGGAATAGGCCTCAGCGGGTAGGCGTAGAATATGGCGTATGGCGGCGGTGGTTATTTTGACTGGGACACAGTCTATGGTAGAGATGAAGTGTGGTTTGGAATCGGCGACAAATTTTAACCGATGCCAGAATTGTTGTAGGTAGATTTGGGGAACGGAGATGGCTGCGGAAAAGGAGTAGTAGATTGGGTGGTTTCTAAGGATGTCAAATGCTAGTGTTTCGGTTTCGTGGCTAAGAATGGACACAACAAGCTGCCAATTGTGTGGCATGAACTCAACGTATTCAGCCTGGGGAAGAATGGATTCTTCGGGTAACTGGGCGTTGTTGTTGGGAATGGGGCGACGGGGTACGGTAATTTCGACTGCGGGTTCCATGATTCCTGCAAAGGTGCATCAAAGTTAGAACAGAAGACTTTAGATGATAAGACATTGATAATAAGTCTGGATAAGTGTGAAATAGAAATTATCGGATCTGTTTAAAGCATCGGGTCTTTATTAGTAGAATGGAATTCTACTGAATAAAGTCCAAAGTCAATCGTTAAGAGACCAATGTTAGAACAGACATTTTCACTCAAGCACTGATCCTAACTCTAACCAATGGTGCACCAGACTGAAAATCTTTTTGGGTTTTTGATTTATAATGATAATGAAAAAATGAAAAAGAAAATAAAAAATGCTAAGTGTTGGATTGCGGATGGGCCGAATTCGGATGAACAGTACCACCGAATTCGGATCCAGCTGAAATCCAGATGATGAATGATAATGGCATGTGATGGTCCAGATTCGGATGATGTTATGAATATGGATGGTCCGAATTCGAATGGTGATGTGAACTCGGATGAGGACCGAAATCGGGTTGATGCATGCAATGATAAGGAACGATCCGAATTCGGATGAAATCCAGAATTCGGATGGGGACCGAATTCGGATCTCAGCCGACTTCGGATGCACAGTGAACGAAAATTTAAACTTAGGTAAATAATGAAAATTTTTGAAAATATTTTGAAGGACCGAATTCGGATGCACAGTGATCCGAGTTCGGATGCACAGTGTCCGAATTCGGTTAGTTATAAAATTTTTGAAATTCGTCTAAGTGACACATCCAAATTCGGGGCTTGGTCTGAATTCGGACGGTCTGAAGTCCAACCAGTTCATTAAATTTTTTCATGCACCACGCTACGTGAACAGTTGTGATTCTGTCAAAAATGCATGAAAATGAAGATCCTAGACTAAAAATAGGTAAGGAACATTTTATTTAACTACAACGAACTAAACAAAGTAGATTTAAGGATCAAAAATAGCAAAAACCGAAACTAGAAACTAATAAAAATTTGAAAATCAAATAGACAATATAGTAAGTTAAATGCTAAAATAAACTTATAAAAATGTTACCTGAGAGTGCCGAACTCGAAATAAGCAAGAAAAATGAGAGAAAACGGTGATCTGGAAAGCTTGAAATGTCAACAATGGTGGGAGGCGGTGGGTGTTCGTCGTGGGTAAGGAGAGAAAAGGAAGGTGGTTGAAATTTCTTGAGTATGAAGGAAGGGTGAGGTTTGACCGTTGACTTGCCCTATTTAAAGGGAGCGGGTCGGGTCGGGTACTCAGGATCCGCGCCTAAAAGCATCTGGGCCGCCGAATTTTTCACAAAACAAACAAAAAGGGTTGGGCTTTAAACTAAAATAAGTTAAAAAAACAAACATTTTAAACAACAAAAAAATTTGGCCCAATAAAACACATCTTTTTGTATTTTTCTTTGAAACAAAAAGAAAGCAAATGTAAAATAATATATATATATATATATATATATATATATATATATATATATATATATATATATATATATATATATTTATTTATTTGTAGTTTTCTTTTAACAATTAAGTCAAGACAAAATAAAATAAAATAATATAATATAAGATGTTTTTGGTTTTTTTTTTGACAAATTTATTTAAACAAATAAAATCTTTTTGGGATTTTCTGACCGATTAAATTAAACTTTAAAATCTAAAAATTAACCAACCTAAAATTTAAAATTTCAAAATAAGAGAAGATAAGAAGAACAAAAAATTATAAAATTAACATCCTAACTATTCTCCCCCTCAAATAAACACCTATTCTCTTCTTTTTCTTTTTCAGATCAATTTCTTGAACCTTTTGCAACCTTAAAGATACAGACAAACCTAGATTAAATTTACGTCTCACTTAGTGATGAACAATTCACACAACAATTTGCCAGGATTGTTAATTATTAAAGATGTACATAGATAAGGAAATATTGACTTTTAATTTTGTGACACAACCCTTAAATTTAAATAGCAGATATTTTCTAAAATAAAGAAATTTCAAACATGATAGTTTGAAATAAAATTATTTAAGACGATATCTGATATTTAATTGGAGGTGGATTCAACATGCCGATATGGGATACTAAAAACTGAAAACGAGGTACGTCTAAAGCTCTAGTAAAGATATCCGCAAGTTTATATTCCGTGACAACAAAATACAACTCAATTGCTCCATTTTCTACAAGATCTTTAATAAAATGATACATGATATCTATATGTTTTGTTCGTGAGTGCTGCACGGGATTGCAAGAGATGGCAATTGCACTTCGAGAATCGCAGTAAATTGGAATATTGGTGAGTGAGAATCCATAATCGCGTAATTGTGTTCTCATCCACAACACTTGAGAGCAACAGCTTGCAGCTGCTACATACTCAGCTTCAGCTGTGGATGTCGAAACACAATTCTTCTTTTTGGAGGACAAACTCACCGATCTGTCTCCCAAGAACTATGTTGTCGGTAGCCTTAGGCAACAAGTCTCGCTTTGTTCCTTATCACAATGCCATTTTCATCTCGTTTGTTCTTATAGATCCACTTTGTTCCGATAACTGTTCGGTCTTTTGGCTTGGGAACTAACCGCCATACTCTGAGCTGTTCAAACTGGTTGAGCTCTTCTTGCATTGCAACTATCCAGTCTGGGTCTTTTAGGGCTTCATCCACACGAGCTGGCTCTATGATACTAAGGAATGATGTGAAGAGACATTCATTAGCAGACGCCCTATGTGTTTGGACACCAGTTGAGACATCACCAATGATTTGATCGGTTGGGTGACTTCGGGTCCATTTAGTCTCGTGTGGAAGGGGTGCTCGGGATGGAATCTCAGTGGTTAGAGTGGGGATGGATGATGATTCATGGTCAATGGTTTCTAGTGATGGTACCACTGGTTCCGGTTCGAGTTCCGAATGTTCAGATGAAGGAAGGATGTTTGGCATGATATGCGAGGGTATTTCAGGAGTAGATTTAACTACGGATGTATCAGTGGATGATGTTGATGGATGAGGGTATGATGTGGATGAAGATGGATCGGATAAAACTTGTGGTGCAGTTGAATTGTTGGATGGATTACCTACATTATTAGAAACATTAGAAACATTAGCGTTTGGACCGAAAAATTCTACGTCAAAAAGATCAAATAAATTAACTAAATCGGAAGATGAAAAAGAAGTAGAGTGAACAGAGGAGTCTCCAGGCATTTGGGTAATGCGTGGTCCTGAATGATCAACTTCAGGTGCTAGTTCAGCCAACTCATCAAACGTGACATGCACACTTTCATTGACTGTACTGGTTCGGGTATTAAATGCACGATAAGCCTTCGAGTTGGAAGAGTATCCAATGAAGATCGCTTCATCCGCTTTTTCGTTGAATTTCCCGAGGTTGTCTTTATCATTAAGCACATAGCACCTGCAACCAAATACACGTAAGTATTTGATAAAAGGTACTTTATTCAGGAAGTGTTGATAAGGAGCTTTATTGAAGCACTTGTGGATTATGGAGGGATTCTGTGCGTAGCAAGCTGTTGACACGGCTTCGGCCCACAAGAACGGAGGTAGCTTTGAGTAGGTGAGCATTGTACGAGCGGCTTCCACAAGGGTACGGTTACGCCTTTCTACGACCCCATTTTGTTGAGGCGTTCTAGCAGCAGAATATTGATGCTGAATACCTTTGGATCGAAGGCAGCCCTCAACTACCGAATTCTTGAACTCCGTGCCGTTGTCAGATCTAATTGATTGAACGGACAGTTACTGTTGGGTTTCGACACTCTTTTTAAAATCTATGGTTTCTTGAGTTGTCTCATCCTTGGATCTCAAGAACTTAACCCAGGTATATCGTGAGTAATCATCAACTATAACCAACACATATCGCTTCCCATTTATACTTTGGGTCCGCATCGGTCCACATAAATCCATGTTAAGTAACTCCAATACTCTCTTCGTTGACGGATCGGGTTTTGGTTTGTGAGATGATCGTTTCATCTTTCCCTTCTCACAAGCTCCACAAAGATGGTCTTTTTCATATCGTATTCTGGGAGACCTTTAACCAATTGTTTCACAGCCAGCTTGTTGATGTTTTCAAAGTTCAAGTGGGATAACCTTCTATGCCACAACCAACGGTATTTTGAAGAGGCTTTTGATAAAAGGCAGATGGATCACAGCATTGGAATGGATCACCACTATGCCACAACCAAGGGGCTGTTACTTTTGATAGAACCGGAGATGCTGTCACCGCATTGGAATGGATCACCACTACGGAGAGAACTTTCAGAATTAGCGACTGTGCTGACAAGGACATGGTCCGCTTTGCAACCGCTATGTTTGCAAGGGACGCTGTTATGTGGTGGGATGCAATGACACATGTGTTGACGATGGAGGTAGTGTCACACATGTCCTGGAGTGAATTCAAGGAAGTATTCTCTCAGCAATACTGTCCTACTGATGAGAAGCGCTGTCTAGAGGCGAAATTTCTGAACCTGACTCAAGGAACGAAAGGTTACACAATATGCCGTTGAGTTCACCCGACTAAGTCTGTTTGCACCGCATCAAGTCGACACAGAGGAAAGAAAGATAGCCCGGTTTGAGGCCGGTTTATACTATGAAATTCGCCGAACCATGAGTGGGGTTCGGTATACAACTTTTGCTGGTTTGCTAGAAGCTGCTCGGAATGTGGAGCAGATCGTCTTATTATCTGGGTATGTTATCGGGTCAGCCGCCGCAACACCGACTCAACCGTCGCCGCCAAAAAGGCAGCGGGAGTCTGGATCTTCCCGATTCTCTCCTCAATCCCATCAACAATCTTCCTCACCCATGAAGGGAAGGGCCTTTTCGGCCAGTTCAGAAATGATAGACTGCAGGCGATGCAGAAAAGCGCACTCTGGGGAGTGCAAGACTCAAGACATGTATTGCTTCTGCTGTGGGCTGTAAGGTCTACACACTACGGATCTATCTAGACGCGAGACCGTCAACGAGTGCGGAATCCTTGTTAACGGGTTGACGGAAACAACTCTCACTCGGAACACGGAGACTATCAACAAACTGTACGAACGAACACGAACGCACCTACAAGATGATTCTCTCCGAAAGAACACTCACAAAGCTGATAAACTCGAAATCGCCTTTTGCTAATCACTCACACGAAATCTGCAAAAGTCCCTTAATGATTCGAGTCTATCCCTAATTATAGAGGCTCATTCGAGTTTGTCATGGGCCAAACTCGAACCAGGCCCAAGGCCCATTCGAGTTTTTCCCCTTGACTTTCTCGAACCTGCCTTATGATGTACATTCGAATCTGCCTAAGGAACACATTCGAATCTGTCATAGATTCGAATGTCAGTCCTTAGTGAATTCGAATTTACTCTTTCACATATTAAACCTATATTTGAAACTTATGTTTTTAACTTATGTTTGATTTTATCTTTGATCTTTATGTTTGAACTTCCTGTAATTCATTACATCAAGTTCAACCATACAATTAATAACTATCAAACATATATAAACACTTATATCAAATACTCGTTAATACCCAATACTTTAAATATTACTTAAACCAAAATGCTAGATCACTTAGACTGCTATTGTCACACAGGGTGTACCAACAGACTCCCCCTTGACGATAGCTTCTAACAATTCACACATTTGATTAAGTACTTTGTTTATTTATTCAAACTGCTGCCAACATACAAGCCTTTCTCGATACACACTTTAACTACATTTTCATACTTCCTAGCCTCACTATCCATATGAGTGTCGCTTGAGAGTCTATGAGCATGTAGCACTTGAAGGTCATCTTTAGAAAGGTTTACAAGGTTAAGGGGATCGTAGACTCTAAGAATCACTTTTTCTTCAAAGTCCTCCATCACAACTTCTCCTGTCTCACTTTCTACATACCACCAATTTAGATTTTTCATGACGTCCTGTGGCATTGGTTTGAGAGGAACCTTTCTCAGACATCTAACTGGTTTGTATTGTATTTTCATCCATGGACGACCAGTTAGAGGGTCAATTCGAGTATGGTCCATTACTCGTTTACCTACTCTTGGATTGAGCCGTTCGAACTTCCTAGACCTCCCTTCTTTTCTTATGATCTTTGCAATTATTTCAGCGTAAGGGTCGTTGCTGATGTTGATTGGCTCCTTCCATGCTAACGCCTTTATCTCAATCTTCGGCAAGGAGTTGAACACTTTCAGAGTTTTTCTGAGATACTGGAGACCATCTTTTCTTTTGATAATGAATAGCTGCAATTCCCGATCAAAGAACCAGCTCAATATACTTCCTGATAGCTCTCCAGTACCCGACACACGTATCTTCTTCTTCAACTCTAACTCCTTTTGCTCTGCCCTGAACCATAGTTTTCTTTTCTCTTCATTGGTAAGCTCTCTGGCAGGCTCTTCTCTTGATGAATCAACATTTAAAGCAGCATTGACTACTTCTATGTTAATCACATTATTTCCGTCTATCACATAAGTATCTGTGATTGGGTTTTGCTGAACAATGATCTCATTTGCTTCATCATCTTCATCAGCACAAACTTCATCATCGGATTTCCAATCTGTTATGTCTTCGGGCACAAATTCTCCTTCTTCTAACTCCTCCATATCATCCTCAAAATCAAAGCCAAGGTCCATAGGGTCATCATCGAGATCCATTAATGCTTCAATCATTTCGTGTATCTCCGACTCTGTGACCTTTGATGAACCGGCTTCACCTACTTCAGCTCCCGATTGACTTGGCTCCCCCTGAGTCTCAGCATCCTGAGCAGCAGTAAAATCTACTGGCTCATTATGTCTTTGCGTGCTGGGATCATTGCCGTCATTATCTCCATCCTTATCTTCATCCCTGGGCGGCTCTTCTTGATCACGGCAGCTTGTCTCCCCCTGATCCTTTAGATTTTGCATTAATTGCTCAATCAGGGAGCGCATCGTTCGTATTTCGGCCGCTTGATCAGCAACAAAGGTTTTCAGCTCCAAGTTTTCTTCCTGAACCTTGCCCACAACCTTCTTCAGCTCGGCATTCTTGATATCCAGTTGGGCATTATGCTTTTGTATTTCACTGAGAGCCGTTTTCAAACCAAAGATTTGAATGTGTTGGAAGTCAACTCTGCTCTTTAGCTCAGAGAACCGTTGATTCTCCATGAACGCGGATGAAGTGGATGGTATGGACTGTATGGGTGTTGGAATGATTGGAGATGGAATCTATGGTTCAACGGGTGGTGGTGGTGGTGGTATGGTAGTTTGAGCAGGTGGAGGTTGAGGCATTTCTGGCTGTGCAGCAGAAGCTGAGGTAGCTCCCTGCATAAATCGATGTCGTTTAGCCCTTTGCCTTGTTATCAATGGAGCAACTTCCTCTTCTTCAAAGTCAGAGTCATCAGATTCCCGTGATGCTCGTCGCCTTGAAGCTTCTTCAGTCACCACTAATCGCGATCCATAAGTTCCTATCTGGATGGATGGTTCTTCAGTGACAGTCTCTAGAACTTCAACCTCTATCTCTTCCATATCTTCAGATTCAGTAGCTGAAGATGACTTGTCATTACCTGTTTGCTCAGGTTGATACTCATCGACTTCCCTAAGGACATCATCTTCTCCTTCCGGAGGCTCTAACAATTCCCCAATTAACCGTGCCGTAATTTCTTCATTTGCATTTGGACCTGCTTCCCAAATGTCGTACAATGTTTGACATAGCTGATCAGATGTCGGAACAGATACTGCTGGTGCACTTGAAGGTCCAGCTTCTTGTGCCTCTTGAACTTGACTGGTAGAAGGCCTCTCAGCCTGAATTCTTAATTAATCTACAACCTATGCTAAACACTTAAACTACATTTATTAAAATTTACAACCTATGCTAAACACTTAACACATTATTTTTGACGAGCATAGTCAAAGAAAGGTTCAATCAGATAGCGGTGTCAAATACTCACTTTCAGTTCTTAAACTTTCACACTTAGGAATTTTTGATTCCTTTGATTGTTTGGCGTGACATACTCGTTTAGCCGATTGTTGGTATTTACCCCTTTAAACATGTTACATTTCGGAATATCCCTTGGCATTTTTATTTATCATGAAATTATCGTATGTAACTCAGACATAGACATACTTTTATGATCAAGGCACACAGACAATGATTCTAACTTTTTGGTATTTGCAAACTTTCTTTAAAAGACAAAAATCGGACACAGGTCTGTATTTACATACAACAAAGTGTCTTAGTTTGACTTATGGTTTATTTTTAAAGCTAGCAAGACAGCGGTGACAGGTCTGTACCGACGTACAACAGAGCGACTTATCTTGCTAACCCGAATCAAAACAGAGGCAACAGGTCTGTACTTACGTACAACAGAGTTACTTGTCTTTGACTCTCAATTCCTTATGATTTTTCTATGCTTTCCATTTTATGATGTATTTGATGTTGCTATACATCCCCAGAAAGTTTGCATACCTCACTTACTAAAAATATAAACTATCCTAATTTAGCAAACTTACTATAAAAAGAAAGAAAGACTACAGCTATAAACGGAAATAAAAATTCTACTAAGGTCAATTTACTCTGGGTTGCGCATTCCATTTAGTTGAATCAAATATTCAAACCGTGACTTATCAAAGGCTTTGGTAAATAAATCAGCATTATTATCGTACGTTGCCACTTTTACCAATTTGATTAAGTTCTTTTCAGCACAATCACGAATAAAATGATGCCTTATGTCTATGTGCTTTGTTTTACTGTGCTTAACTAGATTATTGGTTATAGCAATTGTAGATTGGTTATCTATCCTAATAGGAGTTTGAGTGTAAGCCAAACCGTAATCCCGCAATTGTTGTTGTATCCACAGAACCTGTGAGCAGCAACTACCAGCAGCAACATACTCGGCCTCGCACGTTGACACGGCTACCGACGTCTGTTTCTTGCATTGCCAGGAAACCAGTCTCCCTCCTAGGAATTGTCAACCTCCAGTTGTTGACTTGCGCGTCAAGCTGCATCCTCCGTAGTCAGAATCCGTGAACGCCTCCAACTCTAGATCTCCCTCCGCGTGATACCAAAGACCCAGCTTCGGTTTCGACTTGAGGTATCGTAGAATCCGCTTCACAGCTTTCATGTGCATCTCCTTCGGATTAGCTTGAAACATAGCACAAATACATACATCAAACATGATGTCAGGTCCGAGATTGTGATTCACTTGAATCGGCGTGCTGAAATGAGCTGTCAATTTCGTCCCTTCCATCCCGTAGCGGTCTAATATGTCGTAGACATACTTCGTCTGATGGATAAACATTCCTTCCTTCTTTTGGTCAACTTGCAACCCTAAGAAGAAATTCAACTCGCCCATAGCACTCATCTCGAATTTCGACTTCATCACCTTCTCAAAGTCCTTGCACATTTGTTTGTCTGATGATCCAAAGATGATATCATCGACGTACACTTGTACCAAGATAAAGTGTTCTCCCTTTCTCTTAACGAACATCGTACTATCTATCCTACCCCTTTCAAATCCGTTCTCTAACAAATGGTTGGATAAAGTCTCGTACCATGCCCTTGGTGCTTGATGCAATCCATACAGAGCCTTATCTAATCGATATACTCTGTCTGGAAATTTTGGATCTGTAAATCCGGGCGGCTGTTCTACATACACCAGCTCCTTCACTTTCCCATAGAGGAAGGCACTCTTAACATCTAGTTGATATACCTTAAAGCCCTTGAAGGAAGCAAGAGCCAGAAACAACCTAATGGCTTCCAGCCTTGCTACTGGCGCAAACACCTCATTGTAATCGATTCCCTCCTCTTGTTTGAAACCCTTTACAACTAATCTAGCCTTGTTGTGAGTAACTATACCCCGATCGTCTCTTTTTCACTTAAAAACCTATTTGGTTCCTATGGCTATTTCCCCTCGAGGTAATGGAACTAACTCCCACACTTCTAGTTTCCTAAACTGTGAGAGTTCTTCCTGCATCGCTTCAACCCAGGAGTTATCCCTTAGTGCCATTTGCACATTTTTCGGCTCTACTTGCGAGATGAAACAGGAGTAGAGGCAGGTATGAAAGGCCTCGGAGTCCTTTATCATCGACAACAACACAGTGTTGTTATTTAAACTACTCCTAGTCCTCACACCCTCATTAGGATTTCCAATGATGCTTTCTATTGGATGGTTCTTATTGATCCTAGATGACTCTATCTCGTTAACTCTCAGATTATCTCCTAAGTTAGATCCTATTTCACCTAATGGGGGAACATCCTCAGATTCCACATTTTCCTCCTCGTGGACAGTTTCCTCAGAGTTGGAATTGGTTGTCTGAGTTTGATTCTCAGTTGAAGGTGCTTCTGAATTCGTAACTTCTGGAGATCCCTCTTCAGTTGTAGTAGCCTTAGATGTGGATTGAAATGTAGTCCTCGGAAAGGTATGACCTTCGTCATTCAGATTCAACGTCGCCATGTCCTTTTCGATCGTACCTGCATTTTATTCCAAAGGAATGTTAAATGACTCAAACAGTTTATCATAGTCAAATATCCATTCCGGACCTGTTTGGGGTTCATGTGTATAACTTGTGACTTCAATGTTATACACAATCTCAACTGTACCATTCGTTTTGTTAAAAACCTGTTTGTTTGGTGAGTTCGGCACATAACCTAGGAAGTATCCTTCGTCAGTCTTTTCACCAAACTTAGGTTGATGTTTTGTTTGCAATAAAGTACATGGTACCCCAAACAGTTCGAAGCCAATTAAATTAGGTGGCCGTTTATTCAAAATTTCATAACAGGTTTTGTTCAAGGATTTGACTGTAAGGACTCGGTTTAAAATATGGCACGCGGTATTCACTGCCTCCCCCCAAAACATGGTAGGAAGCTTTGAATCCGAAAGCATAGTCCTTGCAGCCTCAATCAATGTCCTGTTTTTTTCTTTCGGCCACCCCATTTTGTTGTGGCTCATAGGGTGCACTGAATTGATGCACTATGCCCTTTGATAGGCAATATACCCCAATTACAGTGTTTTTAAATTCAGTTCCATTATCACTACGAAGCCTTTTAACCCGTGTTCCATAGGAATTCTCCACTTGGTCTAAGAACCCGATGAGCTTGGATGTCGTCTCATCCTTTGTACCTAGAAAGAAAACCCAAGAAAATCGTTAGTAATCATCAGTGATAACCAAACAATACCAACTACCTCCTATACTCCTTTTGTTGATTGGTCCGAAGAGATCCATATGCAACAAATCGAATGTAGAGGTTACGGAGTTCTGAGTCTTGGACTTGTGCGCCTTCTTATGTTGTTTGCCCTTCTTGCAAGGTAGACACTTATCCTCGAACTGAAAACTCTTCATAGGCACACCTTGCACCAAACCATTTTTCGTAATATAATTCATCTGTCTCAGGTGCAAGTGTGCCATGCGCCTGTGCCCCAAAACTGATTCAGTCTCCGAAGCTTTGGATAACAATCAGATTGGCCCCATCGAAGTTTTCTGCTTGTTCATATCGAGCATGTACAAGTCATTCTTCCTTGGTGCCCGCATCAATATCCACTCTTCAGGAATCTTGAATCCCGGTTTTAGCACTAACGCTTCAGTGTCAGTGAACAGCACTGAATTCTTCTTTTCACAGATTTGAGATACACTAATGAGATTGTGAACCAGTTTATCAACATGATAAACGTGATCCAACTTGATCGTCCCATTAGTGACCACTCCAGTACCCGTGATGTTTCCTCCTTTATTTCCCGCGAATGATACAAATTCCCGATTCCCACCCTCGAAGTCTGTAAGGAGACTTCTTTCCCCTGTCATGTGCCTGGAGCATCCACTGTCGACGAACCATATGTTGTTTGGACCTGTGGTTATCTCCTGCACATGAAAGAACATAGGTTAGTTATCACGGGGAACCCAAGCCATAATTGACTTGATTATACCATTCTCGTTCACATACTTAAACTCTTTCAAATACCCATCTCGCCTTTCAGGTGACTTGGGTCGTTGAACAGGAGTTTGTTGTGGTGCCGAGTGATGTAAATTCACTCTTTGTGTTTGAGTAGGCATTTGTTGTGGAGCACTTGAATAATTCCGATTATATTGCATTTCAGATTGAGATCCCTGAGCTCTAGCCGGTGTGTGATGTCTAACAGGAGTATGTGACCTAACTGGAGTGTATGCTCTGCTAGGTGTTGTGCTCCTATATTGTTGTTGAGGACCAGACCTAGATTGATTAACGACTCGATTCGGTGAATTAGTCCTAACCACTTCTTTTGGTCCTCCTTTTACCGGTATTTGTTTCACAACTTGTTTTGGTGTAGCCTGCACAGTTTTCTCGGTACTCTGAGAACTACTAGTGCTCGCCACACTTTTTGAAGGCTTAACGTGTGTTGGCTTCCCTGTCTTAGGTGTAACGTCAGTTTTCCTAAGCGGACAGTTAGAAGCAACATGCCCCTTTTCATGACATCTAAAGCAGGACATCTTGTCAATGGACTTCTTGTGTGTGCCTTTAGACCTAGGTGTCTCACTAGTGTCTGGTTCTTTTTGTGTGTCTTCAGTGACTGGTTCATCATCCTGATCATTAAAATCAATTTTATGTGTTCCTACAGGTGTTTCACTAGAGGAGGACACAAATTTGACTTTCTTAATCTTGATGTTTGTTTCAGTCACCTTAGGTGTACTTTCTTTTACAGGCTCAGACACTGGCGCAGGTATTTCCTCTAAGTCTACTGATTTCTCAGATTTCTCCTGAGGTTGAGGCACATAGTTTGCATTAAAAGGTGGAGGAATCTCATGAAATCCTAGACCTACAGGATTTTTAGATTGGCGTTGAGCATCTAAAACTTTCCCTAGGTTCAGACTTGAGTTCCTAAACTTTTCTAGCTTTCTATTAGCCTCAGCTACCTTCACCTTAGTTTCAGCTAGCTCTACTTCTTTGGTCTTAAGATCTTTGGTCATGGCCTCTACATGCTCATACATTAGTTCTAATCTAACACACTGCTCACTCAGCTTGTCCTTTAGAACTATGACATCTTGTGCATCAGCTTTAAGCTTGTCCCTAAGATCTTGCTTAATATCAATCAGGCTAGCATTATCTGTCTTTAATGACTCATTTTGAGGAGATACATTTTTATGTGACTCTAATACTAGGTTCAACCTGTCGTTAGAAGTAACACATAACATACATAATTCATGGAAAAGAGAGTAATTCAGACTTACCTTTGTGTGATCTGATTCGACGTTGGCCATTCGAGCGGCAAACTCCAGAAGCGTCTGATCATTCGACTTCTCCACCCACATCAGACTGCTGTCGTGTTGACTGCTGTCTCTTGTGTTCTGCTCTTCCCCTTCACATCCGCTCTCAGTGACATCAGCCGTAAAGGCTCTAGCGTTAGATTACGGATGTGAGCTCCAGTCGTAAGTACCATCCAGATGTCTGTCTGATGTTACGTTTGATAATAGACCAGCTATGTTGGCTTGACTGGATGATGAACTCGGAAGATATCTCTGTTGAGATTAGTTCTGAAACTGTCCTTGATGCTGATTCTGCCCTTGGTAATTATCTACCTTCGGTCTCTGACACTCCCTTGCAAAGTGTCCCAAGCCTTGACAATTGTAGCATTTGACCTTGGACTTATCAAAGCCAATCCCCTTATTATTCATATTCAGATTCCTTCCAGTCCGTTTGATGAATCGTTTAACCCGTTGGGTTACCATGGCCAGTTGCCATTTGAGATCCATCTCCTCAAGATCCTCAGGGTCTACCTGATCGTAGTCTTCATCCCAGAGTGCAGGATCGTTTATTTTCCCTTGAACGCAGTTCCCATATGCGGCCACAAATGACGCCAATAAATTCAAATGTTCTTCGGCCGATTTAGCGCTCATGGGCATCTTAGAGTATCCCCGAGATGTTGATGCCTGTGTTGCCTGAGGTTGTTGTTCTTCCGGTCTCCCAAACCCTAAGAACGCTCTATTCTGTGCATCGTCAGTCTCTGCTGGTGACGACGTTTCTCTGGTGAAGAACGCTGTAGCAGTCTTCATATCAGCTGCCCCTGAAGGTTTTGATTTTCCAAAATACATGGCTGGATTTTGGACTTGTTCATAATCTGTCTCGGCCTTCAGTAGCTCGAAATGATAAGCCCTCAGTGTTCCCACTACATCCTCCAACGATTGAGTATAATACTTATCCTCATTAAGCTTGATCATAGCCACGTACATCGCCCATTTGGCTGGTAAGGCATCAAGAAGCTTATTGTTGTTTTCGGTGTCACTATACTCAATACCGTGACTTTCCAGCTCTGTCAGTAGATGATAAAAGCGGGTGATGGTATCGTCTAGCTGCTCATCCTTCAAAGCCTTGAAAATCGCAAATTGTTGTTTCAACAACTCCATGCGCTTCCTCCGAACCCTCGGATTACCCTCACACCTCTTTTCCAGCGTCTCCCAAAGTTCCTTAGATGTCTTTTGATTGCGGAATGTGTGTAGCATGTCCCGAGGTAATGCCATTCGTATTACGGCAAATGCGCGGTTCTTAGCTTCAAACACCTTTTTGTCATCCTCCTTCATCATGGAATAGGTGACAACCTTCTGTCTTCCCTCAACTTCAGCAGTTGGTGGAATGTATCCCTCGTCGATACATAGCCACATTCGCATGTCGTTGAAACGCACAAAATCGGCAAACCGATCTTTCCACCAATAATAGTCTTCAAGTTTCATCAGCTTAGGTGGAGTATTAGCCTTCCCGACCTCATGGTCCATCTCCAGAAACCTTTGTAAATTTGTCATTGTTTCAAAAGTAATTGAATTTTAACTTAATAAATTTAATTCGAAATTAATTTAAGTTAATTCTTTCGAATGTAGATAAAGTCGAATTTAATTAAGTTTAAACCTATTTGGGATTAAATTCAATTAAGTTCTGAAATTCAATTAAAGTCGAAATTGGTGACAAATTTGAAAGTCTCAAACTCGAAGGTCTCAAATTCGAAGTTATCAAGTTCGAAGGTATCAAATTCGAAGGTCCAAGCAAACTCGAAACACTCAAAGTCGAACCCCAGCAAACTCGAATGCTCCTATTCGACTCTAGTCTAAACTCGAATCAAACTCGAATCCTTTAAACTCGAAACACTCGAATGCAAACTCGAAAGGAGCGGGATTTTTGGTTAGACTCGAGACTAAGAAAAACCCTAATTACTCCTAACAGATTCGAGCGCCGCAAACTCGAAAAACGGCTAATACCTGGATTTTTTAACGTTATTCAGATTAAATCAATATTTTTACCAAGAAAATTATTGATTTCGATCAAAAACGTGAAAAATAGCAAAGTATTTCCCGGATTAAGCTCGACAAACACGAAAATTGAGAGAATAACCGTCCAAAAGCGTCAAGAAACCTAGGATGAACACGAAGAACACCCCCTTAGTCTCTGATACCACTTGTAAGGTCTACACACTACGGATCTATCTAGACGCGAGACCGTCAATGAGTGCGGAATCCTCGTTAACGGGTTGACGGAAACAACTCTCACTCGGAACACGAAGACTATCAACAAGCTGTACGAACGAACACGAATGCACCTACTAGATGATTCTCTCCGAAAGAACACTCACAAAGCTGATAAACTCGAAATCGCCTTTTGCTAATCACTCACATGAAATCTGCAAAAGTCCCTTAATGATTCGAGTCTATCCCTAATTATAGAGGCTCATTCGAGTTTGTCATGGGCTAAACTCGAATCAGGCCCAAGGCCCATTCGAGTTTTTCCCCTTGACTTTCTCGAATCTGCCTTATGATGTACATTCGAATCTGCCTAAGGAACACATTCGAATCTGTCATAGATTCGAAGTCAGTCCTTAGTGAATTCGAATTTACTCTTTCACATATTAAACCTATATTTGAAACTTATGTTTTTAACTTATGTTTGATTTTATCTTTGATCTTTATGTTTAAACTTCCTGTAATTCATTACATCAAGTTCAACCATACAATTAATAACTATCAAACATATATAAACACTTATATCAAATACTCGTTAATACCCAATACTTCAAATATTACTTAAACCAAAATGCTAGATCACTTAGACTGCTATTGTCACACAGGGTGTACCAACATGGGCCGAAAGGCGATCACTGGGAGCATTGTCCTCGAAAAGACGATGCGTGCTACAACTGCCACAGACTTGGCCATTTTGCAAGGGATTGCCCGAAACCCCCACGAGATCAGATTGTTCAACAATCAACAACAAGATCTTCTGCAGCTTCCACTGCTCGCAGAGATCAATCTCAAAGGGCTCCAACAAGGGCATTCCAAATCACAGCTGAAGAAGCAAAGGATGACCCGGAGGTGGTCACTGGTACGTTCTATGTTAATTCCATTCCTGCACGTATACTGTTTGATTCCGGAGCCAATCGTTCGTTTGTCTCCACTACATTTGCTCGTCAATTCAATATGCCTACTTCCAAACTGCAATTTGTACTAGATATTAAGACTGCTAGCAACATGTTAGTTAAGGCAGACAAAGTATATAGGAACTGCACATTACTTGTAGAGGATGTAGTGTTCAACATAGACTTAATTCCCATGGAGTTCGGGGAATTCGATGTTATAGTAGGTATGGACTGGTTAGTTCACAATGAGGCCCAGATTGTATGCAAGAAAAGGATGATTAAGATTACCACTCCCGAGGGCCGAGACATTTGTATCTATGGTGACAGACACAAAGGCGACTTATGCCTTATTTCAATTGCAAAAGCCCGAAAGCATGTTGCCAAGGGTTGTTCTGCATATTTGGCCTACGCTGTCGATGCAAAGGCAGAAGTTCAATCTCGTTCTACCGTTCCAGTCGTTTTTGCATTTCCAGATGTCTTTCCAGAAGATATCTCGGGATTGCCACCTGATCGTCAAGTGGAATTCCGCATCGATCTCATTCCTGGAGCTGCACCAATAGCAAAGGCTCCTTATCGTTTAGCCCCTGCTGAAATGCAGGAAATGATGAAACAATTACAGGAGTTGCTCGATAAGGGTTTCATACGCCCAAGTTCTTCTCCGTGGGGCGCTCCTGTGTTGTTTGTTAAGAAAAAGAATGGCACATTACGTATGTGCATCGATTACCGCGAACTCAACAAGGTCACAATCAAAAACAAATATCCATTGCCCCGGAGTGATGATCTCTTCGACCAGTTACAAGGCGCAAGCTACTTCTCGAAGATTGATCTTCGTTCGGGTTATCATCAGCTCAAAGTGCACCCAGATGACATTCCAAAGACGGCTTTCAGAACTCGTTACGGACACTACGAGTTTCTGGTAATGCCATTCGGTCTTACAAATGCGCCGGTTGCTTTCATGGATCTCATGAATCGAGTCTGCCGGCCAATGCTCGACAAATCGGTCATCGTGTTCATCGATGACATTCTCATCTATTCAAAAACCAAAGAAGATCATGCAGCACATCTGAGAGAATTACTAGAGTTGCTACGCAAAGAGCGACTTTATGCCAAATTCTCGAAATGTGAATTCTGGTTGAGACAGGTACGTCTCAACATTTGAAACAAATTTCATGATCCTTATACTCAATCATAAACTCTTTGTTAACATGTACTTTCTAAACATACAATTCAGATCTAATTCTTGGGGCACGTAATATCTGGTGCTGGGATTGCTTTTGGGATTGGCTGGTTACTACCGCCGATTCATCAAGGACTTCTCCAAAATCGCCGTTCCGCTTACAAAGCTTACTCGCAAGAACGCAACCTTCTTTTGGAAAGAAGAACAACAAGCGGCTTTTGATAACTTGAAGAAGCTACTAAGTGAAGCACCAATATTAGCCCTGCCTGAAGGGAACGAAGAGTTTGTAGTTTACACAGATGCGTCAGGCATGGGTTTGGGAGCGGTATTAATGCAAAGAGGAAATGTCATAGCATACACTTCCAGACAGCTCAAACCACATGAGAAAGATTACTCTACTCATGATCTAGAGCTAACTGCTGTGACTTTCGCTCTCAAGTTATGGAGACACTACTTGTACGGAACCAAGTGTCAGCTCTACACCGACCACAAGAGTTTAAAGTATATATTCAGTCAGAAGGACTTGAATATGAGGCAGAGAAGGTCAATGGAGCTGATAAAAGACTATGATTGTGAAATTCTCTATCATCCAGGGAAGGCCAACGTAGTGGCTGATGCCCTAAGCAGAAAAGCTTAATGCAAGGCATACTGTTATGCCTTGACATCTACAATACTGACGTCAACCATCATAGATGATGTAAGAGCTACTCAACTACAGGCTCTAAAAGAGGAAATTTTAAAGAAGAGAATGTCAGAATACAGTTGCCATTAATGCAAGACGATGGAACTGGACTGAAAGGTGTATACGGCAGAGTTTGGGTTCCTAAGTTCGGGAACATGCGAGAAGTAATCCTTGAAGAAGCTCACCAATCTATATTCTCAATTCATCCTGGTAGCACAAAAATGTACAACGACCTGAAAGCTGACTTCTGGTGGCCAGGGTTGAAAAGAGACGTTGGGCAATTTGTAGAAAGGTGCAGAACATGCAGATTGGTCAAAGCAGAACACCAACAACCCTATGGTAGTATGCAACCTCTTCCTATCCCGGAATGGAAGTGGGACCATATTACTATGGATTTCGTAACAAAGATGCCCAAAACTCGTCCTCAACATGATGCCATTTGGGTCATCGTTGACCGTCTGACAAAATCTGCTCACTTTGTTCCCATTCGGGAAACCTATTCACTGGACCGTCTTGCCCAGATCTACGTAAATGAAATTGTCATTAGGCATGGTGTGCCTATGTCTATTGTCTCTGACCGAGATAGTAGATTTACTACCAACTTCTGGGCTGCTCTGCAAAACGGTATTGGTACTCGTATTGCAATGAGTACTGCTTATAGACCCCAATCTGATGGTCAAAGTGAAAGAACAATTCTAACTCTGGAAGACATGCTCAGAGCCTGTGTCATGGATTTGGGTGGTAACTGGGACGATCACCTTCCACTGGTTGAATTCTCCTACAACAATAGTTACCATTCCACAATCAAAATGGCACCGTTCGAGATCCTGTATGGCAGAAAGTGTAGGACTCCAACCTGTTGGAGGGAAACAGGAGAAACTCCAATAGCTGGTCCCGCCTTATTGCAAGAAACAAATGAAAAGATCCAACTCATTCGTCAATACATGAAAACAGCACAAGATCGGCAAAAGAACTATCACGATCGCCGTCATAAAGCGATAGAGTTTCAGAAGGATGATTGGGTCTACTTGAAGGTATCCCCAATGAAAGGTGTCACGAGATTCGTAAAGCGAGGAAAACTATCACCTCGGTTCATAGGACCCTTCAAAATACTAGAAAGAGTTGGGAATCAGTCCTATCATCTGGACTTGCCGGAGTAATTGTCTGGTGTTCACCCGGTCTTCTATGTTGGTTACTTAAGAAAGAGTCTGGTGCCCGAGAGGGAACCATGGACTGATCATTCAGAGATAAATATTGACGAACGGCTAAGGTTTGTTGATGAGCCGGAGTGTATACTGGAAACAAAAGTCAAAAAGTTACGGAACAAAGAGATCAGGATGGTGCTGATCAAGTGGAAGCATCATCGGGGAGCTAATCATTCTTGGGAATCGGAAAAAGACATGAAGACTAAGTACCCAAGTCTGTTTAGCGCAACATGACTTCGCGGACGAAGTATAGGCGTGGTGGAGCCCATGCTGTAACATCCCAAATTTTAATTAATTGTAATTTGCAAATTTTAAGAACTAAATTTTTGTACTTTTGGATGATTATATTAAGTTAAGCAAATTTTGATCATATTATCAATTAAATAAAAAGTTACGAAGTTGAGAGGTGTAATATGCAAGTGGGTCAAAGTGGAAAAAAAAATGGAAAACCCTTTCATTTCCACAAACTCATTCTCTCACTACCCTCTCTCTCTAAACAGATTTCTCTCTCTACTCTCTCTCTCTCTACCTCTCGGATATAATCCAAGAACACACAAGAAACCATCAAATTAAGGTGCAAAAATTTGGGATTCAAGTGATTTGGAAGGAACTATAAGCATTGCAACAAACGATTTAAGGTAATATTCATCCAAACTTACGATTTTTGATGGTTTTTGGATCGGTTTTTGTGAAATCCGAATCATAGGATTTTGATCTTAAATGTTAATGCATGTTGTATATTTTTGTTGCAATGTTAAAATCGAAGGTTGATAATGTAGTGTACCAAGTTTCAGAATCAGATTCGAAGTTTAAGTGTGATTCCTAGATAAGTGTGTGTTTTAGTGTGTGTGTTCGTCGACCAAGGATGAAAAATGGACAAAAATGCAATATTTTGGTACATTAGTGTTATGATATAAGTTGACATAGTACCTTTAAGTTCATATTTACAAATGTAGTTACTGAAACATGCAAAAATGGTCAAAAGTGTAAATCTGGAAAATATTGGAAATTTTACCAAGTATGAACTCGGTTCGGACCTGCATCCGAATTCGGTCCTGATCATTTCAGACCCATAGCAATTCGGATCAAAGCCCATTTCGGATCAATGATTAATTCGGACTAACCTAATTTCGGACCACATCCCCATTTCGGTTCTACCCTAATCCGGACCCTGTCCCAATTCGGACCCCAATGCCCATTTCGGACCAATTGTGATTCGGACCATCCGAATTCGGATGTGGTCCGAAATCAGTACAATTATACTTAGTTCTCAGAATACAATTTTTAAGAAATTACTAACATAAATTCACTATTACACTTACATTACAGATCATTGTGGTGTTATCAAAACACACATTGATTCAGAGACAAATTTCACATACCAATCACTGTGAGTAACAGATTGTCATTCTAACATTTATTGTTTTTGCATTCATGTTTATATATTCAATGGCAAATGTTCACATTGTTCATATACATCATTTGGCACTCGTACATGATTTGTTGTTATGATGCACACTCGTACTTGACATGTAACACACATGTAGCCAGCGTTCATTTGAAAGTGCATCTATTTACATCATGCTTGCACTGCATGATCATTACTTCACAATCTGATGCGACCTGAACTGGGGCTGATAGCAGGCCACTGTCGGGGACTGATCATCCCACTCGTTATCCCGTCAGGTTCGGTACATCCCCAATCAGCATTTGAACTGCCAACCCATGCTAGCACTGCATGGTTTACACATACATTGAGTCTTACACTGCCTGAATTCACATACATGGGGCTTACACTGCCCATGGTTAAGCATTGCTTGTAAAGAAATATTTGTTGTATGCATAATCTGTCATCTCACTAAGCTTTAGCTTACAGTTGACTCACAATGTTTTCAGGCAAAGGCAAAAGTGTAGCTGGACCTTCTACTTAAGCAATTCAATTCACAAACCGGAGACTTAGAAGCTATTGGTACGTGCATGTAATAGCTTTGGGCTAGGATTTTGTGAAGACCTCCCCTTCCGGGGCAGTCCTCAGAGTCTAGGTCCCACAACATGCAATACGATATCAACCATACTAATATAGGGTAATTAATTGCGGAATTAATAATTACATGTACATTACAGATTAGGATTTAAGTTACATATTTCAAAATAAAGTTATAAAAGGGTAACATCTAATCTAGTCATAACATCAATCATCACATCAAGTCTACCCAGAACCACCACATTAGCTGTCTTCCAATCAGTACCAGAAAGCTTGTTGAGTAGTGGTCTAAGAAAGCTTCAAAACTTGGATCTTGAATGACCTAAGTACTAGGTCCTGCAGGTGATTTTCCTTTGGCTTTTTCCTGTAAAATATTAATGCAACATCTGTAAGCAAAGCTTAGTGAGTTTATAGATTTTCAATATCAACATGCGTGTCAAGCGGGTCATCAGTCTAAGCGTGATATGTCTTGGCTGCCGCTACAGCCCTCATGATTGAGATATAGTATCATAAGATCGGATGATGTTCAGGCCACACTCACGCTTAAATCGTGGGGATCAGCCACATACTGGGCTAGCTACCAGTAAGTCAATATGGCGGAACATCGGAGGTCATAACCAATTCATAAGAACTGGTGAAATAGCCGGGTCTAGAACAATAGACCATAAGGGCTAGTCAAGCTGAATCAATCTATCAAATGTCTGATCAATGATGCAAGCATATGTCTTAGAAGTCATGATAGCAATGAATCATAAAGCAAAGTCTGAAGCAATATTAAATGCAATATGAATAGATAATCAAATAGCTATCATGATCCACTGGGCAACACCCATCCATGGTGTGCACAGGTCTCATTCCAGCTGATAAAGTGAATGTCAATAAATCTAACAGCAGCAATATATCTCAACCGGATCTTATGCATGTTCAATCTGAATATCTATAACTCACAGGTCGGGGTCTTTATCAAACAGATATAAAAATCTGCCACCTGAGTTATCTCAGGATTTTATCTTTGTCAATCTGTTCTGTCAATCAATTCTCTGACCCGCTTTTAAGTCTTTAAATCAATGTTCAGATATTAACTGAACCTGTCCAGAATTATATATAAATCTCACGTCAAAATCATCATCATTATCATGGAAGTTTTATCATCTTTTGGTCATTAAAATTTATCTGATTCTGATAATCTTATAAATCTTTCATTTGTTGATATTCTTTGTTCCATAATATCTTCAAAAGCTTTCTATATATATATATATATATATATATATATATATATATATATATATATATATATATATATATATATATATATATATATATATATATATATATATATATATATATAGATCATTTGTTTAAATGAAATGTTAAAATTCATAAAACTTGGGTTTCGGATCATCCGGATCAGGTACCCGGCTTCGGACCAATTCGGATCTGACATCCGGATTCGGACCCAAGGTTGATCCGAATTTGGACCAGAAATTTTATCATCTGAATTGAGCATCTGTCCGAATCTAGGATCATAATCGAAATGATACTGAATTCGGATCATTGAAGATCCGAATTATTAAGATCCGAATTTTAGGGAGTTCGAAACCTATGATCCGAAATTTGTAAGCATCCGAAATGTGCACATCATCCGAATTCGGATACTACCGAATTCGGACCCAAGACTTAGAATTTTCTAGAAAATTGTTCTTGATGTTCTTAAAGGTGTTCATACGAATTTTTCATAAAAATTTCCCAAAATACTTTTCTATTAACATGCAATGTTATATAAGGTTATAATAACATTATTTGAGTGTTTTTATATAATTTCTTTGATCAAAAACATCTTAATTTAGACAAGATCATCCAAAAACTTATAATTTTTCTCAAGAACACATATTTTCACAAAAATTCCGATTTTTAATTAATTTTGAATGATCTAACTATAAAATTTTGTTTCTTTAACATCTATTAACATAAGTTTATCATAATCTACTAAAATCTTGAACATGCAACAACAAATCTTATCAATTTAAATCTTGGTTTCGGTTTCTCACAATACCGAACCAAACTATGAAAAATCTGGGAAAATTACCTTAAATTCTTGTCAATTTGATGTTCCTTGATGATACTTGTAACTCCTCTTTGTCTTCAATCTTCAAGTTAATTGCAAGTTATTGAAATTTTCGTTTGAATTTGTTGATGAACCGAGAGTTAGAGAGAGATTAGAGAGAAGTTAGAGAGAGAGTTGATTTGTGTTAAATGATCTTAATTGATCATTTTGAGGTTTAAATACTTCATTTACATTTAACCCACTTCTATTTTTGTATAATACATCTCTTTTATTTTACTCAATTTAATTATATCATAAATATAATATAAAATTATATTTACTTAATATATTTTTATTCTTAATCAATATTTGCAAATACAAATAATATAACAAAAATTATATTATTATCTCAAAATATACATTACATAACTGATCAAAATTAGGTTGTTACAGAATGGGCTCCACCACGCACAAACTTCGTCCCCGAAGTTAGCTATGTTCGAACAGACTGGGATAAGTTGCTTTCATTACATCTCTCGATTCCCAAGACTGATGCGAACCTTTGTGGTGTTTCCACTGGACGAGCACCATCTGTATATCTTTATTTCGTAGCTTCTTAGTCTTCGAATCCAGAATACACTCCGGCTCTTCAATCACTCTAAGCTTCTCATCTATCTGCAAGTTAACGTGTGGTATTTGAATCTCTCTTTCGTCTGCTAAGCTCTTTCTCAGATGACTAACATGAAATACAGGATGTATTCCAGATAAGTCCGCTGGCAGTTCAAGACGATAAGATTGATTTCCAATCTTTTCGACAATCTTGAACGGACCAATGAATCTTGGAGCTAGCTTGTTTCTTTTAATGAATCGCACCACATTCTTCATTGGGGATACTTTCAACATCACCCAATCGTTAACCGCAAAGCTTATCGATCTATGTCGATTATCATAATATGACTTCTGCCTGCTCTGAGCTTCAAGAATATTTCTTCTAACAAGTTGAATCTTCTCGTGAGTCAACTGTAGAAGGGCAGGACCCGCTATTGGTGATTCACCTGTTTCACGCCAACAGGTAGGAGTTCTGCATTTTCTTCCGTATAAAGCCTCAAAAGGAGCCATCTTGATTGTAGAATTATAACTGTTGTTGTATGAGAATTCGACCAACGGCAAGTGGTCATCCCAGTTACCACCTAGATCAAGAATGCAGGCACGAAGCATATCTTCCAGAGTTAGGATAGTACGCTCACTCTGGCCATCTGCATATGGATGATAAGCAGTACTCATAGAAATCCGAGTACCCATCCCATCTTGTAGTGCTTGCCAGAATCTTGATGTGAAACGACTATCACGATCAGAAACTATAGACTTCGGTACACCATGACGTGAAATAATTTCAGTGATGTACAGCTGCGCCAATCTATCGAGAGAATATGTTTCTTTCATCGGTATGAAATGTGCTGACTTTGTTAAACGGTCAACGACTACCCAGATGGAATCGTGCTGTCTTTTGGTCTTTGGCAGCTTCGTAATGAAGTCCATTGTTATATGCTCCCACTTCCATTCAGGAACTGGCAGTGGTTGCATATCCCCGAAGGGTTTCTGGTGTTCTGCCTTAACCATCTGACATACTTTGCAGCTTTCAACACATTTTCCGATGTCTTTCTTCATTCCTGGCCACCAGTAATCGGCTTTCAGATCAAAGTACATCTTTGAGTTGCCAGGATGAATAGATAACTTGGACTGATGAGCTTCAGGCAGAAGAGTGCTGCGGATTGAACCATACTTAGGAATCCAGATTCGGTTTCCCTGGAGACAGTGAAGTCCCAAATGGTTCAGAGTTAGTAATTATAGTTGCCCTTTAAGATTTTCAGAATCAATATTCTCTTCTTTCATTGCTTCGGCTTGAGCAACTCTGATGTCTTCAATAAGATCAGAAGAGAATATAACTGGAGTCAGGGCAATGCAGCACTTTTCCGGATAAACTTTCCTACTCAAAGCATCCGCGACAACATTAGCTTTGCCGGGATGATATAGGATCTCGCAATCATAATCCTTGATAAGCTCCAAGGACCGACGCTGCTTCATGTTCAGATCTTTTTGAGTAAAAAGGTATTTGAGACTCTTATGATCGGTGTAGAGCTGACACCGAGTCCCATATAAATAGTGACGCCAGATCTTCAGTGCAAAGGTAACGGCAGCCAACTCAAGATCATGAGTTGGTGAACTTTTCTCGTAGTCTTTTAATTGCCTTGAAGCATAGGCAATTACTTTTCCCCTTTGCATCAGAACACATCCTAAGCCAGTACCAGAGGCATCGCTATTGACAACGAAATCATCATTACCTTCTGGCAAGGCTAGGATCGGCGCTTGAATAAACTTTTGCTTCAGAATATCGAATGCCTCTTGCTGTTTATCGGTCCAAACGAATGGAGTATTCTTTCGTGTTTGCATTGTAAGCGGCACAGCAATCTTTGAGAAGTCCTTTATGAATCGCCGATAATAACCGGCCAATCCAAGGAAACTTCTTATTTCAGAGGCATTGCGAGGCGTTTGCCATTTCTGAACAGCCTCGATTTTAGACGGATCGACAGAGATACCTTCGCCAGAAACAACATGGCCAAGGAATTGAATCTATAAGATAATCAATATAGAAATTCAAGTTCTGATGTGAATCATAGAATAGTTAAGGAAACAGCTCAAGACATATATAATATAGATTATACCTGCCTGAGCCAGAATTCGCACTTAGAAAACTTTGCGTAGAGTCTTTCTTTTCTTAATAACTCTAGCAATTGCCGCAGATGAATAGAATGATCAGCCTCCGTTTTGGAGTAAATCAGAATATCGTCTATGAACACGATAACTGATTTATCCAACATTGGTCTGCACACGCGATTCATGAGATCCATGAAAGCCGCTAGTGCATTTGTCAGTCCGAAAGGCATTACGAGAAATTCGTAATGACCGTATCTTGTACGGAAAGCTGTCTTTGGAATATCCTCATCTCTAACTTTCAGCTGATGATACCCAGAACGGAGATCTATCTTTGAGAAATAGTTGGCTCCTTGCAGCTGATCAAACAGATCATCGATCCTGGGCAAAGGATATTTATTCTTTATGGTGACTTTGTTCAACTCGCGGTAGTCGATGCACATACGGAAGGTTCCGTCTTTCTTTTTAACAAATAGAACTGGTGCACCCCACGGAGAAGAACTCGGTCGGATAAACCCCTTCTCTAACTGCTCTTGCAGTTGCTTAGACATTTCTTGCATTTCTGCATGTGCAAGTCTGTATGGAGCTTTTGCGATAGGAGCCGCACCATGAACCAAGTCAATACTAAACTCGACTTGACGTTCCGGTGGTACTCCGGAAATGTCATCAGGAAATACGTCTGGGAACTCACAGACGATAGGAATATCATACAAAGATTTCTTTTCAAAGCTGGACTCAGATAGAGCATAACAAAGATAGGAGTCGTGACCTCTAGACAAGTATTTATGAGCCTTTTCTATAGATATGAAACAATGTGCACCTTTCCTCTTCTCGCCCTTGATCTCCAATACTCGGCCGTCTGAAGACTTGATTCTAATGGCTCGCCGGTTGCAGATAATTGTAGCCTCGTTATTCATTAGCCAATCCATGCCGATGATGACGTCAAACTCTTTCAACGGAATCGGGATGAGGTCGAGATTGAATACGATATTATCAACAAGTAGTGTGCAATTACGATAAATGGAATCAGCCATAACAAAATTGTTACTAGCTGTCTCAATGTCTAATATCACGGGGAGTTTTGATGGAGCTTTATGTAATCTTTGTACAAAAGATGTTGATATGAAAGAACGACTCACGCCGGAATCAAATAGTACTCGGGCAGGAATAGAGTTAAGCAAAAACATACCGGTAACTACGTCAGGTGTTTCTTTTGCTTCCTCGGCTGTTATTTGAAAAGCTCGAGTCTTTGCAGTCGGCGTAGCAGCAGAACTCTTAACTGTAGATCCTCCAGCTGATGACTGTGGCTGATAACGCGATCCGCTACGACATTGATACATGAAGTGTCCCCTTTTTCCACATTTTGCGCATCCACGTCCCTGCTGTGGACATTCTTCACTACTGTGACCGATCATGTTGCACGCGAAGCAAGTAACATCATCTGGATTGCACAACCCCATGTGTGACTTTCTGCATCGCTTGCAGAATCGTGGCTCGTTCGTGAGGGAGTAAACTTGTGCTTTCTGTTGTGAACTATGCTGATGGGATTGCTGAGATTGCGACTTATTTGGCTTGAAAAATCTACCAAATCTTTGTTTCTTAGGAGGAGACGGATTTATTGGGTTAGTCGTTGGAGCGTATAGCTGATCGCCGTACTCTAGATATCCTCTCTCAATCTGTCTGGCTGCTTCTACCATTTCCAAATAACTCTTGTATTTGATCGCACTCATCGGATGTCGGTATCTCGGGTTGAGTCCTACACGGAATCTATTCATCTTTCTTTCTTCGGTAGCTACTTGGTATGAGGAGTAACCACATAGTCGTGAAAACTCGTGTTCGTATTCGTCAACTGTCTTCGTTCCCTGAGTCAGCTGCATTAACTGTACCTCCATCTTATCTCGCTGATCGACTGGACAGTACTTTGCGTTCAACATGTCGAGAAATTGGTTCCATTCTAGAGTCTGAATTATTTCTTCGCCGTAGATACTTCTCTGAGTTTTCCACCAGGCACGTGCAGCTCCCACAAATAGTGCAGACGCATAACTCACCTTCTTTGAATCTAAACAGTCAGAGATTCTAAAGATCTCTTCGGTATGACTGATCCAGTCCATCGCCTGAATCGGATTCACTGTACCCTCAAAGTTCAGGGCACCGCTCGCTTTGAAATCTTTAAATTTGCAGCCTTTCGGCTGAGCAGTTTGGGTTTCTGGATTAGATTTATCAGAATCAGATTCATTAGTCTGGACTTGCTTTTCTTTTCTTTTATTCTTTTTATCTTCACGTCTTTTAGCTTCGGCCTCATCTCTGGCCTGAAACTGTTCTTGCATTATTTTGTTCTGTTGTTCTGAGTGTTGCGCTAGAAGTTGTTGCATCATTTCAAACATTTGTTGTGGGTTCATATTGCTGGGAATATCACCTGATCCTGATCCTGACATCTTCTACTGAAAATTAAAATCTTTCAACTATCAGTTTATAGACTTAGATCTATGTACCCTTTTTCCCATCCTAATAGTCTGTACATCCTATCTCGGTTCAAACCACCTAAATGATTGATACATATGTATTGCTTCAGTTTGAGACCAAGTATACTCACGTAATACTTGATTCACTCAAACTAGTGCTCTGATACCATCCTGTGAAGACCTCCCCTTCCGGGGCAGTCCTCAGAGTCTAGGTCCCATAGATTGCAACACAATATCAACCATACTAAGATAGGTAATTATTGCGGAATTAATTAATTACCATGTACATTACAGGAATTAGGGGTTTAAGATTACATATTTTCAAATAAAGTTATTAAATGCGGTAAGCCATCTTTAATCTTTAAGTTACATATTTCAAAATAAAGTTATAAATGGGTAACATCTAATCTAGTCATAACATCAATCATCACATCAAGTCTACCCAGAACCACCACATTAGCTGACTTCCAATCAGTACCAGAAAGCTTGTTGAGTAGTGGTCTAAGAAAGCTTCAAAACTTGGATCTTGAATGACCTAAGTACTAGGTCCTGCAGGTGATTTTCCTTTGGCTTTTCCTGTAAAATATTAATGCAACATCTGTAAGCAAAGCTTAGTGAGTTTATAGATTTTCAATATCAACATGCGTGTCAAGCGGGTCATCAGTCTAAGCGTGATATGTCTTGGCTGCCGCTACAGCCCTCATGATTGAGATATAGTATCATAAGATCGGATGATGTTCAGGCCACACTCCCGCTTAAATCGTGGGGATCAGCCACATACTGGGCTAGCTACCAGTAAGTCAATATGGCGGAACATCGGAGGTCATAACCAATTCATAAGAACTGGTGAAATAGCCGGGTCTAGAACAATAGACCATAAGGGCTAGTCAAGCTGAATCAATCTATCAAATGTCTGATCAATGATGGAAGCATATGTCTTAGAAGTCATGATAGCAATGAATCATAAAGCAAAGTCTGAAGCAATATTAAATGCAATATGAATAGATAATCAAATAGCTATCATGATCCACTGGGCAACACCCATCCATGGTGTGCACAGGTCTCATTCCAGCTAATAAAGTGAATGTCAATAAATCTAACAGCAGCAATATATCTCAACCGGATCTTATGCATGTTCAATCTGAATATCTATAACTCACAGGTCGGGGTCTTTATCAAACAAATATAAAAATCTGCCACCTGAGTCATCTCAGGATTTTATATATATATATATATATATATATATATATATATATATATATATATATATATATATATATATATATATATATATATATATATATATATATATATATATAAGACTAAAATTGTATACCTATAGATCATTTGTTTAAATGAAATGTTAAAATTCATAAAACTTGGGTTTCGGATCATCCGGATCAGGTACCCGGATTCGGACCAATTCGGATCTGACATCCGGATTCGGACCCAAGGTTGATCCGAATTTGGACATGAAATTTTATCATCTGAATTGAGCATCTGTCCGAATCTAGGATCATAATCGAAATGATACTGAATTCGGATCATTGAAGATCCGAATTATTAAGATCCGAATTTTAGGGAGTCCGAAACCTATGATCCGAAATTTGTAAGCATCCGAAATGTGCACATCATCCGAATTCGGATACTACCGAATTCAGACCCAAGACTTAGAATTTTCCAGAAAATTGTTCTTGATGTTCTTGAAGGTGTTCATACGAATTTTTCATAAAAATTTCCCAAAATACTTTTCTATTAACATGCAATGTTATATAAGGTTATATTAACATTATTTGAGTGTTTTTATATAATTTCTTTGATCAAAAACATCTTAATTTAGTCAAGATCATCCAAAAACTTATAATTTTTCTCAAGAACACATATTTTCACAAAAATTCCGATTTTTAATTAATTTGAATGATCTAACTATAAAATTTTGTTTTTTTAACATCTATTAACATAAGTTTGTCATAATCTACTAAAATCTTGAACATGCAACAACAAATCTTATCAATTTAAATCTTGGTTTCGGTTTCTCACAAAACCGAACCAAACTATGAAAAATCTGGGAAAATTACCTTAAATTCTTGTCAATTTGATGTTCCTTGATGATACTTGTAACTCCTCTTTGTCTTCAATCTTCAAGTTAATTGCAAGTTATTGAAATTTTCGTTTGAATTTGTTGATGAACCGAGAGTTAGAGAGAGATTAGAGAGAAGTTAGAGAGAGAGAGAGAGTTGATTTGTGTTAAATGATCTTAATTGATCATTTTGAGGTTTAAATACTTCATTTACATTTAATCCATTTCTATTTTTGTATAATACATCTCTTTTATTTTACTCAATTTAATTATATCATAAATATAATATAAAATTATATTTACTTAATATATTTTTATTCTTAATCAATATTTGCAAATACAAATAATATAACAAAAATTATATTATTATCTCAAAATATACATTACATAACTGATCAAAAGTTAGGTTGTTACAGAATGGGCTCCACCACGCACAAACTTCGTCCCCGAAGTTAGCTATGTTCGAACAGACTGGGATAAGTTGCTTTCATTACATCTCTCGATTCCCAAGACTGATGCGAACCTTTGTGGTGTTTCCACTGGACGAGCACCATCTGTATATCTTTATTTCGTAGCTTCTTAGTCTTCGAATCCAGAATACACTCCGGCTCTTCAATCACTCTAAGCTTCTCATCTATCTGCAAGTTAACGTGTGGTATTTGAATCTCTCTTTCGTCTGCTAAGCTCTTTCTCAGATAACTAACATGAAATACAGGATGTATTCCAGATAAGTCCGCTGGCAGTTCAACACGATAAGATTGATTTCCAATCTTTTCGACAATCTTGAACGGACCAATGAATCTTGGAGCTAGCTTGTTTCTTTTAATGAACCGCACCACATTCTTCTGTTGGTACATCCCGTGTGACGATAGCAGTCTAAGTTGTCTTACATTGTGATTTAGCATATGTTAGGTATATATATTATGTATGATTGATTTTTATCAGTGTTTGTATGTTTGAACTTGATGTAACGTATTACAAGAAGTTCAAACATAAAGCTCAAAGATAAAATCAGTCATAAGGTAATATCATAAGTTTCAAACACTTAGTTGTTTATGTAAAAGGCTAGATTCGAATCACTTAAGGGGATACATTCGAATCTGAGATAGATTCGAATGAGACCATTGATTCGAAAATAGGTTAGATTCGAATCTGTCAGATGGACAGATTCGAATGGGCCTTAGGCCAGATTCGAGGTTGGCCCACAACAGACTCGAATCAGGGTCTATAATTAGGGATAGACTCGAATGATTAGCAGACTTTTTGCAGAATTCGAGAGGAATTGAGCATTAAGCGATCTCGAGTTTATCAGCTTGGTGAGTCCCGTTTCGGAGAGAATTAGTACGTAGGATCGTTCGTGTGTCGTTCGTTCAGCGTCTAATAGTCTCCGTGTTTCCGTTGGTTGAGAGTTGTCCGTCTAACCGTCAACGAGGATTCCGCACTCGTTAACGGATCCGCGTCTAGATAGATCTTGCATTGGTAGACCTTACAAGTGGTATCAGAGCCACATTCTTCTGTTGGTACATCCTGTGTGTCGATAGCAGTCTAAGTTGTCTTACATTGTGATTTAGCATATGTTTGGTATATATATATTATATATTATGTATGATTGATGTTTATCAGTGTTTGTATGTTTGAACTTGATGTAACGTATTACAAGAAGTTCAAACATAAATCTCAAAGATATAATCAGTCATAAGGTAATATCATAAGTTTCAAACACTTAGTGGTTTATGTAAAAGGCTAGATTCGAATTTCTTAAGGGAATACATTCGAATCTGAGATAGATTCGAATGAGTCCATAGATTCGAATAGGCTAGATTCGAGTCTGTCAAGATGGACAGATTCGAATGGGCCTTGGGCCAGATTCGAGGTTGGCCCACAACAGACTCGAATCAGGGTCTATAATTAGGGATAGACTCGAATGATTAGATGACTTTTTGCAGAATTCGTGAGGAATTGAGCAATAAGCGATCTCGAGTTTATCAGCTTGGTGAGTCCCGTTTCGGAGAGAATTAGTACGTAGGATCGTTCGTGTGTCGTTCGTTCAGCGTCTAATAGTCTCCGTGTTTCCGTTGGTTGAGAGTTGTCCGTCTGACCGTCAACGAGGATTCCGCACTCGTTAACGGATCCGCGTCTAGATAGATCTTGCAGTGGTAGACCTTACAAGTGGTATCAGAGCCAACGGAGTGTTCGTGGTGTTCTTCGTGTTCATCAGATACATTCTAGGTTTCTTGACGCTAGTTGGACGGTTTTGCTCTCAAAAACGTGTTTTTGAGCTTAGCAAATTCATATTCGGGAAACACTTTGTCGTTTTTCACGTTTTTGGTCGAAATCATTATTTTTCATTTGAAAAATAGTGATTTAATCTGTAAAACGTCAAAAAATCAAAGTGTTAGCCGTTTTTCGAGTTTGCGGCGCTCGAATCTATAGGGGTAATTAGGGTTTTACTTTATTTTCGAGTCTAACCAAAATACGCTCCTTTCGAGTCAATTTCAGTCAGTTTCGAGTCTGTGGTGTTTCGAATCTGTTAATATATTCGAATTGGATCTCGAGTCTATATTGTTTCGAGTTTGTTTCGAGTCTGTTCCTGTTTCGATTCTGTGCTTCGATTCTGCTGAATTTCGATTCTATTGTGCCTTCGATTCTAAGGGTCTTCGAGTCTAAGGAGTCTTTCGAATCTGACATATCTTCGAATCTAAGGAATTGTTCGAATCTGACATAATTTCGAATCTAATTGAATTAAAATACTTAATCGAATTTAATACCAAATAAATTGGAATCTAATTACATTCGAATCTATCTAGGTTCGAAAGAGTTAATCCACATTAGTTTCGAATTAAATTAATTAAGTCTAATTCAATTTGTTTCAGAAAAGATGTCAAATCTTCAGAAATTCCTTGAAATGGATCACGAAGTTGGGAAGGCTAATGCACCGCCAAAGCTGATGAAAGTTGAGGATTATTACTGGTGGAAGGACAGATTTACGGATTTTGTACGATTCAACGATATGCGCATGTGGGTGTGCATAGATGAAGGGTACATTCCACCAGTATCTGAGGTAGAAGGCCGTCAAAAGGTTCTGTCATACCAGATGATGAAAGAGGATGACAAGAAACTATTTGAAGCTGAAAACAAGGCTTTCTCCATTATCCGTATGACGTTACCTCAAGATATCTTGCACACATTTCGGACTCAAAGGACGTCGAAAGAACTTTGGGAGTCTCTCCAGAAAAGGTGTGAGGGTAATCCACGGGTACGTAGAAAGCGTACAGAGCTGTTGACCCAACAGTTTGCGATTTTCAAGGCTCTTAAGGATGAACAGTTAGATGATATTATCACAAGGTTCTATCATCTGATAACAGAGCTTGAAAGTCATGGCATTGAGTACGCGGACAGTGACAAGAACAACAAGCTTCTTGATGCCCTACCAGCCAAATGGGCTATGTACGTGGCAATGATTAAGCTTAATGAAGACAAATACTATGCTCAATCGCTGGATGACATCGTGGGAACGTTGAGGGCATATCACTTCGAGATGATAAAGGCTGAGACTGATTACGAGCAAGTCCAAAATCCGGCGATGTATTTTGGAAAGACATCTAAATCATCAGTGACAGCTGATCAGAAGAGTGCTACAGCGTTTTTCACCGGAGAAACGTCATCACCACCAGAGTCCGAAGACTCACTGAATCGCGCGTTCTTAGGGTTAGGAAGATCGGAAGAACCACAACCTCAAGTCCAACAGGCATCGACTAGTCAGAGCTATTCGAAGATGCCCATGAGCGCAAAGTCCGCAGAAGAACATTTAAATCTGCTTGCTTCCTTTGTGGCAGCTTATGGAAATTGTGTTCAAGGAAAGATCAACGATCCAGCTCTTTGGGATGAAGATTACGATCAGGTCGACCCTGATGACTTAGAGGAAATGGATCTTAAATGGCAACTGGCCATGGTGACCCAGAGGGTTAAGAGATTCATTAAGAGAACTGGGAGGAATCTGCAAATGAACAACAAAGGGATAGGATTTGATAAGTCTAAGGTCAAATGCTACAACTGTCAGGGATTGGGACATTTCGCCAGGGAGTGTCAAAGACCGAAGGTAGAATCATACCAAGGACAGAATCAGCATCAAGGACAGTACCAAAATCAGTCCCAACAGAGATACCTTCCGAGTTCAAATTCTGGTCAAGCCAATCTAGCGGGTCTAATATCCAATGTCACTTCTGACAGACAGCTAGATGGTACATATGACTGGAGTTCACATCCTGAGTCCAATGCTAGAGCTTTTATGGCTGAAGTTACGGAGAATGGTTGTGAAGAAGACGAGCAGACCACAAGGGACAGCAGTCCGATGTGGGTAGAGAAAGCGAATGATCAGACCGTGCTGGAGTTTGCTGCTCAGATGGCCAACGTGGAATCTGACAACTCAAAGGTTAGTCTTTCTTATTCTCTATTTCGTGAATTATGTGCTTTATGTGTTAGTTCTAACGATAGGTTAAATCTAATTTTAGACTCACATAAGACCATAGCTGCTCAAAATGAAAATTTAAAAATTGAAAATGCTAGCCTAAATGATATAAAACAAGATTTAAAAGAAAAGCTTAAGGCTGATGCTCAAGACGTAATCGTTCTAAAAGACAAACTGAGTGAGCAGTGTGTTAGGATAGAGCTTATGTATGAGCACGTAGAAGCCTTGACCAAAAGCCTGAAAGACAAGGACATAGAGCTAGCCGAGACCAAAGTTAAGGTAGCAGAGGCAAATAGCAAGCTGGAAAAGTTTAGGAATTCGAGCCTAAACCTAGGGAAAGTCTTAGATGCCCAAAGACAGTCTAAGAAGCCTGTAGGTCTAGGTTTTCACGAAATTCCTCCACCGTTCAATGCAAACTATGTGCCTCAGCCTCAGGAGAAAACTGACAACTCAGTAGACTTAGAGGACCTACCTGAACCAACACCTGAGCCTACAGTAGAAAATACACCTAAGGTGACTGACTCTACTGTCAAGGTCAAGAAAGTGAAATTTGTGTCTTCCTCCAGTGAAACACCTGCAGGAAAACAGAAGATTTCATGGGCTGACCAGGTCGAAGAGTCAGACACAATAGATGTACCAAAGGAAGTAGACACCAGTGAGACACCTAGATCTAAGGGACCAACCAAAAAGTCCATGGATAAGATGTCCTGCTTTAGATGTCACGAGAAAGGGCATGTTGCTTCTCACTGTCCAAATAGGAAAGCAGAACTTACCCCTAAGACAGTGAACCCAACACCTGTTAAGCCCTCACCAACTGTGGCAAGCAGCAGTAGTTCTCAGAGTACCGAGAAAACTGTGCAGGCCGCACCAAAACTTGTTGTGAAACAAACACCGGTTAAGGTTGGACCAAAAGAAGTGGTTAGGACAAATTCACCGAATCGTGTCATTAATCAATCTAGGTCAGCACCCCAACCAGTCTATAGGAGCACAACACCTAGCAGGTCACACACTCCAGTTAGGTCACATACTCCTGTTAGACAATATGTTCCGGTAAGAGCTCAGGGATCACAGTCTGAAATGCATTATAATAAGACTTATTCTAGAGCACCACAACAAATGCCTACTCAAAGGCAAAGAGTGAATCTAAATCACTCGGCACCACAACAGAATTCAGTTCAAAGGCCCAAGTCACCTGATAGGCGAGATGGGTATTTGAAAGAGTTCAAGTATGTGGACGAGAATGGTATTACCAAGTCAGTCATGGCTTGGGTTCCCCGTGATAACTAACCTATTTTTCTTTCATGTGCAGGAGATAACTACCGGTCCAAACAACAAGTGGTTCGTCGACAGTGGTTGCTCCAGACACATGACGGGGGAAAGAAGTCTTCTCACAGACTTCAAGGGGGGTAATAGGGGATTTGTATCATTCGCTGGCAACAAAGGAGGGAATATCACTGGAACTGGAGAAGTCACTAATGGGACGATTACATTGGATCAAGTTTATCACGTTGATAAACTGGTTCATAATCTCAATAGTGTATCTCAAATCTGTGATAAGAAGAACTCGGTGTTATTTACTGACACTGAGGCGTTAGTGCTCAAGCCGGGATTCAAGATACCTGAAGATTGGATATTGATGCGGGCTCCAAGGAAGAATGACTTGTACATGCTCGATATGAACAAGCCAGATAATTCGATGGGTCCGATCTGCTTACTATCAAAAGCTTCAGAGACGGAATCGGTTTTGTGGCACAGACGCATGGCTCACTTGCACCTAAGGAAAATGAACTACATAACGAAGAATGGTCTGGTGCAAGGTGTGCCTCTGAAGAGCTTTCAGTTTGAGGATAAGTGTCTACCGTGCATGAAGGGCAAGCAACACAAAAAGACACACAAGTCCAAGAAGCTGAACTCCATAACCTCGACATTCGATTTGTTGCATATGGACCTTTTTGGCCCTATCAACAAAAGGAGTATAGGAGGTAGTTGGTTTTGCTTAGTTATCACTGACGATTACTCACGGTTTTCATGGGTTTTCTTTTTAGGTACGAAGGACGAGACGGCTGCAAAGCTCATCGGGTTCTTAGACCAAGTGGAGAACTCCTACGGAACAAGGGTTAAACATATTCGTAGTGATAATGGGACTGAATTTAAAAACTCTGTAATTGGTGTATATTGCCTATCAAAGGGTATCGTGCATCAATTCAGTGCACCATATGAACCTCAACAGAATGGGGTGGCCGAACGTAAAAACAGAACATTGATTGAGGCTGCAAGGACTATGCTTTCGGATTCAAAGCTTCCTACCATGTTTTGGGGGGAGGCAGTGAATACCGCGTGCCATATTTTAAATAGAGTCCTTACAGTCAAATCATTGAACAAAACATGTTATGAAATTTTAAATAAAAGGCCACCTAACTTAACTGGATTCGAACCGTTTGGAGTACCATGCACACTTTTAAGAACAAAACATCAACCGAAGTTTGGTGAAAAGGCTGACGAAGGATACTTCCTAGGTTATGTGCCAAACTCACCAAACAAACGGGTTTTTAACAAAAGGAGTGGTACTGTGGAGATTGTGTATAATATTGAAGTCACAAGTTATACACATGAACCCCAAACTGGTCTGGAATGGATATTTGACTATGATAAGTTATTTGAGTCATTTAACATTCCTTTGGATGATACTGCAGGTACAATCGAAAAAGACATGGCGACGTTGCACCTAAATGACGATGGCCATATTTTTCCGAGGACCACGTTCGAATCTACGTCCGAGCCTACTGCGACTGTAGATAGTTCTGCAGAAGTTGCTGATCAAGAGGCACCTAATACTGAGAATCAGACTCAAGCATCAAGTTCTGCCTCTGAGGAAAACGTCCGTGAGGAAGAAAATGTGGAAGCTGAGCCTGTTCCCCCTTTAGGTGAAATAGGATCCAACTTAGGAGATAATCTAAGGGTAGACGAAATAGAGACCTCTAGGATCAACAAGAACCATCCAATAGAAAGCATCATAGGAAATCCTAACGAGGGTGTGAGGACTCGGAGTAGTGTAAATAACAACACTGTGTTGTTGTCGATGATAAACGACTCCGAGGCATATCACACATGTCTATATTCATGCTTCATATCGCAAGTAGAGCCCAAAAATGTGCAAATGGCACTTAAGGACAACTCCTGGGTTGAAGCGATGCAGGAAGAACTTTCACAATTTAGGAAACTAGAAGTGTGGGAGTTAGTTCCGTTACCTCGAGGGGAGATTGCAATAGGAACCAAATGGGTTTTTAAGTGCAAAAGAGACGATCGGGGTATATTCACGCGCAACAAGGCGAGATTAGTTGTAAAGGGTTTCAACCAAGAGGAGGGAATCGATTACAACGAAGTGTTTGCACCTGTAGCAAGGTTAGAAGCAATTAGGTTGTTTTTAGCTTTTGCCTCCTTCAAGGGCTTTAAGGTATATCAATTAGATGTTAAGAGTTCTTTCCTGTATGGGAAAGTGAAGGAGTTGGTGTATGTAGAACAACCGCCCGGGTTTACAGATCCTAAATATCCTGATAGAGTATATCGCTTAGATAAGGCTCTTTATGGATTACATCAGGCACCTAGGGCGTGGTATGAGACTCTATCCAACCATCTGTTAGAAAATGGCTTTGAGAGGGGTAGGATAGATAGTACTCTATTTGTTAAGAGAAAGGGAGATCACTTTATCTTGGTACAAGTGTACGTCGATGATATCATTTTTGGATCATCAGACGAACAGATGTGCAAAGATTTCGAGAAGGTTATGAAGTCTAAGTTCGAGATGAGTGCTATGGGAGAGTTGAATTTCTTTTTAGGGTTACAAGTTGACCAAAAGAAGGAAGGCATGTTTATCCATCAGACCAAGTATGTCTATGACATATTGGAGCGTTTCGGGATGGAAGGAACTAAGTTGACTGCCCACTTCAGCACGCCGATTCAAGTGAATCACAATCTCGGGCCGGGTACTGATAGTGATACCGATGTGGATCCGACTTTATATCGGGCCATGATTGGGTCACTTATGTATTTAACTGCTTCAAGACCTGACATAATGTTTGCTGTGTGTATTTGTGCTAGGTTTCAAGCGAATCCGAAGGAGATGCATATGAAAGCTGTGAAGCGGATTCTACGATACCTCAAGTCGAAACCGAAGCTGGGACTTTGGTATCACGCGGAGGGAGATCTAGAGTTGGAAGCGTTCACAGATTCTGACTACGGAGGATGCAGCTTGACGCGCAAATCAACGACTGGAGGTTGTCAGTTACTCGGAGGGAGACTGGTATCCTGGCAATGCAAGAAACAAACATCGGTAGCCGTGTCAACGTGCGAGGCCGAGTATGTAGCTGCTGGTAGTTGCTGTTCACAGGTTCTGTGGATACAACAACAATTGCGGGACTACGGTTTGGCTTACACTCAAACTCCTATTAGGATAGACAATCAATCTACAATTGCTATAACTAATAATCCAGTTAAACACAGTAAAACAAAGCACATAGACATAAGGCATCATTTTATTCGTGATTGTGCTGAAAAGAACTTAATCAAACTGGTAAAGGTGGCAACAGAAGATAATAATGCTGATTTATTTACCAAAGCGTTTGATAAGTCACGGTTTGAGTATTTGATTCAACTGAATGGAATGCGCAACCCAGAGTAATTTGACCTTAGTAGTAGTATGTTTATTTTTCTTTTAGAGTAGTAGTATTTCTTTCTTTACAGTAGTCTGCTAATTTAGGTAAGTTGCTAATTTAGGTAAGTTTCTAATTTAGGAAAGTTTCTATTTTTAGTAAGTTTCTATTTTTAGTAAGTTAGTAGGTTAGCTTAGTTTACTGCTTTTTGCTATGAAAAACAAAAAAAAAAAAGAGAGAAAATTACAAAAAATACAAAAAAAGAGAATATCAGAAAATGAGTTAAGTCTTAGATACATAGGTTCAAAGTGACGAAAATTAGCACCGTCGTTACAGACTCTAAGTATTTAGGCTTTCACACATAATGCAACTAAACTCTAAGTGTTATACTTTATTTAGTTTGATGTGTTGGTAGGCATAATACATATAGGGAATCTCAAGGCTAATAAAATATTCTAGAAAAAGTCAAGCGTGTCTCTAACCTAGATGTACGACCAATCGGTCTTAATTTTTATGTACAAGACATACAAACTTTAAGTCTAAATGAGGTGTGCAAACTTTCTAGGGATGTATGGCAACATCAAATACATCTGAAAATGGAAAGAATAGAAATATCATGAAAAACTGAGAGTCGAAAACATGCAACTCTGTTGTACGTAAGTACAAACCTGTTGTCTCTGTTTAGATTCGGGTTAGCAGACATGTCGCTTTGTTGTACGTCAGTACAGACCTGTCACCGCTATCTGCTAACTTTAAAAATAAACCTTAAGTCGAACTAAGACACTTTGTTGTATGAGAATACAGACCTGTGTCCGATGTTTGTCTTTTAAAGAAAGTTTGCAAATACCAACAAGTTAGAATTTTTGTCTGTGTGCCTTGATCATAAAAGTATGTCTATGTCTGAGTCACGTAAGATAATTTCCTGATAAATAAAAAGGCCAAGGGATATTCCGAAATGTAAAATGTTTAACAAGGTAAAATACCAACAATCGGCTAAATGGGTATGTCACGACAAACAATCAAAGGAATTCAAAAAATTCCTAAGTGTGAAAGTTTAAGTACTGAAAGTTAGTATCGGACATCGCTATCTGATTGAACCTCTCTTCGACTATACTCATCAAAATTATGTTGTTTAGTATTAAGCTTAGCTTGTAAATTTGTTTTTATAACTTAAGTCTAGATTAAAATTTTTAGTCAAATTTTATTTTATTTTATTTTATTTTTACCTTAGCTTATTTTATTTTAGTTTAGTTTAATTTTTACTTAGGTAAAAGGTCAAAAGTTACTGAGGGTGCATTCAAAGTTGAATAAAATAAACATTGCGTGAAATATCTGTTGCTTAGGGTAAAAGAGTTGGCATAGTTTATCTGGTTACACAATACCGTAGAAAAAAATTGGAAAAGTTGAACTTATTTCAAAATTTTCGAAATTTTTCTAAGTGTTGTTAATTTCGAATCTAAGACAGACTCGAATGTGAAGTATTTCGAATCTGTCAGTAGACTCGAATCCACATAGACTCGAAGGTAGGTAGTATATATAGGTCAATAGTGAAGTCATTTATTACTTTACTGTTGTCGAATCTATATCCTCGAATCTGTCTGTGACGATCTCGAATCTGTTCTCGAGTCTACCGTATTGCTCCTAAACGACATTTTGTCGACTCTAAGGCTACTGTGTTCGATTCTACACTCATATCTAGGTATAATCAACCGGATTGTACAAGAGTTTGGTAGTTTTATACACCATTTAAGGACAAATCGTCGATTTTTGAAGTTTTATTGGTCAAAATTGGGTTTTTGCTAAATAACTAAGTTTGGACCTATAAAAGATCAAGTTAAAGACATAAATCAATGATTAGAACCTAGTTGAACTAATGTATGTGATTTACCAAGTTCAAAATGGTTAAAATTTTGGGTTTTTATTGAAAATTCATATGTCGGCACTTCGAGTCTGTTCATGGACTTTCGAATCTGTTCATAGGTTTCTCGAATCTATCATTAGATTCGAGATGACAATGATATTCGAATCTGTCCATTAGACTCGAATAGGGACTCTTCGAATCTGTCCACTACATTCGAATATGGACACTTCGAATCTGTTCCCTTCGAATCTGTACTCTATTTAATTTCTTTAATTTAAATTTTATTAAACTTGTGGAAATTTAATTGTGTTAGATTTTGTATTTAATAAAGTACAAAATAAAACAAATTTGAATTTAAACAAGTTTATTGATTTTTAATGAGTCTAACAGTTTTATTTATTGTGCAGATATGGCAGTTCGTGCTTTTGTTCCTAAGCACAATATGGTGCTTCATCCGGATCATGACCTCCCTGAGGCGCAGGGATACAGGCAGATGCTAGAATTTCTTGTGGAATCTAGGATAGGATTTGCACTATCTCATAATGTTCAGCTCATATTGCCTTATATCCGTCAATTTTACGATCATCTTCAAGTAGACTGCTCGGTCACTCCGACAGTACTACGAACTCGCATTGCTGGACAACCGCTAGTATTTTCAGCGGATATGCTGCGTCAAGTGTTGCAGCTGGGCACTCAAGAAGAAGAGTCTGGACCGATCGAATTCCCTCTGAACATCAGGCAAGCGGCCTTTTAGAGAATGGGATACAGTCTAGACGTGTCGAAAGTGTCCTATATGAAGAGCGGCTTAATCGGGCAATGGAGATTTCTTGCTCATGTCTTCATGGTATGTTTTGCACCAAAGAAAGCCGGGTTTGACTATATAGTTGCGAAGATCCAGTCTGGGATAGTCGCGATGGTGTACAATCGACCATACAGTTTCTCGGAAATGTTTTTCTCCGAATTTGTTCACCAAATCACCGCTCCTGAAAATCAGCAATTCCTGCTATATCCGCGGTTCATCATGATGTTGATCAGGCACTTCTTGCCAAATCTGCCGCCATCAAATGACGTTCAGAACGTAGCTATTATGGACAAAAGGATATTCGCTGATTGTTCCTCCCATCGAGGAAGATTGGCTATTCCGATCGAGCGACCGTTGTTTGGAGCTGTTTTAGACAGGAACTTTGTGGCACCAGATAATGCCAACTGGGCAGGTGAAGTAGAAGTTCAGCCTCAACAGCAACAGCAACAGCAACCGCATCAACAACAACAACAACGACGTGCACAGTCACAAAGGCGAAGACCAAGAGCTACTGCGAGTCAGACTCAGGCGTCTAGGCCTTCCACAAGTCAACAGCCAGAGCCAGAGGTACAGGAAGCAGGGCCTTCAAGTGCCGTTCCAGAATCCGAGCAAATAGCCCAAACCTTGGAAGAAATCTGGGCGTCTGGACCTCATGCCAATGAGGAAATTACTGCAGAGTTAGTTGATCAGTTGTTACAGCCTCCGGAAGGAGCAGAAGATGTGTTTAGACAAGTTGAAGAATATGAACCTGAGCAAACTGGTACTGACGTTTTGTCATCTTCAGCAACTGAGTCAGAAGAGATGGAGGAGGTAGAAGCTGAAGCTCCAGAGTCAATGTCTGCCGTTCCTGAAGTTCAAATTGGAACTTATGGTTCGCGACTGATTATAAATGAAGGTGGGTCTAGGAGACGATTTGACAGGGAATTGGAGGAGTCGGATTTCGAAGAAGAAGAAGTTTCTTAGCTTGTGTCGAGGCAACGGGCCAAACGTCACAGGTTCATGCAAGGATCCTCTTCAGCTGCCGCAGAACAACCAGAAATCTTTCAACCTGAAATTCCTCAACCACAGGACCCTCAAACCACCATTCCACCATCACCACCTCATGATGCACCATATATTCCATCGCCAATACTTCCAACTCCAATACAGTCAATTCCATCAACCTCATCATCATACGCTGACAATCAAAGATTTTTGCGCTTAAAAGATAGAGTTGACTTCCAGGAAATCCAAATCTTTGGCCTAACGAAGGCAATCGGTGAGCTTCAGAAGCATAACGCAGATATTGATAAGGAGAATGCCGTTTTGAAGAAGATTGTGGAAAAGGTCCAGGAAGAAAACACGGAGTTAAAAACATTTGTTTGTGATCAGTCAGCAGAGATAAGGACGATGCGCTCCCTAATAGAGCAGTTAATGAAAAATTTACAGGCTCAGGGGGAGACGTCGTGCCGTGATCAGCAAGTACAGATGCCGAGAGATGATGATGATGAAGATAATGAAGACAACCAAGGCAATGATCCCAGCCCTAACAGACAAAATGAGCCAGTAGATTTTTCTGCAGCTCCGACTGCTCAATCTCAGGGGGAGCCTAGTCCAGGAGGAAAAGTAGGAGGAACAGGAGGAGAAGCAAGTTCTTCAAAGACTTTAGATAGCGACATGATAGATGCGCTAAAAGATATTGAAGAAGAGCTGATGGAATTTGATTTTGAAGAGGATATTGAGGAATTAGAAGAATTTGAAGAAGGAGAGTTTATTCCGGAAGAGATAGTTGATTGGCAACCGGAAGATGAAGTAATAGCTGATGAGGATGATGAAGCTGACGAAATAGTTGTACAGCAGAATCCTATCACTGACACTTATATGATAGATGGAGATAGAATGGTTGATATTGACATAGTGAATGCTGCCTTGAATCCTAAGTCATCGATTGAAGAACCAGCAAGAGAGCTAAGTAACGAAGAAAAAAGGAAGCTATGGTTCAGAGCCGAAGAGAAGGAGTTGGCAATAAGGAGATCAATGAAAGTGCCTGGTACAGGGAAGCTATCTGAGCGAATATTAAGTTGGTTCTTTGACAGAGATCTTCAACTTTTTATAATTAAAAGAAAAGACGGGCTTCAGTACTTAAGGCGAACTTTGAAAGAATTCAACACCCTTCCAAAGATTGAAATCACCGCGCTTGCATGGAAAGATCTGATAAATATTGGTGATGATCCTTATGCGAATGTGATTGAAAGAATAATAAGAAAGGAGGGGAGATCGAGGAAGTTTGAACAGTTGAGTCCAAGGGTCGGAAGAAGAGTCGAGGATAAGTCACGTATAGATCCTCTTACAGGCCGACCTTGGATGAGGATTCAGTACAAACCAGTTAAATGCCTGAGGAAGGTGCCTCTGAAGAAAATGCCACAGAATGTTTTGCAAAATCTAAAGTGGTGGTATGCTGACACGGAAACTGGGGAAGCAGTTATGGAAGACTTAGAAGAAAAAGTTATTCTTAGAGTCTATGACCCGCTTCACCTGGTAAACCTATCTAAAGAAGACCTGCAGACTTTGTATAACTGTAAGATTTCCAGTGACGCACATATGGATGCTGAAGCAAGTAAGTATGAAAATGTGGTCAAGGTATGCGTTGAAAAAGGTCTGTATGCTGGTAGTGTTTTGAATCAATAATAAACCATGTTCTTAAATCAAATGTGTGAATTATTAGGAGCTATCGTCAAGGGGGAGTCTGTTGGTACATCCCGTGTGACGATAGCAGTCTAAGTTGTCTTACATTGTGATTTAGCATATGTTTGGTATATATATTATGTATGATTGATTTTTATCAGTGTTTGTATGTTTGAACTTGATGTAACGTATTACAAGAAGTTCAAACATAAAGCTCAAAGATAAAATCAATCATAAGGTAATATCATAAGTTTCAAACACTTAGTTGTTTATGTAAAAGGCTAGATTCGAATCACTTAAGGGGATACATTCGAATCTGAGATAGATTCGAATGAGACCATAGATTCGAAAATAGGTTAGATTCGAATCTGTCAGATGGACAGATTCGAATGGGCGTTAGGCCAGATTCGAGGTTGGCCCACAACAGACTCGAATCAGGGTCTATAATTAGGGATAGACTCGAATGATTAGCAGACTTTTTGCAGAATTCGTGAGGAATTGAGCATTAAGCGATTTCGAGTTTATCAGCTAGGTGAGTCCCGTTTCGGAGAGAATTAGTACGTAGGATCGTTCGTGTGTCGTTCGTTCAGCGTCTAATAGTCTCCGTGTTTCCGTTGGTTGAGAGTTGTCCGTCTGACCGTCAACGAGGATTCCGCACTCGTTAACGGATCCGCGTCTAGATAGATCTTGCA